>CALNXK010000094.1:675000-797500 GCA_942486035.1 Porites lobata
TGAACAACTACTTTAACAAGAACTACAATCATGGGAAGCTGCTGTACTACTCAGGCAGCCAATACTCCACACCCAACCAAACCCTTGGTGCGCATGTGCGCTTCAGGCAATCATTTTCCTAACTTTGCTGACATTGGTGATACTGTGGTACTGTTTGTGGACTTTGGTGACCAATTCAAGCCAGTCCCACCACAGAACATGGATCACCCACTGGGCGGGGCAACTGCAGGACGAGTTTGGCCTAAACGCCATCAATCAAGGCATGATGTTGAGGAGTACGAGGCAAGTTTACTGATTCACTTTTTACTAAATAAACACTAAGAGAAAATATTTACAGCAAACAAGTACGTAATTAAATGTCTATTATCGCTATCAGTTCATTCAAAAAAGGAATTTATAAGTGTGCTACTGAGTATTTTCAAAGAGGTAGATTGGTTCATTGATATACACCAGATCATTTCTAAATTATAATCCTGAGTAACGAGAGTATACCAGATTTTTCCAATAAACTTTATTTACTGTAAATCCTTTATGTCCTGTTTATTAATAATTATTTCTCCCCTTTGTATAATCTTTTGGTATCATTTTATATATAGACAAACATGAACATAAATTAAAAGAATAAAATTTAAACATTCCCTGCACGTAATATTGACTGGCCAGCCACGGTTAACTCCAGCTACCTGCAGGCCAGGGTCTGGTTGCATAAAACATCTTAAGATTAAGGGAGCTCGCAACTATTTTTTCAAAACAATGGGTTTATATTGTTTTAGAACAAAAGTTAAGAGCCCTCTTATATTAAGAAGGCTTTATGCAACCTGGCCAGGCTACTTTTGTAAAACTTAATGATAAGGAAAAAAAGATTGTTGTTGTGGTTGTTGTTGTTGCTCTTTCCGACTAATTTGCTTGGTGTATGGGTAAAACATTTCTAACTTAGAAAAGGTCATCTCACATCCCTGTAACTACTGTCAAAGGTGCCAATTTAACCTCTAAAGGTATTTTGACAACTGGAGAATCTCTTTTTAAAATTTGCATTATCACCTACTACTCCATTATCAAACTGTATTACTCCACTACCCCATATAGACACAACTGACCCGGACCCCAAATATTAATTGATGTGGACTTTTGATGAAGATTGATTCAATAATGCAGTTGCTTAATATAAAATTATGGCTGTGATGATGGAAAAATCTTCGCCATATGGTGAAAGGCCAGAAAAATGACACCAATGACCCTAATAAATCTAAAAGTACAGGATTTTGGAGTTTGGGGTTAAATTGCAGCAGTACAGGAAAATTTAAATGCTGCTTATATCTATGACATTGTAGCAGGGAAAATAAATAAGTAATTTATGCCTCTCTATTCACAGATAAAGCTAGCTGGACTCCAAGCATTCTTGAAAAAGATTAAACCACGTGACCAGGACTGTACAAGCTTTCGATCAGAAGCAAGAATTCTAATGACAGATGAAGTGCTGGAACACCCTGGTGGACTGGTGAAATTTGCCGTGCCATACAGCGACAATCATGGTCGATATTTGGGTGTGGTTACTGAAGAGGATCTTGAATATGACCAAAAGAACAGGGTTTATCATTGTAAGCATTTTGCTTTACTCGACCTTTAATTCATCCAGGATTTCGGTGAAATCAGTTCTTTCCTTTTCATTCAACCTTTCCTTCCTTCTATTATTCCTTAACACTAAGGGGCTGTCTATATATATATGGACGTAGGAAGACCCTAGCACCAGGAAGATCCCAGAAGGCGGAATAACTTTTTACTGGGTTTACATGAGGAAATTTTGTGACACCAAGTAGAGAGCGAATTAGTGATGGCGGGCAACAATAGCAAAAACGCAATGTGGCCCCTTCTGCTCTCTTTACTGGTTTTATAACTACCTTTCAGCAGAATTACCACAATAAATATATCAGCTCATGGTAACTCCTAACAAAACCATCAGCCTTTATTGCCGTGATTACCTGCTAAACCATAGTTATTAGAGGAGACTGGTTATGAAAAGCGGCAAACATCAATGATAAGAACAACAGTGCTGCAGTTTATGTTGGAAGTAACGTGAAAGTGCACAATCCATTGTTTTCTGTTGGCAAATTGTTACCGAATAAATTAATGCAACGTTTTTATTGGTCAATACAATCAAAATGATAGGAATTCTTTTGAACGTTGTGCACTTTCAGGTCCACAAAAAAATATAACAAAGGAGTCTGACGGGTTTCATGACCATTCCACTCAATTAACTATGGCTAAACCGACTGCCACCTTTTTTGTCTGGTTTGTCTGTAGTACTAGGATCTTCCTGGTGAAAGCAGTTCACATTGTGCTAGAATCTTCCAACCTCTCAGCTAGGAAGATCCTAGTACTAGATCAGAAAGATCCTAGCGCAAGTGACAAGACAGTACGACTTTTTGCATGTAAACTGGATAAAGAATTTTTAGGATCTTCCTAGGACTCTCTATGTAAACAGCACCTAATTTTGAATTCTTGATTGCTAGATCCACTGTGGGATCAGTTAATTGTTCACAACCAAGTCATAAGAAATGACATTCGGCTTCGCACATCATCAAGACTTGTTGAAGGAACATATGGTTCCATGGGGCGTCAGCGACGTAGTCTTCGGGAGTCTGGACTGCGAGAAGATGAAGTAGATGCACCCGGTGCGAGTGGAAGTGTAGAGGTTTTAACAGCTACTGATGAAGAGCTTAGTCGACCTCTGATACAGGTAATTATTTCCATATTTTCATACCAATTTTTAGTCATTTTTCAGAAAAATAATGGGCCTGATCTGGCTATTCACACGTTAACGCATAATGTACAGTAGAAACTATTCATCATATGATAAGGCTGCATGAGAGACTGGAAGCCAAATATTTAATCTCAACTGTTGTTAGTCACTGTTCTTTCCTCTGATAACCCTTAATTTTTATAAAATTATTGTATTGAGCAAATTATAGTTACTCACCATTGGCCACAGTTCATTCATGATCATGAGAAAATATATAGTTATTACCCAAGGGTGAATTAAAATGCATGAAAATGCTGCCAGAAATAGTATCTTGAAATGTAAAATCTTGAAATGAAAAAAAGAGCAAACAAACAATGAATGAAATATACGGAGGGCTTTGAGAAAATTTGGGGTTAAACTTTGGTTCTCTAGAGTCGCAATTGTCGAGGAGTATGACTTATTAAAGGAGAATGCAAGGTTTTGCCCAGTGTATCTCCCATGGGAGATTCTCAGCCTGGAATTTTACGATAATCGGGAATGTTAGCATGCAATATATACACTTATTGATTATATACAGTAATTAAATTAAGGAAATTTCATTTCACCACTAGCCACCAGCTAAACGCTACTGGCCAGATAGTTGGGAGATGTCATGCTGGAGGCACCTATGCTGTGACAGATTCGTGCGGGCAAGAAACCCATTCACCAGATTTTGGGCCAGATTTTTTGTAGCACCATTAACAAATGTTACTGGCCTGAGTCTTTACTACCAGCTGTATTTGGTGGAGATTTTCCACATCCGATTTCTAACAAAGCTTGGCCATTACATTTTCATGGTACAGTATGTTTTTAAATAATAGAACATTTAAAATTAATTCCAAGCACAACAAGGATCATAGCAGCTTGCAATCTCAGTTGGCCCATCTGTACTTGTATATATCCAATGATCTCTGCAATGTAATGACATCATCAAGAAACTCAAACAGCATGGTTTTGACTGTTTTTGAAGCCCTCTTGGCAATCAAGAAATGCTTTTGGCGATTACTTTCGATTGCTGAGTATTTTACAGAGAACAATAAATTATTGTTCTTCAGGTAAATAAGAGCAAAAATCAAGATTAAAGAACATGTGTCAATATGCCCGGGATATCTTTGTTTGTCGAAAGTGCATTTCAGTTTGGCTTTTTACCGTGAAAACTTTGCTTTTTCCTGAAAACTATACCGTTGAATTCATTTTATGTGGAGGGAAACCGACAATGAATTGGTTCTTTCCGTCTTTCCCCACCAATTGATGTGACTTATGGTTAAAAGACTGGTTTCAGGTCCGTACATCAATCACCCGTTGAATCCAAGAGTGAATTTAGGCCAAAATAATGCACAATGGCTTTGAAATAAGTGGATAAACTTATCTTCCTCAAATGCATCTTTAAATTTTTGATAAAAGCAGCTCCACCAGTACAGTCCTTCAAATGTTGTCGACGACAGACAAACATGGTATAAAGTTAATAACGCAGAGTGGCATGTGGCCCAATAATTGGTATAGGGGTTAATATACTACCGGCTGGTGGTTATGTTGCAAGTTTGAATCCTGGTGGATCGAAATTTCTTTCTTTGTTGTACAATATATATGTTTTTCTTTTTAGGTTTTTTGTTTTGTTTTCTTTTATATCACATTTTTCTCTTTCCCTTGTTTCCCTTATTGTTACTGCTGACCGTCTTATAAGCTTCATGAGGTTTTATATTTGCAATAACATATTTCTAGTATACATTTAAATAAAATTGAGGTAAAGTACATCTAGAAGTTAACATTCTCCCATGTCAGTGACCTCCACGTCACTCTTTTTGCTGTCTTCTTAGAAAAATGTGTGACCTTTTACATGGAGAGATTTTTGCTCTTTTTGCACAAAAATTAGTCACTTTTAAGAACAGTTATGCTCTCACTCAGTCTCAATCACATTTTAATTATATAATAATATTTATTTATTTCTCATAATTTATCCAAAGTTTAAAATATTAAGCAAAAGAACAGCACCTTCAACCCGATGGCATTGCTATCGACATTATTGCTTAAACTAAATTAATGCTGAATAATCTGTTTTTCACATGCAGCCTTTCATTGTGATGATGATGATGACATTCTTTGCACAATGGAGATTTTTTGGATGTTACACACTAGCCAACACAGAAGTACTTGTTCTCAATGGTGCTGCTGTCATGGCTTATGCCTTCATGCTATGGTACACAATATGGGGTTTTGTACAGAAGACTCGTCTCTTAGGGGTATGCCTATTTTTCTGATATCCATGTAATCTAGGTACCTTGCTAGCAGAGGTTTCTCTCTTGCATGGCTTTAGCGTTTACGAGGTCGTTCACGTGGCTTGTCTGTCATGAGGTTTGGGTTTGTTTATGCCCACGTGATAGACAAGCTCCATGCAAACAACTTTGTAAATGCTAAAAGCTATGCAAGAGATAAACCTGACCTGCTCGCAGGGTACATTATCTAGGTAACTAAATGGACTTAAGTGGGAGCACACTCCTGTTACACATGTTACAATTGTATCCCTAAACATCTTGTATTAAAAATGTCTTACAATGATGGTCTAAGTTGTCTCGCTTATAAATAAACTCTTAACCCTTTCAGTCACTGTCTGTGGCAAAATAACAAAATATTTACAACAAAAGAATTCAAATTTCATTTTGAAAAATCCTATGAAGGAAACACTACTATGTAAAAGTTCTGCTGTAAGTAGGAAGTTTTTATTTGAAATGAAACACACAGGATTTCACCTAGAGATGAAAAAGTTGATGTGAAAAATAATCTCACAAGATAACAGTCTGATAGAAAACAAAATGTTAGCTAGGAAAATTTCTTTACTCTGCTAATTTGGAAATGAATGTAAATTAAATACTTAACAATCAAAATAAATTAATAATAAGTTGCGCTGGCCTATTTCTTTCAGTTATTTATGCTGTTACCCATGGGAGTTCTTTATATTCTCGCAAACATAACTTTTCAAATGGCAGTGAAGAATTCATTACCAGAAAACACCAGCTGTAATGAGTGTTGGAACCACACTGAACATGCACCTCATTTGAAGTATTTTAATGCTTTTAAACTCATGTACTGGTTCTACAACCCAGCATTGTGGGTACTTGTTCTGTGCTTTGGACAAGCTTTGAGCCACATATTTGAACGTAAGTGTTGTTTTTTTTTAGTTTAGAAAATCCCAAAATATCAACATATAGATTTACTACTTTGTAATTGCTTGTGAAATGAAGGATAAATTTGTCAATTACAACAGGCAACAGTTGCTTGAGACCTTTAAATTTTCCAAACACACCTATGCAAATATAATTGTAACCATGGAAACTCAAAGTTATGGTTTCACCTTATTTTAATGAGTTATGTTGACTTTTAAGTTTGCCTACAGTTTCTCATCTTAACCGTTGAGTAAGGAGAAAACACCACTTTACATAAAAAAATTATTTTTTTATAGTAACCTTAGTCTGAATTGTCATAGACTGCAAGCTGTCTCTTATTTTTCTTTAGTGTCACTGTTAAGTGCGATAACGTGTGAGGAGCGAGCGGCGAAGCCGCAAGGAACGAGGGCGGAGCTCAAGTGAAGAAAAAATAAGCAAATAAGTCCTTTCCACTCAAAAGTGATAAAACGGCTTCTTCTTGTCTAGATTTAAGAATTTTTTCTGCCTAACTTTTCCTCACAAACACGTTTCAAAACATCTTTTCTGTCCCCCATCTTATCTCAAAGCGACGTGCGAAAAGTGGACTCCCTACAGACTGAGGCTTTTTTTGACAGATTGCATTTTTGACAGATTGACAAGTAGGTGACCAATCGGAATTTCTGTTTTGCTGAAACGGGTAATTCAAAAGACATATAAAACCTCTGCCGTCGTCCTTTTTCCTCTCTCGCCCCAATCTCTCCTCCTTTTTTGCAAGTAATTTGCATAATTTTAACTTTTTACGCGCCCTGCATGGCACTGAGGAACAAAGGACGACCGCTCACGGTCTAGAAATGTCGATCATAGGTCTCCACCTTCTAACCTTTGGGGGGTACAGGGGAGACAAACTTTCTCTTCCCTGCACCCCCATTGGTTGGGGGGGTGGAGACGTATGACATTTTAGACTATGGGAGTATTTATTATTATAAGGTATTGTTTCCCAATCAGCAGTAAACTATAGTTCTTGCTCAAGATTTACTACTTGCCCTTCCAGCTAAAATTCCACCTCGTGTCAATAATACTGCCCACTGGATGAGCTGTACAGACATATGTAAAAGATATGGCTACCCTAGGTCTCTTCTGATATTCCTCTCACAAGCAATATTTGGAACCGTTGATGAGGTAAGTCTATCATCTTGTACTTAAACATTTGAGTCCTAAGCAGTTTACCAAATATTGCATAAACAGCTGCCTACTATTACCTTAGGTTACTTTATAGTCATGTTAATTCCAAGGTTGGAAGTGCTAGTTATGTCCTGCTTTGATTAACCTGTGGTAACTTCAGTTACTGGTAGAAAGTTCAACAGTTTTCAACAATTCATGCACTGCCACATCGAGTAAAGCAACTACCCCCACTTAAATGCTGTGTAATGGAGGGCAATATTCCAAGGAAAAAACAAAATCATTATTTATTTTTTGAAACATTCAGAGCAGCAAAAGCGAGAGTGGGGGGTGGGGGTGGGGTGGGTTGATAATCTCTTGTACGAGTATATAAGCTAACATTAAAGGTTACGGCACTTGAGCCATTCATTCTGCAATAGGCTGAGGAAATAATAATTTTTTTGTCAATGGCATGTGTGGTTCCAGAACATATCCATACCCCCACCATGGAGAGAATTTCACTTGCGTCCCCCCCCCCCATCTCCATGGGTTTTCCATCTTTATACGGAACTGATGAGCCCTTTGTAACCACACAGTCTATAAGAGTAACATTTAAACTGAGCAGAATTGAAACTTATGGATATTTGGAACATGGTAACAGATTTTTTTGTGTGTTTAACTCAACTATTAGATATACTTGGTGGTCCTGGGTATAAGATTACATATGAACTACTTTTCAATACAAGATCAGTACTACTGGGGTCAATTTGATAAAACTTTTACAAGCGTAATTCACAAGTGTAGCTATTGTTTTTAGGACCCTAAAACAATAGCTAGCTACACTTTGTAAATTACGCTTGTAAACGTTTTATTTTAAATTGACCCCTCGTAACTTAATGCAATTCTACATATGACACAACAAAGTTGACAACTACTTTAAGTTGAGCCATTAAATTCTCACCTTTTCATTTACTCAGTAAACCTGTTTTTTTAATTAAATGTTTTTCTTTTCTTTCACTAGCTTCTTGCATCACCACGGCTTCTTCCTTTATTAATGTTGCGAATTTGTTTTAATCTTGGTTACCAACCCAAAGAGTGGGAAGTGCTTAGAATACTGGTTAAAAAGTCATTACAGTATGGTGAGGCAGCCTTTTTGTTATCTTCCCTTTACTCCTGGTTTCTAAAAATTCTTAGGATTGTCTGGTTCCCCCAAGTCATTTCAAAATGTGCGTAGGCAATCATTGTGCAACATTAATTGCCTGGATAGAACTACGAGTACAGATATACAGCTTTAGGATGGTTTGTGTTTGGTTCTGCCTGGACCTGGACAAAGCTTAAGTCTAGATAATATAGCCTGGTGTCCATTTGGTTGATTGTCTTGAGTGCCCCGCAATAAATTGAGGTGATCCAATCAATTACAAGGACACTGGCCATTAGGTTTTCGTTCAGAGGTTCATATGTTGTCGTTATTCATAAAGACTGAACTATTAAAAATGTTACTTATTTTAAAACAGGTGTTACTCTAACAAACTAAGATGTTCGCATGAGATAGTCATGTACGTAAGTCATCCTTATCTGTCCACCTGGCCAAAAGAAAGAGAAAACAGGACATTTGGAATAGGAGTCTACCACAAAGCCACCCTCTGTATTACTTTATAATTGAACAATAAATGGTCTAAGAGAAATGAGCTGCTTTTTGGGTAATCAGCGGTATATTTGTGTGTTACATGACTGAGTATATTTTACGTACAACTTCCATTAGATCTCCAGATTATTTCACTAACATTATACAGGTACACAATATTCTCGTATTATAATATTATTATAATTTAAATTTGTAAACATTCCTTGGAATCTTACCAGATTAATGTGTTATTGTTGTCAGGGGACCCAGCATTAGATTACATTGGCACAGGAGGGGCAGAGTATCTCCCAGAAGACTCAGTGATCCCTGGTATGTATCATTATTATTATTTGCCCAGTATTAACATTACAGTTTAAATTCAGTGTGACTATGTGAACGTAATATGAACAGAAGAATAACTATGCCTAGAGGCTTAACATACTGCAAAGTGCCGACTGAAATGTAATGTCAAAGAAAAGGTGCCCTACATGTACTGCTATACACTTGGTTGCCAAACTTTTCTTCCTCTAAATGGAACTGGATAATAACATCAAAAAAGTTACTTGATATTCTTTTTACTATTAATAAAAATCTTTTTTGTTATCCAGAGACTTCAATATCCGCCAGTGATTCCAACAAAGAGACTCCGGATCATAGCTACAACACTGGTTACAACATTGGTGAGACAGTCTGCTTTGGTTTAATATTTTCATCAACAAACTGCATCAGGCATGACATGTTGAGAAAAATAGAGCTCACAGGCAGGAAATGATTGATCTTGACGTTTACCACTAGATATCTAGTATTATCTTCCAACTTTAAACAAAGGAAAGCTAAACACAACAACAGAGTGCAAAAAGGAACTTATCAATGTCTAACACTTACAGTGTATGCATTATTTTCTTCTCAATTGAACAGCAAAACTAAAAAGACATATAAAACAGATGGAGGACATACTCACTGAAGAACAACACAAGCAGCTAAGTGACCCTCGAAAGCTTATGACAGATAGAGTAGATGATTGGCTAGAACAGTTCATTGTGTTGCGACACTATGTAGCAAAATATGAGCTACAAGTTCATGCATATGGTCCATTTCGCACTGATAAGCAGGATGCTGAAGCTGAATTAGATGATGCGCGAATGGATAGAGACTTTCCAGAGAAACATCATGAAAGTTTCCGGAATTTTCTGAAGGAAATGCGTTTTCACCTGTGGATGATGGAAGATGAGTTTATTGAAAGAAGGGCACTAAGCAACTGCTGTGAAAAGGAACTATAGATAAATAGAAAAGTAAGGAGTTTTTAGTCATGCCAAGTTATTTGCATTTTTGCTTTGTTTACTAACGTTCTTACGTTGAAACCATTTCTTTCTAAAGTAAAAATATTGATCTGAGTTATCTAAGTAAGAAAAGTGAGTGTTAATGAATTAAGATTATTTTATTTTAGATAGACACTTAAAAGAAATTTAAAATAATTATCATCAGCAAGATTTACACTGTAGATACTTTTTAACTAGATGGTAAAAGCTTATGGGGATTTCTGTGATAAAAATTATTGGTAAAATTGAACAATGAAAGTTAATATTCTAGTCAGTATACAATATAAATATTATTTTATTATCATAACTTTAAAACATGAAAATTTATCAAATGGAAAAGGCAATTACACCACCATGTAATAATAATGTTACAGACAGAGATTTACAAAGATTCAATAATTTATAATTTGCCTGTGTTTTTAATTTTGAAGTACTCAGGGTTCGTACCCTTTTTTGAACAAAAAATTCACGAACTTTTCAAGGACTTTCAAGGACACATTCCCCATTTTTCAAGGACGCCATTCAGTGCAAAAAAAGAGCCTTGAGTCTATGTCTTTTTTAGTTCTTCCACAACATGAGTAATTTTATCCCGAAGGTCTTTCTGTGTTTACTCCTTTTTCTTTGGAGTTCTACTTAAACTATTAAGTTATCGTTGAAATTCAAGGACTTTCCAGCACCGACTGCAATTATCAAGGACTTTCAAGGCCTTGAATTTTTATTTTAAAATTTAAGGACTTTTAAGGACTTTCAAGGTGCGTGCGAACCCTGAGTACTAGAGAAACCTTTCAGAAAAATTGTCACAAAAGTGGCTCTTTATTAAAAAATCAGCTTTATATCCTGCCGTTTCTGGTTTTGCAACATTTTATGCTCAAGAAAAGGAATACCGGTAATTAAAGTTTTGTTAAAGCAAAATTAAGCTGCCATTATTTTTTATGCTAGCATAGTGAATAGTCAAAGCTGAGACCATCAAAATTGTTACAACACACAACTATAAATGCAATATCTGTAAAAACTGTCAAAAGGCACACAAGAAAATTATTATTACCATTTTGTTTGAATACTGGACATAGTGAAAATTACGGGAAGCACAGTATTACTGTATGGTATTTTTGACATACAAAAAAACCTGTTTTAGAACTTACAATCCCAAAAATGGAGTCTTTATAAGACAAAGTATAGTACACTGAATAGTGCCATTTACAAAATTTGTATCAGTGGTATTCTATAATTATTTTATTCTATTAAAAGTACAGTTAATAAATCAGGGTGCAAAGAAAGTCATTGTTACAGCTTGCCATTCGGGCAAGCTGAAGCTAACATTTACTAGCCCAAATATCATTTCAACTAGCCCCAAAAACGTTTTGATGAGCAGATTGATTTCAAAGTTCTTCTGTAATTTGAATTCTTCAAAAAAATTCACTTGCCCGTTGGGCAAGTTAATAACAGAATTCACTAGCCCGATAGCAAAATCCACTAGCCCTGGGCTATCGGACACCACTTTCTTTGCACACTGAGTTATCCTTTTAGAAATGTTTAAAGGTTTCATTTTAGTGCAAACTCGTGTAGTTTTGTAAAATCAATGAACAAAACATTAAAGCCTCCTTTTATGCAATGCTAGCATGTTTTTACACTTCCCAGAGGCAGGGTTTTCATAACGTTTTAAAGTAGACAGCTCGGATGTCAAGATAGGTGGCTTGGCAATGGAGTGCTGAAGGCAATTTGAAACTTTCACTCCCTCTGTTTACCCATTTTACCCCAAAAGAAGAAAGCTCAGACCTCCAAGTAGCTGGGTTTTTAGCCGGCTGCCGGCACTTAATGAGTAACCCCCAGAGGGATAACGATGCTACATAATAATTTCCAGCTGACAGTAATTTGACTCATTAGTGAGAAAACTCTGTAACTGTCAATCTAAGGGTGGATTCACTTGTAGCAAAAGTGTTGAAAAACCCAAAAGCTACAAGCCTAGGATGCAAAGGAATATGCTTCTGAAATGTTATTGTATCAAAACGAAAGAGCCAATAAGATATGCATAATCAAATTAATTGTAAGCAGTGGCAAGGCTGTGTTTTAAGAAAAATTGAAGACAGCCCAATGCCCTGAACCTGTGTAATCCAGAACAAAATATTTTCCTGTAGCCCAAGAGCAAAGGTAAGGTGCCACGGGCCACCAGGTACCACGACACCACAGCCTTAAGTAATGGTAATAATTTATCTTGTGGTTTTGTGCTTTGCTTATATGAACATCAATGTGATTGGTCATAATACAGTGGAAAGTCTTAAATATATCAAGGGTTGATTAACAAAGAATTGCTAGCAAGGTTAAATGCACACGAGTAAGAGGTCCAAGGTGTGTAATCTTACATGTTGCAGTAAGAATGTTACATAAGCCTAGACAGTCCCTAGTGCATGTCTACTGCCGGGGACTTCTATTAACCATTATACAAGTAGGAGTGAGGAAGTAAGGTGAGACATAAGCCTTGCTGGATTACATACATGTCCATGTGTTTTTGAAGGCCCTCGGCCTGTACATAAATGAAATGAAGACCATCATAACTACTTATTTTTGCAGAAAAATCGCCATAGTGGATAAGTTTGTGAATGGTTGTGCATGTGCATTACCCACTCTTTGGGTGGGTAGTAAAAAATAACTAGAGATGAATCTTACTGCCATTTTTAGAAACTGAAGACAAATTAATGACTTTTAATTTACAAACAACAACACCAAAAAAAATAACCAGGAAGCCTCAAAAAAATTGACTCAAACCTATTATCTCTGTGATACCGGTGCAGCACTCTACCAATTGAGCTAAGAAGCCAACTGGGTGCAGGTCATATCATTGAGTTGGTTCTTTATAAACCAGTGAAAGGATGACAATGAAATAATGACATAATTATGAAAACCATAACAAGTAATTGCCAAATGAAGATTTAAATTAAAGACGATCACTGCTTCCTTTTCGCAACTGCAAAAGTTGCGTCTATAACTGCAATGATCTTCTTTTATTTAGAAATTAATATTATTATACATGAACATTAAAGTAATACCTCACGAGACCAACAGTTGAGTTGTGAATCAAAACTCTGGAACTTTTATTGTACAATCACAAAAGCTTGGAAGTCAAGTCCAAAGACATTACACACTGGCTCGCAGAGCATTTGTAATATTTTTTATCTTTGTCGCCATGGACATGTCAATGTGTTTGTCACCAATTTCAATTATCATCCCTCCAATAACTGTGGGATCAACCTGAAAAACCCAAAAACGTTGCTGTATTAAAACCAGAGTTAATAATATTGCTTTATAAATTACATATAGCTTATAAAGGTACAATAAAAATAATGGACAGCAGAACATGCAACTTGTTTCGCAACATTGCTGCAAAACAAGAACGAGATGAAAAACAATGTGCGTTTTAAGAACATTGTACTAATAGCAGGCCAGCTAACAGAGCTTTCACTGTATATTATTGCCATTAAAAGACTCCCTTGGCACTTCGCCACAACAGAGTTCACCTGTACTACATGTAGCATAAATGTAAATGTCACCAGAATTTCATGTAATCTGACCTTGGTTTCAAGCTTGAGGGTTTCGTTCTTTTGTGTAAAACCTTTCAATGCTGCCTGAAGCTCTTTCATTTGTGACGTATCCAGCTCCTAATAAGAAAAACATATCATAATAAAGCATGTAAATGCACGCTCAACAACACATTCCAACATTTTTTAACGAGTAGACACCTTTATAGTCATTCAAATTTATAAACTCAAATTTATGAAACAACTAAAGAACTATTACAGAAAAAAAAAATTCTTCATCACCAACAATTTGTTGAAAGTGTGGCAGAGTTTATTTCGGAATCGATTCGGATCCCTTCTTCAGTGATGACATTTGCTGTAATTTACAGCCTTGAAAGAACTATTAATTAAGAGATCCTCTCTCCAATGGCATTTTTTGACACCGTGGTTTCTTAACCTCCCTGGTATAGTCTGGACAGGGGCACCAATGCTATATCACTAGGATATGAAAATGACGTTAAAAGACTTGGGGTTTCCTCCCTTAAGAAAAAAAAATTTGAGTTTCTCCTTGTCTTCTAACTGACTTTTTTGTAGCTGTGGATTTTCTCGATCAAGTGTACAGTGGTACATGTAGTTGTTTCAGCCATTTCCTTTTGGTGAAGCAGAACAAAATTTAGCCTGAATTTCATCTGATTACTTTGAGTTGTTATTACTCTCTCAGTAACATCTGAATCAACCGGCTGTTAATGCCGTCCAGTGACGTCACTACTCCTTGACCTTTGCTTTAATTCATGCAAAAAGTAAAACATGATTTTCAAGTGGCAAACCCAGAAATATCGTTTGGAAATGTCTACCTGATACAGAATTGCTTTTTTTTTTTAGATCATAATTTATGTTTAACATTCAAACTGTCAACTGCATGCAGTACAACTCTGAACTGGTTGTGCTGAATTCTATAATCAAACTCGGTCGCAATTCACGCAATGAAATAAACACACACACGGAACACTTAGTTAAAAAACACAATGATTTGCTTTAATTGAAAAGAAGCTATTTGGTCCTTAACGAAGAAAAAAAAAACAAGGAAACAAGAAAGAAAAGCTAACGGAATAATTACCGTTGACGGTGAAAATAGCAAGAAGGTCAAATTATAACATTGATCTCAGAAAACTTCGCGTAAACAAGATCATCTGCCGCCGAAACCACAAAGCGGCTCTAAATGAAAAACCTACCGACTCTCCACAATGATTCTTCATTTGCAGTTCAATTTAGCATTTCAGTTTCGAAGACAACGGCAATTTTGCTGTTTAAGATAAAGATTAAGCTTACTGAAATGTTTGAACTACCTGAAAGAATGCTAGGGATGCTATCTGCTGAATATCAAGCAACAATCCCGCTAAAATTTTTCATAATTATACATAATTATGCGAATGTTTAGACAATCAACCAATCAAAATCACTACCCGGTTTTCGGGTAGTGAGTGACGTCACTGGACGGCATTAACAGGCGGTCGATTCAGACGTTACTGAGGGAGTAATAATGACTCGAAGTAATCGGATGAAATTCAGGCTAGACAAAACTACAAAAGACCCAATTTTTTTTCCCTTTTCACCCATTGCCTACATGTATGCTCACTTTTTTACATTGTCTAGCTTGGGTAAAAGGAAACAGAAACAACTGCTATACATGCTAGCATTTCCCTAACATCAATGTTTTCTCTCATTCTTTTTTTTTAATAAAAGCCACACCATGCATGCATTTTAGATCACATTTTTCAGTTACACTTCTGTTTAATGCAGGAATCCTAAAAGAGACAAAACCATAAAATCCGTCACAAAAAAAGGACATCAGGGTGCAAAGAAAGTCGGTTTTACCACTTGCCATTCAGGCAAGTTGTTGCAAGTTTTGTACTAGCCCAAGAGTCTTTTAAGTAGCCTCCAAAAAATTTTGACGAGCAGCATTGATTACAGTTCTTCTGTAATTTGAATTTCCCAAAAAACTTCACTTGCCCTTCGAGCAAGTTGAGAAGTCAGAATTCACTAGCCCAACTGCAAATCCACTAGCCCCGGGCTGTTAAACAGGACTTTCTTTGCACGCTGGTCTTACACATATTAGGTGCTAGTGAATAAGAACAAACCTTAGCAGTTGTTACAGAACACAACACTTCCCCTCTGGCAGCGCTCATAAGTTTGCCAAAGGCAGACACAACATTGTTGGCTAAACGAAGCCGATTATTCTCTGCCAAAGTTCCTGCAATTTGAAATAATATTATTTACTGTTAAAGCACCAATCATGGCTGTACTCTAACAGTGCCTTGTGGCCCATGGTGATTTACTGGTGTCTTTATTTAGGTAACAAGAAGATCTTAATTTTACTTGAAAGTATATTTAAAGAATTTATGTTATGAACCCTGAATTTTGTAGATTAAAGCTTTTAGGCTAAGTTCACAGACCAACAAACAAATAATATTCGACCAGCTGAAAAATTTGACCAGACACTTCATTCACATGGGACTGTTTAATATTTTTCCTCTGTTCACATGGAACTTTGAACAGGCTCTGGGCCTCTAAATTTTTCGTACACTTAAAGTGGTTCTGTGTGAAAGGAACACCAATGGTGTAAAAGCATGAATTCAAATTTTGTCCAGTGCCTACAAACGTAGCCTAAGTCTCTCTCACAATGTTGGGCACACTTGATTTCATAAAGATGGAGGTAAAATTCTTATGGAAATTCCAAATCTTAAAATGAAGTTTCAAAACCAAAACATAACCTTGAAAGCTAAACTGGAATTTTCAACAATGATGGTCGCATGTGACAGAACATACATTGCAGCTGTAAACTGAACAGTTTTTGTCAATGTAAAGGAAGCAACTCACCAAATAGATTCACTGTCAAATCAGAGTACTTCTGTGATTTCAAGACATCTGTTAAAAGTGCTGTAAAAACAATGAAACACAATACATGTAGTTAGTATTAAAATTCACTCACACTGGCCCATGAATAAAATGTTACCTGAGGGATCAACCCCTGATATAACAAAATAAATAAAATAAAATAAATAAATAAATAATGATTTGGAGGTAGCACATCCACAAAATGGTTCTTAGCCTACCTGATTCCTGGTCGAATTGGAATTTTTAACTGTTGGTTTTTGAGGAGAGGGGAAAACCGGAGTACCCAAAGAAAAACCTCTTGGAGAAAGGCAGAGAACCAACAAATATTATTATATATTAGAGCAAGCCCTAGGATTTCAATTCCCATGGAAAACAATTTTTCATTTCTGCACCCAGAGATCATGGGAAACTATCTGTAACAATTTTTTGATTCCGTTTAAACTCATGGGAACCCACCTATTAAATGTTTTCAATTTTGGAATTCATACAGTGGCCCTGGAAGCGATAAAGAAGCAACATTCAATGCACTTTGGTAACAATTTAAGATGGAGAACAATAGAAATATGATAAATGCCAATCACTGATTTAGTTTCATATATAACCCGAGTGATAACTAAGAATTGCTCTACTAAGAATCTGAGTGGACAAATAGCGAATTTCTGTAAACTAATTGACCTCTCATTAGGCCTCATTTAGGTGTGAGCTACAATGCAAACACTTAAGCAAAATAACTATTAAAGATGTCTAATATGAGACACTCACATTGTTTCTTATACTTGTCCAGAGTAGGGTTTGCAAGATACTCAGCAAGCTTTTCATTTGATCTAATAAGCTCATCTACTTTGCTCAATTCACTCTCAACCTTCTCCAAAGTATTTTGCTTGGCTGCTGCAGAGTACATAGCATGGGCATACCTTCCCTCTATACCAAACACTTGTATGGGAGGCTACAATAAAAAACAATGATAATATCTATCTAATATTTAATCCCTAGTACAGTGGAACCCTGCCTTACGATCACCCCGTTTATAAGACCACCTCGTTATTACGGCCATATTCTTTCAAACCAAACGTAAAAAACATTGACTCATTTTATTATTTTGAAGACCCCGTTAATGCGACCACCTCGTTATTACGACCAGGATTTTATGGCCCAATGGTGGTCGTATTAACGGGGTTCCACTGTATTGACAGGTGAAATAAGGCTCCCCTTCTAATAAACCACTAAACCATAAACAACTATAATTCATTTTGTTGACCTTTTTCTGGAAAAGAAATACATTGTACAACGTACAACTTGGCTGATCGGGGCGAAGAAGCTTGAATTCGAGTACATGTACAGTTGGTTGAGCGAAGAATCGACACTATGTAAATAAGTTTCTAAAGTGACTTAAACCTTATTAGAGTAATTGATGCAGTGAAACGAAATATGATTCACAGCGAATCAACTTCACGATACAGGGGAAAGAATTGAAGCGAAAGGAACGGACATCGTTTTTGATATTGTCCCCAAAAAGAAACTTTTAGCAATGAAAGTCATCGTCCGTCAAGGTAGCGGCCAGTAAATACTCACAAATTGTGGTTTGCATAAGCGGTCAGATATTCTATAAAAGTGGGCATCATAAATCTTGTCTGTACCATCTAAATTAAGAGGTAACAAACAAGCTAACGAAACGACAAAACTGGCGAGTACCAACCTTGGCAGGGAGTTCAGCACAACGAGCTGACGAAACACTGAGCGTTCGAGCCTGCCGTAAGAACAATATAGTTTAAGCTTTAAACATTCCTCTTCAAAATTTTGAAAAATAAGTTTCACAAAGATTGTCATCCTAACTGTAGAAACAGGGACAAACTCACCAAAAATGGAGCTCTTTCTAACACTCGACATCCTCTCATCATAGCCGCCATGTTGGTTGTACGCTTGTGACAAGAAAACCCCGGATATTCGGTGGTGTCCAATCTTCCACAACAGAGAATCGGATAAGGGATGCGAGGGAGCGGCGGGGCCGAAGCCCCCCACTGGCCTATTAATTTCAAGCCCATTTGGGGTGGGGGGTGGGGAGCTTATTTAATTTTCAAAAGACGATGGTATCAGTTCTCTATAAAGAACTAGAAATAGAATATAAAATGTGGAAAAGCCAAAGGACAAGAAGGTTGGGGGTCATGCGGCTGAGGATCAGAATCAAATCTGGACGTCCAATTGGTAAATAAAGCATCCTAGATCAGTCCAAAAGACGTTTTACAGTCGTGATTGATTGAAACAGTGTATCATTTATTAGTGAAGAATAGTTAGGGGAGAAGGGGTGGGGGTGGGGGGGATTAATGGAGAGGGGGGCTAATTAAAGTTTGTCCCCTGAATAAGGGAAGGGTTATTAGAGGGAGGGAGCTTATTTGAGAGGGGGGGCTTAAAAAAGGATTTACGGTAGTTGGGTCAGCGAGAAAGCACAAACACGAAAATATAACGGGAGGAAACTTCCTTTTTTCCTGCCGCCGCCCCTGTCCCTAGATCACGCGCTCATATTTTTGTGTGCATTTCATTTACATGTCATCCCCACTATCTGAGAGCCTAGAACGAAACTATGAAGATACCAACCCACCATATTTTACGAGCATATTACGAGCCTTTGGCCCACTTATCGTGTAAAAAGAAGGTTTAGAGCATCTGCAACACAGTCATTCACTTTAATTCACATTCATCTATTTTCATTCCCTTTCATCCATGATAAAAAAAAATTCAGTTGATTGAACAAAACAAAAAAATTGCCATACCCAATGTTTAAGTTTTCTTCAACTGACCACTGGTAGCCCAGTCTTGAAAGATGGTTGTTGGCATAGTTGTGTAACCTTCAAAGTGTAAGGATTTGATTTGGGAAGAACAATATTATTGTTTCTGCAATCTATCAAAGAATTTGAAGGAATTTGAAATAGGAACTGGCTAGCCTCATTTACCTCTAAGCTATGTGTTTTTTCTTTCCTGTGTCGTCCGCAAGCCAATATCCTCCTGAGCAGAAGTTCTAAGGGGTTTGTCACTTATTTCTTCCCTACGAAGGATACATCGATCTGCATGAGGCTACCAAGCCAATTTATTGCCATTTTAAGAGTTTTCCTGGGAACAACCTCAGAATGTTCCACCTGGTATCTTTTTCACACAATTAGAACAGGATTACAGACCTGAGAACAAATTGGTTCCAATAAAACCCTTAAACTGACCATAAATCAGGGGCACCGAATGATGGTTTCCTCCTTAATACACTGAAACCACTTTTTAGGCTATCCAGAGTACTTTTGTATCTCTAGAATTCATTCTAAGTGGCGCTATAAAATTTGTATCTGTTTGGTCATATTGGGCGAACTTGAGTCTTTTTGAAATTAAAGGGCTTCACTTGTATTACTTTCAAGAAAATATCAGATGCAATGTGATGTATTTCAAAGTGAGACATTTTCTGATTCCTCGACTCTCCATCACATTTTTGAATCCCAAAATTTTAGGTTTCCTTTTTTCCAAAGAAAAATGGCCTAACTTGGGAAGTGAAATGCGAAAGTATTAAACTCCAGAACATCTCAAAGAATTTATTAGACAAGCTTCAAAAATTGTACATAAATGGAACGGTCATCTAGAAATTTTTAGCCATCCTCTAGTTATAGAAAACTCTTCCCAATTTTACTTCTCAATTTAATTCCTGTCAAAGTAATGCTATTCTTTTTGCCCATACAAATCCTTCTTGCCAATGCTCATATTTTGAGCCTCGACTACCTGTGAACTGAAGCATTTTTTGGAAAGATTAAAGAATTTGTACAAAATAATCCACTCTTTCCTTCTCTGCCTTCTCTTGTATACTTTGCTGTCATGACAATGACATTTTTTTTTTGGTCTTGAGGGCATTATAAAATTGTGAGCATTTCCGTGACTTTATAGGGGAAGAGTGAGCATCAAGTATAAGCATTATAGTGAGGAAATAAAAGTATAAATGTACAAAAGTCTACTTTTTTGGCCCAGACATAAAAAACAACCACTTTCTTAAAGCCTGCTTGGCAAGCATTTGAAAGAGGGGAATTCCAAATTGGAAAATCCACAGCAAGAGACCGAGAAAGTCCCGTTCAAGTTCCTCCATGCTCAAAATTCCCTTTTACCTCTCTCACTATTCCAGTGATTTTGTTACCTCTGCATCCCGCATCCCTGATGCATAAAAATCCCTAAAGACACAAAATAATTCATGGCATGTGTTCCATAGAACTCAAAGAACGATCAATTGATTTGAAGATTCTTTGGGTAGAATATCCTGTTCGTGTGATTTCTGTGTCTGTTGTAATTTAGTCTTTATTGTGCTTTACATACATAGAACAACTAATTTCAGTAAACTGTAATAAAGAGCTTTGGTGTCTGTCTCCAGATAAACCGTCTGGTTACATAGAGACCCAAGTACAGTCAACTCTCGCCTTGCGGACACCTCGCTATAACGGACACCACGATTATACGGACAGTGGCTAAATACCGGGCAAAAATAAATTACAACAGTTTGACTGAAATGAACTCCCGCTATTACGGACTCTCGCTAATGAGGACACTAACTCGAGGTCCCCACAGTGGCCGCTATAATGAGAGTTGACTGTTTTTTCAATTTAGGACTCCTTGTTTTTTGAACTGGGACTCATTGGTTAACCCTTTAAGCCCCAATATCCACATACAAATTCTCCAAACTGATCTCTATATATTTCCTTAAAGAATAAGTTGAGAGAATTTGATAAAAGATCAAGGTATTTTCTCTTAGGTGATCATTTTATTAATTCTCATAACCTAATCTCTTGACATTGTATGGATATCATGAGGAGAAAATTGATGTTGGTCACTACTGGGATTCATTGGTTAAAGGGGCTGTGTCACTGCAGTCCAGTTCATTTTGTTTAATTTTGCCAATTACTCGCCCTCAATCGCTATGGAACTAAAAATAAGCAAAGAAATTACACGTAACTGACAAAATCAGAGATCCGAGACAAACAAATATGTCTCCTGAGTATTATTTTTGAAGTTGCAAGAAGCAGGGACCAACTTTAGAAAACTTTTAGGCTGAACAGTTTTCCAAAACCCTATTAAATTTCAATCCGTTTCAATCTTCTTCGGTTTTGCCCATCCCCGGCATCTGTTGTTTCAACTTTCCTTTAAAGTTTTAAACAGTTATTTTTATGTTTCTCTTAATTTAACAGGCATTTTGTAATTTCCTAATTTGGCTGAATTTCGTGATGCAGCTCATTTAAGGACAGGGACTCATGAGTTTTCACAAGATGAGTCCCAGGACTCACCATAACTATTTGTAACAAAAACACTGCTATTCAATGCCTGGGCAGGCTAACTCCTGCATTTTATAATATGAAAATGTTAATAATATTACCAAACATTTATTGCGGAACTGGCCAGATTCAAGATTAAGCTATCCGGACCCCATTATTCTGTGCCTTTACAAATATAGCAATTCAATATTTTTAACACTTTATTATGTGACAAAATTAACCCAAAAAGTTAAAGTGAATTCCACCACTCTTCATCTAGATCATCATTAACTTTAAACAAATCTTCAACCAGCTGAGATCTGGCTTTTCTATCATTCATGGTGCAACTTGCTGGTCTTACACCATTACGCTCACAGTTTTGAGGTTGACTGATTTCCTCACATTGCTCCAGAGGAAACTCTGTGTCGACAAGAAGGTATTCATTTTGGACCAAAGTTTCCTCGGTAGAGCTATTTATGGTGTCTGAGTCTTCAAGTGGTTTGTTTTCAGACGAGGAACTGGACATAAATTTTGCCCACTTTGATGAACTAGAGATTTTCATTCCCTGATTACTCATTGAACCTGACAGCTTAGTTGAAGAGGATACATCCCTGGTTGCCCTAGCAAAGTGCACATTGCATTCGTACTGGTGATTTGCTTGCAAAGGAAGTAATCTAGTTGGAGACTGCACTTCTGCGCACTCTTTATTCAATATTGCACCATCAAGGTCAAATGTCTGACCTGAATAGGCTTGTTTCCTTTGATTTGGAGCAAAATAGGGAGTATATCTCACACCTGTGACAGTATTTCCAGTAACATTTTCAGTATTCTTTGAGTGTAATTTGCCAGCACTGACTTGGTCAACATCGATAGAGTTTTTGGGTCGTTTTTGTTTGTGGTAGGAACTTGTTTTGCTTCCATGTTGTGCCCACTTCCTTCTCGCACCTTTCGTAGCTTTATTAAAAGCGTCCCTTTCTGTTGTTACATTAAACCCATCAATGTTGTCTGTACCTGTTGAAGAAATGAGTCATTAGCATCCAGTCATAGTAGTTGCTTTTCTAAATTTTTAAAAGTGATAGTTAAAGCATTAACAGGGTCTATTAATGAGTTAGGACACAGCGTGGGCCAGTGAGCCATGTAAAAAAAATACCAAAAAAAAAAAGAAAAAGTAGTAATATGAAAAACATTAACAGAAAGCTTAACCATTCTAACCATTGTAAATTTATAAGTGTTAAACCCTAAATAGCACTTAACCTCAGGGCTCGAAATTGCGACTGATACGGTCGCCAATGCGACTAACATTTTCTCCTTGGCGACTAAAAATTCAAGTTTAGTCGCCAAAGTGGCAACCAGATTTCTCTATGATTTAGATTTAAAATAAAAGAATAAAGTTAAAACAAAAATTTCATCTTATCCTACTTTGCTTTCATCATAAAAAATGTGCCAAATCGCATAAACAAAGCCAGTTTACCTCCAAATTTATACCGACTTCTGTCCACGATATTTTCAAATCTGATCATGGATCGCACCAAACTATGCAGGGCTTCTGATAGGTCGCTTAAAAAAAGTCAAGTTTCGCGGGATTTTTAGGGGCAAATTCGCGGAAAAATCGACCGATTTTGCAGGAATTTTCGGGCAAACTTAGCCGAAAATCAGTCGGTCAAAAAAGGCCGATTTTGTGGTTATTTTCAGGGAAAACTTCGTCAGAGATCGATCGGTTTTTGCGCTGACCAGACCAGCGTTTTTTTAAAATGTTTTTCTAACAGAGTCATCATTTTCTCTTTCAACAACAATATGCTCCAGAACTGAACCAATGGCAAAGCCTTTAACATCATGGCTAGTGCCCAGTTTTTCGCAACATAATCAACGCCTGGTAGTTTCGGAGTTACGGTGTCACAGTGATATGTGTATCCCCGTGATATGTGTATCCCCGTACACATATCCCTAGTGATATGTGTATCCCTTCAATATGGCTGCCAGTGAAATGTATATCCCCTACCCCCCACCCCTCCAAACAAGTGTCGGCTTTATTTCTGTTGTTGTTGTGAATTTTGCGAATCATCGTCAAAGGGACTACAAATGATTCAAGATTACGAGCAACACAATCGACAAAAGAGCAACGATTCGAGGCAAAATAATCGCAAAGCTGTCTCTGGCGAGTTTACTTCTTCGTGGGCCGCAATGTTGATGTAAACATTCGTTCTCGCTCCTCTCCTTACCCAACGTGATTATAATTCATATGTCACTAGTCGCGTTAAATAAGTATGACTGACAAAATTTCATTCAGCAAGGGATAACTCGAAAAGTCAATTAATAGAGAGTGGATACACATATCTCTGCGCTGGTCCAGTGATATGTGTATCCCCCCGTGCAAGCACCATAATAATCCGCCTTTTCAGTTGTTTGATTCCTGTAAACCTAGTTGTATTACTAGTTGTTCTGATAGATTATATGGAGGATATTTCCTTTAGCAAGAGAAGAAAAAACGGGGGATACACATATCTCTGCACTGGGTCTGCGATATGTGTATCCGTTCTGCGAGCGCCACAATATTCCACCTTTGCATGTTGTTTGATTCCTGTCTTAACTCTAGTTGTGTTACTAGTTATGTTAGATGATATCTACGACATTTCCTTAACCAAGAGAAGAAATTTCCTTATTGTGTCGTGGATGAGCATCAGTGTTTATTGTATCCCCACCCGGGATACACATATCACTAGGGATATGTGTATGGGGATACACATATCACGGGGATACACATATCACTGTGACAACGGGACGTTGTTTTCAGTGACGAAGTTTCAAGATAAATTTACAAGTGTACGGCAAGTAAATAGCCCCAATAGCTGAGAAAAGTTTCAAATATGTTGTAAAGACATGTATTTGGTAAGATTTCTACCGAATTTTGCGGTATTTTGCGTGTTTTTGTAAATTTCGCGGACGGCACGAAATATCAGAAGCCCTGAGAGCTGCGTCATTTACATTATATGAACTGGCAACTAAAAATTTGTATCTGGCGACTATATTTCTCCAGTTGGTCGCCAAAAGGCGACCAGAGGATTTTTTTAATTTCGAGCCCTGAACCTTAATCCATAAGAGGACTGCTTAACCCTAGTCAGTAAAATGAGAGCTTAACCCCAATCAATGAAAGTTGACCAAGACTACATAATTCAGCAAATATTCCAGCAGTAAAACCTCACGTAGCCATAGGGAACTAAGGGAATGATCGTTTATTACATTCCAGGGGGGGGGGTTGTAAGAGGCGGGGTACAATTTTCTGAGAGGCTTGATTTTGGGGGGTCAACCAGGAATGCACATATGCCTATATGCATACAGCTGAAATCTGGAAAAAATATAATAGATTCTTTTTATTTCCTGAAAGCATTTTTATCATTTAATTGGGATTAATATTTCACATTATATTGGTGTTTTTTGTTAGGATTTCCTTTATTGACTGACACAGTGGAGTGAAATGGATCCGAATGTGAAGCCACAGACCTTGGTTGAGACTTTTGACCAAGCTAACTACAATTATTCTATCCCCGAGTATATTGTAGCTCTCATAACTTTGTTGACTTATCCTGTGTCAACATGCACAGCTGAGTGTAGCAAACTCCTTTACGAAGGACCATGACAGATGAGAGATTGAGCTCTCTTTCAATTCTGCACATACACAAGTACAAGGACGTAATTGATATTAACGGCATTAAAACAGAGTTTGCTTGTCTGAAGAGTAACATCTTGCCCTTTGCTTGTAACGTCCTTGATGGCGCCACTGTTTTACCTTTTTTTGCCCTAAACAGACTGTACCTTGCCAATAACACTAGAGATAGATGGGTAAAATAAACAACTAATTACTGCATTTTCCTTCTTCTTTATTTACTGAAAATGTCCTGCAGAAAATGCAGGAGATGGCATTTCGGAGACCCCCAATTTAGAGATTTTCTTGGGAAGCATGCCCCCAGACTCGCCCAGCTTTAGGGCACCTTTGGCACACTAACTTTTCTTCCCCACCGTACACCTTCAAATCTTGTTCTACGCTGCCAACTGCCGGTATCTTATAGCTTATGAGACCAATGCCCAAGGACGGAAGAAGAGGCTTGGTCTAGAAGGGGTTGGGGGAGGGGGAAGGGGAGGGATCCATTTGAAAAATCGTTATTGCCAAGGAGGGTACAATTTTCATATGATATTTTTCATATCATTTATTTTGGGGGGAAGGGGTAAAGTTTTGATACACCACACTTTTCTGACCACCCCCCCCCCCCGACGAAATATCAGTCCCGTAAAATTCTGAAAATAAGCCCCTCCAAATAGAAGCCCCCCAAACTTGTAACATAAAAACCTTCCATTAAATTCCTACCCCCCAAATATATACCCCCGGAGGCTTGGACTTGGAAATTGCCCTCAAATACAAAGTAAAACAAAGAAATACAGTAAATTTCCTTCCAAGAGTAAGGCTAGCCCAACTGACTTTGAAATGTAAATTTCCCTCCATACATAAGCCCCAGTGAATATAAGCCCCTCAAAAAGGGCCTTTGAAAAATATAAGCCCCGGGGCTTATTTTCGGAATTTTACGGTATTTTTCTTCCTAAGGCGCGCACAAATTGCATGGCTCGCTGGCTCTCAGATTGTTTGGCTCCTCCAATAACATGCAAACTTTAAGTCAATGCTAAAATAAACTTCCATTTACCATTGTCATCAGAGGAAGACATATTCTCCAAGAACATTTTCCATTTACTCTCTACGGTAGGGGGCTTATACATGTATCCAGTCGTACTGTCTTCACAAGTTGGGTTTCTGCCATTGACTGCAATGTCGCCTGCACTTTGCATGTTTTCAGAGACATCGCCATAACCATTGTTGTCATGACAGTCCCATGCTGTTAGGTCTTTTACTGCTTGAGCTTCTCCGCATTTCAGATTTAATTCCTGAACATGCTTGCGGCAATCCTGGCCACTGCCCTGTCCATAAATCTTTTTGATGGACTGCTTTTCTCCACAAACTTTACAAATCCACTTCTTGCTCTTCTTAACCTGGTAACAATCATAGTTTAAGTAGTTGTAACTTTAACGAACAAAAATTATTGCCATTGCTAAACTTATCCAGAAT
Source organism: Porites lobata (assembly GCA_942486035.1). Lineage (NCBI taxonomy): Eukaryota > Metazoa > Cnidaria > Anthozoa > Scleractinia > Poritidae > Porites > Porites lobata. The sequence continues at coordinate 701,802 of CALNXK010000094.1, forward strand.
CATAGCTGGTCAACAGCCGAGCTGAGTTGTAGGGAAAGGTATCGAGCTATATCTTTTTGTTAAGTTTACAACTAGTATATAAACTTAATAAGGAAATTCTAGATAAGCCAGCTGATGTTTTAGGACTGTTTAGGAGGATACTCATCAAAACTTTAATTCGTCATCTTTGATTTGGAAATTGATGACAGCAAGTTGGAATTTGCAAAAATACAAACAATTCTTACTTGGTGGACTTGGAAGGTAGTGCAAGAAAAGCATCGGAGAATCATAAATTCCTGTACCATAGCTTTACTTTTGAATGTCAGTCGTCGTTTCAAGTTGAAATATTTGGCTTGGTTCTTGTTTGCAAATATGGCGGGAAATTTTCGTGAAGCGGGAAATCCTTCACTTTCGCTGAATGAAATGTCGCTTTGCTTTGTCCAGGCCCCCAGGCTTTTTTGTTGATTTCGTGGAGCGCAAGTCGGAGCGGAAGGATCGATCGCAGAGATCACCTTGAAGAAACTTCTGTTTCGAGAAGGCGGCTTCATTTCCACTCAGGTATTGTGATAGGTGTTTGTTAATGCTGCGTAACGTATAACGTTTCCAGAGCTACCGTTGGGTCCATTAATTTACTGATCAGTTCAGCTTTATACATTCCTGAACATGGTGTGCGTTTAATAACTCTAAGTTGTGGGTTTAGCGGAAGCTTAACTTAAATCTTTCAGCTATCCTAAGCATTTCATCGTCACTTCATCAAAATACAAAACAAGTTATCTGCCCGATACTTCGTTCATTATGCCTTATGAATTTCATTTTCCCATTAGGATCGGATAGAGTGAGTCATTTAATACTGGCCGTCTAAACAGGGTCTCTCATTTCACGCTGATTGATTTTGAATTGATTTCAGAACTGAGCGTGTGTATGCATGCAAAATGGCGGATATCAAAGTAATCAATGGAGTACCAAAAGATACAAGGGAAATTTCATGCACATCTTCGGGCAGCGACGCACCTCTTATGCCTCGTGAGAGAAGTCGCTTACTTGTGACGTTTGTCGTGGTTATGGGATTGATGTTCGTCTGGGGTGTTGCTCTACTTCCGGCCATATTCTACGCAAACAAATTGCCTGCACCGCCGGAGCCCCACATTAATACGAGGTACGAACTTATTATTATTTTCTGTTTTTTTTTTAAGAGCAAATATTTCTATTTTTATGGCATTTCCATTTTCCACTTACAAGGCGTAGGGGAAACAATTGTACGATTTTTTGTGAAGGCATTTGATTTAACAGTTCTGGATGTTACTAACAGAAGGAAGGGGGAATGGGGAATGGGGAACGGGAAACGGGAAACGGGATATGGGAAACGGGAAACGGCAATGGAAGTCTGGGAACAAGTAGTCAGCAGAACACTGCAGCAAAACGCACTGCACATAAGCAAAAAATGCAACATCCGCTCATGATCACTTTCGTATTTCCTATTGCATATATAAACCAAGTGAGAAAATATAAAAAAATAAAAATATATATAAAAACAAAAAGCAAGAAACTAGAACAAAAGGTAAAGAAAAAAACTGTTTCTTTTGAAAATTTATTCATTTTTCTAGTTTCAGACTTTTGCACCTAATTAAGTTCTGGTTGCACCAATGCTGAAAATGATGTTTGAAGTTTGTAGACGGATTTGTTTTTACTGGCTTTGTTGTATGCAAAATATGAAACGGAAAAACTGATCCTTACTACAAGGCAATGAAGAAGTAAACAAAAGAATAAAACAAAAAAAATTATGTAAACAAATTGCCCAATATTTCGGTTTGAAAACAAACCTTCTTCAGGGGCTAAAAGAATGGAAATAAAACTAAACGTTCGTTACAAATAAGTATAATTTTGAAAAAGTGTCAATAAATGCAATGGATTGTTATTGGTGTAGGAGACTAGGCGTTATCATATATCAGTGAGCTTCGTCACATCTATTTATTCCTAGAGGAAAATATAATGTGTTCGCTTTGTGTATTGAATGAGCTTCTCGAGCCTTTCTCACTGCATCACGGTTGATGGTACATGTAAATAAAACTACAAAGCGATTGTGTGTTGTCATTTTCCAAATAGAGCTCAAAGTTTTAAGACATTAAGACTGACAAAGTGAAGAACCAAAACGGAAAACTACAATACACATGTACAAGCTTGCAATGATAACTTTGTGTCTTAGTTTCAGCCAGGTTAAGTGAAAAATGGCAGTCAAAAACTTTGTTTTTGTGAAAGAAAATACCTGATGCTCAAATTAGCCAAAATTACACAAGTTATTATCAACTTACCTTTTCTGAATCTAATCGACTAATTGTTTTAGTGATCTGTGCCTGGTTATCCCTACAACCAATTTCAATAGCTACAAAATAGTAAAAAAACATGAGCAGCATGAAGCAGAACTACAAACCACAAGCTGCACACAGAATGAAGCTGTATGACTGCCACATATAACATGTATCATGCTAATACTCTCTTTGAAAAGCTCTCCATACACAGAATTCAGAGAACCCATCACTTTCCACGGATTCTGGTTGCCTTGAAAGGAATTTAGAGCGCACCATTTTAAATCAAAGACCAACACCACCATGTCAAGTCTTAATGTCAAAGAGAAAGTGTGAAATGTACAGCTATGTTTTGCCACGAGGAATCAAAGAGCCTTCGATTTCAAACCTGTGTCATAGAAATAACGTTTTACCCCACAATAATGGCAAAAAAGGAAAACGTTGAATCAAAGCGAGGGTAGTAAAAAGGCACAGCTTTTTCGCTTTTTTCTTCTAGTGAGAAAAAGTGAGCACGCTTGGAACAAGCCTACAGCATGTATTCTCTAAGGAGATATCATTTCTTGTGATCTCAAATCATTTGACATTATCTTTTTGTATACTTCTGTGAACAGTCAAAACATTATTTTCGGGAAACTTGTTGAAAAGTAAAAACTTAGGTATTGTATAAAATGTGTGTCGATACTGTCGATAATCGAGTGATAATATGAAAGTCGAAGATGGCTATAAAGCCTGGTTTTCACTAGCGCATAAGCATATGTGACCCTATTTGGGAAAAGGGGGATTAAGGTGAATTTAGAAAACAACGTTCTAACGCGTTTAATCGGCTTCGTCGAAAAGCGTGGAAACGCATTTTGTATGCGTTTAAACAGATTTTTAATGCGTTTAAACAACCGGCTCTGTTGCACTTCAATATTGCATTTCGTATGATGGAAAGTAAGCTAATTTAGTCGTATTTGAATGAATAAATTACCAGTGTTTTATTATATGAAATGCGAAGATTAGGGTGCATGTCTTCCAACTCACTGTGTCAAAATGATCAATTCACCAGCAACTTACCTTTTGCCTTTCCTTTCTACATAGCAGATGGCTAAAAAATTGCATTGCAGTAATCATCACATTCCGTCTATAATATCGTTTTTTCTGTGAGCGCCTCATGTACACCGACTTTAGCCCACTTGCAGTGCAAGAATGTCGTGCTATCAACGGGAGCAACCAAAGCACACGCAGGAAAGAAGATGCGCTTTTCGAGTCTTCCTAAGAATGGAGCAAGCAGTCGAATTTGAGCCTACGGATTCTGTAGTTTTCATGTTGAATACAATAGCCAACAATATTGCTCAAAGAAACGCAAACTACCTAACGACGCTTCAAAATGTTTCTATCGGCATATCGGGCTTCACCAACAGGCTGGTCAATCCTTTTTCTCAAGCTTGTTTTAATCTTTTTATGCTCTTTAAAACCTTCACATTCGACTCCTTCGTTTTTCCTCTTCGGAATTTTTGGCGACAAAAGCACGTCGCCAGAAGCGAGGCAGAATCGAAGAAATAATGGCGCAAGCCTTCGTCATGTATTTTCGCATTCAGGGTCACTGGTCACGATGTCGTGACGCTCGCCCCGTAACAACAGAAAATATCAGCTTTTCGCCCGCTTTTATAACGAGAAAACTTTGACTGTACCTCTAAGGAATGTGAGTAAGCTTGTGCGCAGGGAAGATCACTTATTGAATAAACCTCCAAATTCTATGTGTTATGAATCAAGGTTTCAATAAATTTCATTCCGTGACTGGCGAGTGTGGGAATGTTATCGCTAATTCCCTTGAGACATCCTAGGCTGTAATCTAATTGGTCGGCACCTTTGCAGGAGATCCCATTACATATCTAGGCAAACATTTGCCACCGTTGAATGAAGGGCGCAAAGAGGATGTTACTAAAACGGGGAACGGGGAGCGGGGAGCGGGGAGCGGGGAGCGGGGAACGGGGAACGGAAGTCTGGGAACGAGTTGTCAGCGGAAACCTCCACAAAAATCCAAAATGGCGGTCCAAAAAACGAGAGAGAGAAAGAAGAAGACAAAGAAAGGAATTTGTGCCTTGGTTGAAATCAGGTGGGGACGAAATTGCAAATCAGACTCACATTTTACGTTTAAGTTTTGAGCAGGTGGTATGTTTTTTCGATATTAAACCTGTTTCATTTACAATATGATAAGGTCTTAGGTCTTAGTTTTCGAGACACCTGGCACACTCACATTACTCCTGGATTACTCCGTTTACTTTAGACCGTCGCTTAATCCTGCCTGTTTATCCCCCTGAATGTTCTTTTTCCCACTCAGACAAACTCTTGGAGAGTAAAGGTTTTATCCAAGCCCATTATATGCCTTGTTTTGAGAATGCTTGGTAAATAACTCGCAGGCATTGTAATGAGAAATAAACGTGGAATTTATTAATGCATGTACATATAGTGTTCTCGCGTTCTGTGCTTGAGTAAATTTTTGTACAGCTGTTAGTATTTAAAACTAACGGCTAAAACTTGTTTTTTACAATTTTTTCATAACCGGGAAAGCTTGCTGTTGTTGTTAGTGTTATATTAAAGTCATTGAGTGATGAGTTATGAATCGTTTAAGGTCAGGGTTTGGCATTGAAAGCAGGGTTAAGCACTCTTTTCAAGAAGGTGGTAGACAAAACACTGACCCCCATTCCATGAACTACCCCCAATGACTACCCTAAAATGGACTATGCCACCGAAGTTAAGTGATTGGGGTTAGGAAACGGAGTGAATCAGGTTCCATTTAGGGTCCTTATACTGGGAAAACTGACCTAAAACTTCATTCACTCAGTTTCCTAACCCTAATCACTAAACTTCAGCGGTGTAGTCAATTTTAGGGTATGTCCATGAAGTGTGGGTCAGTGTTTTGTCCACCACCCTTCAAGAAGTGTTTATTCAGGTTTGTCACTATATTTACTGTATGTACCAGTATTTGTTTAAAGCAGATAGTAGCAGTTAATCCGAGATATTTGAAGTTTTTCACTTGACTCATGACTCATTGACTCAATTATTTAATTGCCTCTATAATTTCAACTCCTTGACCCATAACGTGGCCTAATTTTAAACCGGCATTTTCTTGGCCTTTACTAGAAACACCAAAGCTCATTATAATATAAACACAACAAATTGTACTGTCAGTCCTCTACCATACCCCCTCCTGAATGCTTAGGCCAGTATTACATGGCACAAGGCTAAAGAGAGTGAGAGACATACTAGAAATGCCGTACTGACTACTGCCAACATATAGCATGATTTGTACCAAAATACCTTTTTGTGCCAAGGAAGTGGTACATTCATGGTTGTCTTCTTGTAGTCCTCTAAGGAGAGGGAGGCTGAACAGAGGATTTACAGTAAAAGGTCTAAAGGGAATTTTTGCCAGTTCACTCTCTATGGAGATGAAAGGGTTTGAGGCAATATTATTCAGTTTTCCCCTTATAACCTAGTTATGGTCAAAAGATACAAATATCAAAATCAATTTGAAATGTCATTCTGAATATAAAATGGGTGTAAAAGCAAATTCTAATCATTTTTTTAAAGATACTCCTTTGTTGTGAAGGATTTTGGTAGAGATCTCTTGACTATCACAATTTGCTGGCATAGGGTTCTATTATCAACCCGTTATTGCTTGATATAAAGAAATGAACTGGCCCCCTTTTTGCTGAAGAGTAATGTATATGAAGGGAACTATACAATATCATAAAAGTATTTAGGCGGCCACTTACGGATTTAAACTGTTTCAGACATGTTAGTTTATACCTAACCCATTTGGTTAACTTGACATAATGATTCTAGTCATACCTACTCGTACCTTAACCCTCTAAGCTTCATTATCCACATACAAATAACACTGTCTACACTTATCTCTTTACATTTCCTTAAAGATTTAGATGACAGAATTTGGTTGAAGATTAAAGCATTTTCCCTTTGGTGATTATTTCATTACTTGTCATAAACATTCCTCTGGATAACGTATTGATATTGTTTCGAGAAAATTGATTTCGGTCGATCATGGGACTTGAAGAGTTAAATTTTCTTTTACTTTGATCTTTGATACGTTGTTAAAAAAACCTCATCTAAGGCAATAACATGGTGCAATCTGGATAAGCAATTAGCATATCCCATTTCTTTTGGCTGATTTTAAAACTTAGCCTTGGACTCTTTCATTCTAAAGTAAACTAAGAAAATGTGATGATTTTATAATGTAAACTACACTTACAAAACGTGTTGAAAAGCACTGTATACAATAGTGAATATGCAACACTAAGAAAATGCCGGTTTAAAATTAGGCCACGTTATGGGTCAAGGAGTTGAAATTATAGAAGCAATTAAATAATTGAGTCTATGAGTCATGAGTCAAGTGAAAAACTTCAAATATCTTGAATTAACTGCTTTAAACAAATACTGGTACATACAGTAAATATAGTGACAAACCTGAATAAACACTTCTTGAAGGGTGGTGGACAAAACACTGAGCCACACTTCATGGACATACCCTAAAATGGACTACACCGCTGAAGTTTAGTGATTAGGGTTAGGAAACTGAGTGAATGAAGTTTTAGGTCAGTTTTCCCAGTATAAGGACCCTAAATGGAACCTGATTCACTCCGTTTCCTAACCCTAATCACTTAACTTCAGTGGCATAGTCCATTTCAGGGTAGTCATTGGGGGTAGTTCATGGAATGGGGGTCATTGTTTTGTCCACCACCTTCTTGAAGTCAGTGCTTTTAAAACCCTGCTTTCAATGCCAAACCCTGACGTTAAACGATTCATAACTCATCACTCCATGACTTTAATATAACACTAACAACAACAACAAGCTTTCCCCGTTATAAAAAAATTGTAAAAAACAAGTTTTAGCCGTTAGTTTTAAATACTAACAGCTGTACAAAGTTTTACTCAAGCACAGAACGCGAGAACACTATATGTACATGCATTAATAAATTCCACGTTTATTTCTCATTACAATGCCTGCGAGTTATTTACCAAGCATTCTCAAAACAAGGCATATAATGGGCTTGGATAAAACCTTTACTCTCCAAGAGTTTGTCTGAGTGGGAAAAAGAACATTCAGGGGGATAAACAGGCAGGATTAAGCGACGGTCTAAAGTAAACGGAGTAATCCAGGAGTAATGTGAGTGTGCCAGGTGTCTCGAAAACTAAGACCTAAGACCTTATCATATTGTAAATGAAACAGGTTTAATATCGAAAAAACATACCACCTGCTCAAAACTTAAACGTAAAATGTGAGTCTGATTTGCAATTTCGTCCCCACCTGATTTCAACCAAGGCACAAATTCCTTTCTTTGTCTTCTTCTTTCTCTCTCTCGTTTTTTGGACCGCCATTTTGGATTTTTGTGGAGGTTTCCGCTGACAACTCGTTCCCAGACTTCCGTTCCCCGCTCCCCGCTCCCCGTTCCCCGTTTTAGTAACATCCGGCGCAAAGATTCATACATTGTAAGTTTTTTGCATCTAGTTCTGTTTCGAGATGGAAGTTCTGTTGATGTTTTTGGATGGAACAGCTCAAAGGTATTTGTAAACAACGGCACTGTACAGTGAATTCCACGCTATAAAGTACCGACGAATCGAACCAAAGCAAGCAACACAGATACAAGAATCTTAGCTGGGGTACGCATGCACTTACAAGATTAAAACGTTCACGATAATGTACGTTCCTTAGTCCATTGTAAAATTTAACGACGACCAAAGTAATATTGGGTTGAATTCGTTCATGAAAAAAGTGTAGCAGATCGTGGATCACGGAAAAAACGTCAAGGTGAGCGATGTCAGGCTTACGCTGTTGCAGCGAATCAAAAATCATTTGGTTTGTGTCCGTGCAAACGTTATGTAGCACAATCGCTCTTATTCTCTTTATTTTTAAAGAAGATAAACTTCATTGTCTGCATGTTCTTACATTTAGATGAGTGACCGTGATTGCTGAATATTTACAAAGCGAGACTGTTGCAGATTTGTTATGTCACGTGCTTTTGTAACGTGTACGCGTGGATTAAAAGTATCAGTTGCATTTTGACTTTCTTGTGGTTTTTACACCGTTACTGTACTAAGGCCTTGTCAACTCCTCTACCATGTCTCATGATTATTGCATTATTGAAGTCTGCAATTCGTTGTTTTTTGTACTGACGAGTGGTAGGCCATTACCGGTAACAACATTTTATCTTTTCGAAGCCACTTTGCAGCCCAGATCGTGATTCGGGAATTTTCTGCACCGCTGCTACAGCGCTGTTTATCGCTCCATCATGTAATATTCATTCGTACATTCCTCACTTCAGCTGAAGTTTATGCTCATGATTTACGTACTGAGTCACCGAGTATTTAGTGTTTTGTTTTCTTCCTCGAAGAACTCCGCCATATTTGGTTGGACTTTCGATCCCGCATTTCCTCTCCGTTCCGAGTCCTTGAATTAAGTTTTCGATGGTTTGTCGAGCTGCATTGCTTCAAATAAATCAGAGTAACCCTGGATGACACCCAATAATGAAGCAAGTGTCCATGTAATTATGCGCTCATTTGAGGTAAATTAACAGCGTTTAAACGCGTCGTTTGTATAAAGCTCTTTCGACATAAAAATCTTTCGCACGCGTGTTTTGTATGTTTAAACGTTGTTTAAATACGTTTAAACGGTGTTTTAACACGTTTACGTTTAAAACGATAGAAAACACGTTTTTTTGTTATTCACCTTAATCCCCCTTTTCCTAAATAAGGTCACATATGCATAAGGCATACGCATGCGCAGAATGGCATATTTGACTCGATGCTCAATACCAGCAGCTCTCCTCAAGCCAATGATAAACAAGATGGCAGACAGTCAGCATTAGATCCCATTGGCTGTAGCCCCTTTCTCCTCTCATGAAATTTACACAAGGTAGAACTGTTTTCTGCTTTTATATCACACTTAATTAGATGATATTTCAAGCTGGAAATGTTCATGTAAGTGCAAGTCTCTTCTAATTGAAAGAAAAAAAATTCTAGACGAATGACAGTAGGATTCGAACCCACGCCCCCTATGGTCCAGTATACTACACCAACCACTAGACCACTGAGGATTTGCTGGATGGAAGCGTAATAATTTAAGTACATATAGCATCAACCCCAACCCCCAAAAAAGAACCAAACCTGAGTTTCAAAAAAGTGTATAACCCTAATCAGTAAAGGCAGTACTTAGGTAACCCTAATCAGTAGAGGCAGTGCTTAACCCTAATCTGTAAAAAGCAGTGCTTAACCCTAATTAGTAAAGGGCAAAACTACGTTGTGTAAATTTCATGGGGTGCCCAAATTAAAAAGGGGCTGAGGTTAATGGGATCTAATGATAACCACTACAGACGCTTCGTCCGCCATATTGCTTTTGATATGTTGCACGAGGTCTGGGTCAAAGTGACCTATGATTGGTCCATGGTCTTGTGCTTATGCTCGTGCTTATGTCGACCCTGTTTTCACTAGTTAAAGCTACAACTTAAGAATAAGCACAAGAATAAGAAGAACGACCTTGTCCGTTTTTCTTGTGCTAATGCTTATGCTTATGTCAACCCAGTTTTCACTTGCTTACACATGTGCTTGTGCTTATGCTTATGCTCATGTGCTAGTGAAAACCAGGCTTAAAGGAGAAGAAAAAGATTCATGACTATCATGATGCATCTGTAAACAAACTTTGTAATGTGACTACTCAAGAATACCTGGATTAACAGATTGTTCGATGATACTGGATGGCAACAAAATAATGTTTTGGAATGAAGCTTGCTAAAATTTATCTTTGAACAGATAGCTCCAGTCGCTTGAATGGTCAACAATTTTCTCTCCAACAGACAGCCATAGCCGTTCGCACGGCTGTCATGTTTTTTTGAATGGATATCCCAAGCCGTTGGAACAGATAACAATTTTTTTCGAACAGGTAGCCCGAGCCGTTCGAACGGATGACAATTTTCTTCAAAAGGATAGCCTGAGCCGTTTGAGCAGATGACAATGTTTTAGCGGTGTATTTACAGCAGTTAAGGGAATGCAGTGAGTGAGTGTTCTACATGTAAATTAGGTTTGTGAAAGGTGTACCATTTTTCAAAAAATGGTATATAAAAGGGTAAGGAGTTGGACCCTGGGGCAGAGCCTCTCTGTATAAAACTTCGCTGTGTACCCCCCTCCCACTGGGGTACATTTGAACAGTTACCCTAGTCTGATTCCTCTCTTTAGTTAAGCTCAAGGTGATTCCCTGGTTTTGCACTGCGAATCTCTTACTGCGCATAACAAGATGGCCTCCGTAAAAAAGAGCATGTGAGGTAACATTATTAAAATGAAGTTGACCGAAGAGAAACGCTATTGCAATTTTTGCTTGCGGTTGTTTCTTGCCGAGGTGAGACTCAATGTGGTGGGAATGTGCATAACGTAAGCAGTACGCGTGTTGCTGAGTTCGACTTCCTCACGGAGAACCTCGATAGTGGATGTTTAATTTGTGCTTATTCACTTTGATTTTCATTTAAACGCTTTCTTTATCACATTGTGTCCTAAATGTGATATCTCGATGTAAATTCTGTAAAAACGGATTTTTTAATACTTTCTTCCCCCTTTCGCATACATTCTACTTTTGAAACTCGCCCCCAGTCCTCTCTCAAACATCAAGGAAAATGCATTTGGTGCGCACTTTCTGAAGCTCTGCCGCCAAAATGAGTACGGTGACCCCCATTTTTTATTTCATGATTTTAGTAAGGGCAGTGCTTCCTTTCGGTGAGAAAAAAATTGGCACAAATCTATGTTCATTTTTTGGCAATTTTACTAAATTGTACGGATTGAGCTATCACGTGTCGAATAGCACGTGTCCAATCCAATTCTACTTTGTAGCGTAAAGTAAAAACAAGGGCATTAAAAGGCATTTTTCTGGTACGTACCTCTATCATCGTTGCACCACAATAAATGTTTAAAAGCGAAATATCCCCACGCATGTCACTGGAAATAAACATTTCCTCTAGCCATGTCCAAAATACCTTCTTTCTCCAGACACTGTGATATGGCAACTGCACACGGCGTTGCAATTGGTCCGAGGTCAAATTTCCCTCGACCAAGGGTGGTTATTTTATTTCTCATACAAAGTCTCAACGGTTGCTCGTAACGCGACACTGACTCTCTAGTGAGAAAGTTAATTTACATAAGACACTCGTAATGTGAGCTTGGGACACCTGTGTTGTGTTTCACTAGTTAAGGAATTAAGCTCCCTGCCCCTTTTTTAAGAAGCCTATTAAAAATGTGTCTAAGGAAAATATGCCCCCTGCAAGATCTGTTGTGTTATGTTACATGTACATAGAGCATTGAGTAGGTGTAATGGGGCCACTATATATATATACACATACAGTTGTATAGTTACAGAAAGAGTTTTGGCACTCCAATCTTTTGCCACCCATAACTTGTGTGAGACCTAAGACTCTTTAATTTTCAAAACTACAGGCAGCTTCCTTGAAGGCTTGTCAACCACCTTCTTTTTTAAATCTTATAAGCTGCAAACCCCTAACATTGATACTTAATGGTAGGTGCACTGCAACATTACTGAATCAAGCAAATAAAACAGCTTGACAAACTGGTTTAAGTCATAACTTGACACATTCAGTTTTTCACTGAGCTTGAGATATTTTTCTCAACAGTAAAATAATGTTCATTAAAGAGAAGCAGAGCCCCCCTCTACAAAATATTAAAATGAGTCCTGCAGAAAAAAGCACCCAGGGGGCTAAACAGAGGAAATATACTTGCCATATTTTAACAGCCAGCCTTCAGAAGGTACCTTCCAACCAAAGTACTTCCACCATGTATGCGTGCAACACTTAATACTGCATGGAGCTATATATTGTAGTTCGCTTTTATCCAAAGTTTTCATTTTATTCCCTTTGTTTTGAACTCATAATCATAAAATTCATATTACCATACCCCAAAACAACGGGAAAAAATTTAAATTTATTAATCTTAAGATAAAACCACAGCATAGCCATTTGGTTCAAATAACTGACTCTTTAAGAGCATGGTAAGGTTGATATTCCTGCCACAATGTTTAAGTTACCTTTTATTGATGTAATAACTTGATCCTTTTTCTTAAACCGGTATCTTTTTAAATAATGCAATTTGCATTTACTTGCCATCACAGGTTTGCCAGGATAGATTTGTCTGAGTTCCAAATATGACTGTGCTTATTGAGAGTCTTCCTCCCAACTAGCATCTTTCAACTGCTGTTGTGTGGGAGCATACCGTATTTATTCAAATAAGCACCCAACCTTGAATTAGCGCCCACCTCAAATAAGTGCCCAACCTGAAGGCAGAAAAATTTAATAAGCGCCCAGCCTCAAATAAGTGCCCACCCCCACCCCACCTCCCTCCCCCTCAAACTCAAACTCAAATAAGCACCCACCCCCTTTCTGGTCCCTCCCACTCAAAATACCTTAAATAAGTACTAATAAGAGACTTTCCCAAAGACAGAGTTTTCTTCAGAGTACTTTACAGAAACCTTGCTTTGTTACATTTTCGTGTTTTATTCTTACCATTTATTGTATTGTTGCAAAATTAATGTACTACACTTGCCGAAAATGGTGAAAATTTAATAAGCGCCCACCTCGAATAAGCGCCCACTCTCAAGGTCCAAAAATTTAATAAGCACCAAGGGCGGTTAATCGAATAAATACGGTATTTTGTTTCCTACGGATTTATGTTGCCTAACACTCAAAAAGGCAAAAAATATCATGAAGCTATTACCTCTGTGTTATTTTAAGCACCTCACAAGCAGATAGCAGTGTTAAGGGTTCTGTTGTTTCAATGCTTCTCTATCATCTTATTGGCCATTTTGGATTTTTGTGGAGGCTACTGCTGACTACTCGTTCCCAGACTTCCATTCCCTGGTCCTTGTTTTAGTAACATCCAATAGTTCTCTAGCCTACGAGCAAGCTCTCCAGGCTCTCTGGCGGTAGGGCAGGAAAAGGAAGGAGAGCTTGCAACCACGTCTCTGGAATTTGAATATCTGGAACAAAAAAGTTGGTGCAAAATGATGATTGGTGGAAATGGCATTGGTAATGATGTCATTACCCTTGGCACATGTTTTTGAATGTTTGTATACAATATTGGTTTCCGCTTCGCGGTGATTGGCGGAAATCTGACAGCTCAGTCATCGGGAAGCCACAGGGGAGTTGGAGGTGGAATTCAAATTCCAGAGACATAGTTGCAAGCTCTCTTTTCTTTTCCCGCCCTGCCACTAGAGTGCCCCTGAGCTTGCTTGCAGGCTAACAGTTCTCTATCACGAGTGTGAAGTTTCTGCTGCCAGTTTCAATTTTATTATATGTAAATTCTTGCTGGTGAGGTTTCAATAATTTCTCGCGAGCAAGTTTAAACTCTCTGAATCACAAGTTTTTAATTTTTTGCTAGGGAGTTTTTTCTAGTTGTTATGTGCAAATAAATGAGGTCAGTACATGTGTTATCCCCCCACAAAAACAAAATTTAATCACAAAATAAAAGAAATACCCATTAAGCCATAAGAGTAGATGTAAAAAAGTCCAAAGACACAGAATTTGAGCGAAGATGTTGGTTTTATGAGCAGAAGAGAACAACAGCTCTGCACATGCAACATATGCATTTTGGCACATTTCTTTGATGAACAAGCATAGAAAAGATTTTGAACTTGATGAACCTGTCTCAAATTTTGTTGCCCCGAAACATAAACTGATCCCATTTCTTTGAATTCCATGTGCACTGCATATATAACTATTACATGAAACTTCTTAATGTAACATTTTTATGGAGGGCAGCCTCATTATGGACATCATGTTTAAAGTCACAAAATTTAACCTCATCAATAAAATATTGGTCGTCAATTTCTGATATGAATAAATCAGTTAGCATTGACCATTATCATGAATTGATATTTCTCTATTTTCATGTAGTTAAGTTACTCCCTGTTTTTTTTCTTTAGTATTGCATGTATGCCAAAGCCCCTGTTTTTTTTCCTTAGCATTATGCCAAAGCCAATGTACCCATGTAACAAACCACTTGTTTACAATGACAAGGCAAAGATGTGCATGCCTCCTTGTCCTTGGGTATTCTTCTCTCCTGCTGAGGATTATGCTTTGGAAGTGGTGGACAACTTTGCTATTGCTGTTAGTTTGCTGAGTTTTGTCATCATCTTAGCAACTTGGCTCCGAATCAAACAGCTGTAAGTCTTAGAAAATCACAATCGTTGTGGGAGATGGTTCTTTTTAATTAGGTTATTATGCATGTGATTGCACAATAATATTATTATGAATGGGATATTTTTCAGATGATGAGTCTCTTTCTCAAGTTACTTTAACCCATTCACCCTTGAGCCACCCGTGCAGATCCACGTCCTTTCTAGTCTGCATCAGTTTTAATGGTCAAGGACAACTTTGTCTGCTTACTTGTGCAGAGTGAAGAGATCTTTCAAACCATACCAGAATGAGCACAATTCAGTCAAGGACTCTGAAGAAAAAGGCAAAAAACCATGTAACATTGACCTGAAAATTTCCATGAAAATCTTCCTCCACTACCCACCTACTTTTCCTTTCATCTTATCGTAAGAACCTAATCGCTTTCCTATTTAAACTTTTCCCACCAAAATGAAGCCTACTGAAAGCCCAGCAAGAGAAAAAAAAAATGAGGCAAGAAAAGTGAAAAAGAGGGGAGGGAAAGCCAAAGGAAAAGTCAAGACCGCTGTGTCGCTTTTAAACCCAAAAACTATCTTGAAATTTTGCTTTCTGTGCATTCCTGAACTTCGCAAGCTAATATTTTGCATCTGGATCAGAAGACCGTCAAGTGTACGACCTGTAAACAGCTTTGTGGCAAGTTTTAGCTCTTAATAGCACGACAGTGACCAGAAAACCACTCAAATAGCTTCAAAACGTGTTTCGAAGGGTTAGTCGCTGTCTCCAGCGGCGAATGGGTTGAGCACTATATTATATATACCTCTAGTAAGAATTGTATTTAGACATTTTTATCAACAGAAATGTACTGTACATCTAACCCAAAAGCCACGTTGTGGGGAATACATAATAATTATACCTCTCAAGAATTCCATGAAATCTATGTTGACCCTTGAAGAATATTATTCTCTTAAAAAATAAATGTTTACCTCAAAGAACTGCACAGTTTTTTAATCTACCAGAGGAATTCCAATCAACAGTTTATGCAGTGACATTTAGAAATTTTCAAGTGCTATAATATCTTCATGTTGCTTACAAGTCAAATGTAGCTTATTTTTGCAAGGATGCCTGCCTATGGAAAAAATAAATTGTGCAGTCTTGAATCTTTGTTGATCTGGCTGGGTGGCCATTCTAAGGCATGTTGCACTGTTATAATGTTTTCAGTCATGCAGGTATTTTTTTTATCTAAGTTAATTGATGCAGTATTTTATACATTCTTGATGTTTTTGTTCAGTATCTGTAGTGCTACATGTACTTCATTCATTGATTAACCCTTTAAGCCCTAAGAGTGATCAACATCAAATTTCTCCTTGTAATATCACTGCTTTATAAAACAGAGTGGTCATGAGAATTAAGGACATGATCACACAAGGTGAATCTAATTAATTGATACTTCAACAAATTCTCCCCACTACTTCTACTGAAAACGCATAGGGATAACAAAAGAGAATTTGAATTTTGATGTTAGGGTTTAAAGGGTTAATCTTTTTGTTTTCATTCTTATGTTGTTGGCAGGCGATTATTTCCCCATATAATTCCACTTTATATTCAAGGCCTTTCTGCAGCCATTGGTAAGTATGCGGCATGGTTTATTATTTAATAAAATTTTTGTCAATATTTTTAATGAAACAAGTCCTGGACGCTGCAGCTTTTGACACTTTATGTTTAAAGCTGTCAAATATTTTTTACTTTTGATATTTGCATAAGACTGTCAGTTACAAGTGAATAAGAATGGAAAATTGTAAAAAACAATTAAACAGTAAAGTTAAGAATCTAAAAGATGATAAAAGATAAGTACACAAAGAATCTCTCTCAAATTCAGGTTTGTACAGTTTTTCTCATTTGTTTGAGTTTTTAAAAGCAGTGTTTCACCCAAGTTTATAGAGCTTTGTGTGGAAATGTTAATATGGCCACAGAATTAATGCTACCGGGTAGCTACAGTCAGACTGTTCAGAATGCAAAAAGTCATGTGACACCTTCCTTAGCTTGGTGCCACCATTCTTTTTGTGCTCTATTACAAAACAAAGAAGACTATTGTAAAGACAATAAAATAATTATTAGCCAGTTCTTATTAACTTGTGAACTAAAGACTGTCAGATTTGAATTTCATTTATTTTAAATTTACATCTTAAAGTGCAAACCACCTCAGTTATTATTTAACACACTGTAGGTAGGCTCCTGTCACCCCTTTCTAGATAGAAAAAAATCATCCAGTCAGTACTGAAGCTTACTGTGAATCCTCATTCTTGACCTTGGAGTTTTGCCTTATTTGTGAGAAAAATTGGAAGATCGGTTTTCGATGTCGGAGTCTCAGAATGCCCTAACTTTTAACCTGAAATTCGCTAACATTAACTTTCCTCGCGTTCGCAAACAAAGCAGCATGGAGAAATTTGGACACTTTTCATGGACAGAAAATTTCTTTCTCTTCCACTAAAAGATACTTTCAGGGTAATAGCGAAGCTCGTCGTACTGAAA
This sequence comes from Porites lobata, assembly GCA_942486035.1. Lineage (NCBI taxonomy): Eukaryota > Metazoa > Cnidaria > Anthozoa > Scleractinia > Poritidae > Porites > Porites lobata. The sequence continues at coordinate 718,774 of CALNXK010000094.1, forward strand.
TAATTCAAAAATGATGGATAGGTTTTCAGGATAACAAAAACTTAAGTTCGTTAAGACATACCTGGGTAGCCTGCGAGCAAGCTCTCCTATTTGGGCGAGCAAAGCGAGCCTCGCGAGAACGCTCGCTTGCGCATTCTTGCGAGACTCGCTTCGCTCGCCCAAATAGGAGAGCTTGCTCGCAGGCTATATCTGGGAATTGGCTTGGGTTATTGAAGGAAATCTCTGTAAGACACCATCAAACTGAAGTAGATATTTACAGCCTAAAGGCTCATTTTTTGTACGTCTTGTAGGTTTTCCCATTGCAAAGTTCCCTTTTTCAATAAAAGAGTTGGGGTAAAAAGGTGAAACGGGGTCAATTTTAGCCATTTGAAACACTAATCGACACTAAACTCTACCAGCCGGCGACTCTGCGTGTTCTCTGTTAGTTTATTTTAGCACTCGCAGCTAGTATTTGAAAGTGGGCTGGGTTACAATTTTAAGAATCAATGCTGCAATAAACATTAAGCCTTGATTTCTTTGTTGTCTATCTAGCTTTCCTTCTTGCTGTAGCTAATGGAGTGGGAAGAGAGAAGGCATTCTGTACCAGCAGATTTTTGTCTGAAGCTCAGGAGAATCCTACCACATTTTGCAGAGCACAAGGAATATTGATTCATTATTTCTCAATAGCACTGGCCTTGTGGTTTTTAGTTTACAGCATCAACTTAGTTCAGGTGAAAGAAAAAAAACATACCATGATTTGACTGAACCTGGTTATCTTCCTAGCTTTCTACCTTGTACCAAGGCTTGTTGTGGACCAAGGGCAAGCATGGGATGCATGTACATTATTAAATTTTTATTTATCTCCCATTAGGCTGCACTGTATTTGGTTGAAGCTTTAACCTTTTCACTCCTTGACCACATTATGGCAAGATTATTTGTCACTCTAACTTTTACATCTGTAGATGAAATTTGATGGTGTTACCACTTACTACTACATGAGAAATTTCTGCAATTTAATCGGCTGAGAGCAGTGGTATTTCAGCTTAATTTGAAATACCTACATGTGAAAATTACAAACCTTTTGTGGGTAGTAGTATAAACAAAATGGCATGATTTGTACGTGATATTTGGCATAAATACCACTTGCGATATTTCAAAATTGTCTCAAATTTCACTCGCCTAACGGCTCGTGAAATTTCGTATGACAATTTTGAAATATCACTCGTGGTATTTATGCCAAATATCACTACAAATCATGCTATTACCTATACAAATTAAACCTCCCTGGCAGAACTATTGCATAAAACTATTTATTTCCATAATTATTTATTTTCCAATTTTTTCGAAAAGAAATTTTAACAATATTATTTTTTGTGAATTTTTTCTTTGGCCGCTTTTAGGACAGCAAGGCTTAATGTCTTAAGGAGATGGTTTATCTTGAAGGAGGCGTAAATGTACTAGAAATAATAGGTTATTGATGTGCTCTAGTTATGAAATCAATGCACTTCATATGAATTGTTGTCTACCAGCTAAGGGGATTTGGGTTTTTTTTTAAAATTGTTTATCAACCACTGACACCCTCCAATAATTAACTCAGCACTGCACAACTCTTATTTCTTGCAGATGATGTACTCTGATAGCCTTGTCAGTGTTCAGGGTCATCAATACAGAGTGAAACATATTGTTTGCTCCTTGATTTGCTGGTTGCTGCCTTGTATACCTGTTGGCGTTGTATTGGGCTCGAAAACAACGAAGTATGATGTAGTGAACATGCGCAGCTGCTTTCCTGGTGGAACAGACACAGGGTTCTTTACAACCACATTTTTAAACGAGATTGCACAGGGTGTTGGCTGCACCTGCCTGATTCTAGTTGCCTATAAGCTTTTCATGGTAAGATGTTTACTTTAAGTGGACATTGAAATTACGCACCGTCATTCATTTTGGGACATACTTAAAGGGGCTATGTTACAATGATATGTAACAATTATTCACCGAAATGGAGGTGGCTAGTGGTGAATGATTGTTTTAGTATATACTAAAACAGTGAGATAATTGAGCACAAAAATGATGATGTTTACTTAACTCATTTACTGTTGCCAATGTCTAGAATTTTGGCGCGCAATGACCGAACGGCCGCGGCCGTCGATTTTTCTTGCCGACAAATAAAACTTTTGAAGACATTTGTTTAGATCTTGCAGGGAAATTTCTTCAAAAGGAGTTGTGATTTCTTTTTACTTCGGCGGAGCGCGAAGTAAAGGATTCGCGACGCTCAGGAATTTATCAAAGTTGCATTTTTTTGACAAGACTGGGCAAGCAAAGTCTGTAGGTTTTCGGTTCTATTCGGCTATCTGACGAAGTGAGAGCCGAATTAGTTCGAGATATCTCGAGGTCATTTCGATTTCTTTGATTTATTCTTTAACTTTTTCGAAGAAGAAAGAATTATTATTTTGGCTTTCCCGGGGTTTGAACCGACTCACCTGTGTGACCCGTCAGATCAGAGGAGACTCTTTTAAGATGAGGGATTAGCCGATTGCGCTACTGCGACGCAAGGTAATTTGGGCTTGAAAAATAGTTATCAAATGATGCACTAGTTTCGGGACAAGATTGGGCGAGCAAGTTCGTGACTTTTCGGCTTGTTTCAACTATTTCACGAAATGAGACCGGACTACTTCGCGATATCTTATGATCACTTCGAGTTTAGTCTTTAATTACTCGAGGAATAAATAGAGGATATTTCGTGGCCGCGCAGAGACACGAAATTTCTCTTCGAGTGTTGAAAAACATTTCACGAGTGAGCCCTCCTTTCGAACTGTTTTATGATGAATTTAAAGTTTCAAAATGCTGCACAAAGACATTTTGTCTTTGTTGAGTGTTATGTAGTAAAATTGCTTTCATGCGTTGCGTGACTTTCTCGAACGTTCTCTACGTTTTTGGATTACCCATGAATAATTAATTAGGGCATGTTTACATTTTAGCATGAGTCAGCAGATTTGCATCAGTTACTGAAATCATAAAATATGTCGAAAAGCTACTACTATTCGCCTGTTTAGTATTTTCTAGAACCTTATGTCAAACGGTATACAAGTTCCAAGCGAGTTCTTTTGACGAACTAAGGGCCTGTTTACATGGAGGTGGGGGACCCCAGGTAGGTGAGGTAACCCGCTTAGGTGGGGTAACCCGCCTGTCCATATAATCTCTCATTTTCATTTGATCACGTTTACATGATAGGTGGGGTGACCCGCCAAGGCGGGTAGCCCGGTCTACCAGACCGGGTTACCCTCTCAGCCGGGGTCACAATTTGTCATGTAAACGTTTCAAGGTGGGGTAACCCGCCTGGCCGGGGTCGGATTCGGGATACATCAAATTCGCGCAAAATTCACTTTCGCGGTGTCTTTGCATTATGATTAAAGTTAACAATAGAAAGCTATTGCACTGACGGGTTGCAGCAAGGGCAACAAGTGAGTGAAGAAGTGCATTAATCGCCAAAACTCGTGGTTTGCCAGCATTTTTCTTGTTTACGTGCTTAGCGACCATTCAATAATCTTGAGAAAGTACACCCCGGGAAGGCGGGGTTGTAAGATTGCATGTAAAGGGGGGTTATTTTTTTACCTCACCTAAGCGGGTTACCTCACCTACCTGGGGTCCCCCACCTCCATGTAAACAGGCCCTAAGTTTTTTTCCCACGAGCTGGACTGCTGTGTTTAGTCAAGTGTGACGAAGGTCGATTTTCAGGTTCTGTGTTTACAAGTTCGCGGAAGCCGTAAAATATCTGAAGTTCAAGTGACAGTTTGTTATTATTGGTAGAGGCTGTTTAGTTTACTCAAAGTTCAAGTCAAGTTTGTGTTGGTGGATGCTGTGTTTTAAAGCTCTGTAAAGGCTATGTTCCTTTGGTGTTAAACTTCCTTGTGTTAATCCGACATCCCTGCGTGCTGATAGTCAGTGAATAATTATCCTCAAAACATTCGAACTCGTGACTTTGAGTTTTAGCCAATTCCATGCTCAACGTAATTGACTCCTCAGGGGCACCCAACGAGAATATAGTTCAAAACCACTTAAACATAGCATTGTTAAACGTGTTTTAGTATTAAAACGGTAGATATAGGCATATTTTTATCCCCTAAAATTTTTTATCTGTTCGGATTTCCTAGCTGAAAGTCTAGTGATTCGAGAATTATAGGGATCAAAACTTACCTTTTCGAAAATTTCAGCCAGAAAAAAGGCTCCCGAAAATTGTAGGTGACCCTTTTAGGGTAAAAATCGGTTAAAAATGGGCAATTATACCATTTTTTAGATGTTCGAAAATCCTAGGAGAGGAAGACAAGCAAGAAATTTTGGAAAAAATGTTCCGAAAATTCTAGATCTCAAATCGTCTTCCGAACAGATATTTTCCGAAAATTGTCGTTGGGTGCCCCTGACTCCTTACCCATGCCTTACATATCTTTAATCAGTACATGAGACTGCTATGCTGTTTTTGAAGCCTGATGTGACTAAGAAAAATAGAGAATTGTTTTTTTAGAAGGATTTGTATGGAGTCATCAGAGCATAACTGGGCTAATATCTCGCAGACAATTTGCCCCGAAATCCTAGTTTTTGGCAAGTAGGCCTCTTGGATGTTGCTCTTTTCAGAATATCCTGACAAATCCCATAATGTCACAAATTAACACCTTACGCTTACCATATTTGATTTCTTACTACTCCTCCGCATTTTCAGTTAATTAGTTCCACAACCACGACGCCGAAGTGTACGCTCCGTAGCGTCTTGTTGTAATTAAAATCATTCTGTAAAAAAGATTATTAAATTTAGTTTTAAGCTTATTTATGAAAAAGTCGACTAAATAAAGTAACGCAAGACTTAAGCTTAATTTGAATTTGTAAACAAAAAACTTTTTCACCGGTTTCATCGATTCAAGTTTAGAAGGCAAAGCTTTACCTGTAAAATTTCCAAACCGAACTTCGTCACCTTCTTCGTATATTTCGGGAACAGCTTGCTTGATTATTTGTGAAATTTCTTTGTTTGTTACGGCAGCAAACCGGGAAGCCATTTTGCTCGTAACTTACGCGAGTTTGGCGTCGCTCGCTTTTCAAACATGGCAATTCACAAGTTTATCACTTCGCAAACAACAGCGTAATGGCTTAAATGGAACCGTTAGAAGTTTGAATTGTTTCATTATTTTAGAGGAAAAGTAGAGCTTTGTTGTTTTCTGTTGACTCGCCCAGTTTATAGCCAAAAAAGTTTGGTGTGTAGTTCTTCGCATGAAGTGCTGACAAAAATGGCGCCTCGGTTGCTCGAGGTAAGACGACGTCTTTCTGTAGCATTCTTTTTCCTATATACTTGAAACGTAGAATTTCTGCAAACATTTGCTTTCAAATTTATTTGCATAAATAAACTTCGATTTTGGGGCCAAATGTTTCTTGTTTTGAAACGGTGAGTTCACGAAACGGCCTCTTCTACGCGAATAAACGGGAGTTGTAAACAACCCGTCGAGCACAAAACTCAGCCACAGTAAATGGAAAAATGCCGTTTTGAATCCTTCGAAGTCTTTTCTTGCCTTAAAAAAGTCAACCCTAGGATTTTGTCGACTTTTAAAAGATCGTTCTTTAAAAAAATGGCAAAAACACCGAGCTCACAAATTATCCACTCACTAGGAGGTGGATATTGTTGAATAGCCCGAGATAGCGAACCAATCAGATTGCTTAAATCGCCAAGATTACTGAGTGTGTATATTCTAATTAACAATTAGTCGCCGAAGGCGACGTGAATATCGACGAATAGTCACCTCGACTTCGTTTCGGTGACTATTCGCCGATATCACGTCACCTGAGGCAACTAATTGTTAATTAGAATATACACACTTAGTGATCTTGGCAATTTAAGCAATATGATTGATTATTCGAGAAAATAAAATTATTGATCAATTTCCGACTCCAAAACATCAACAAATCTGGCTACCATTTTGAAAACTGCGAGCCTTCAATGTTATAATAACCGCGCGGTGATTATAGCGGGATGAAGCGAAGCATCTAGCCAATCATAGCGCTCTATTTTCGATGATCATCAAATGTAATTATACAAACATTGGATATTCACTGTTTGAGTAGCGAATCAGAGCGTGCGAAAAACACTATCCACTGTTTTAGTATAAAATGGCGTTTTCACTTCACCCATGGCAGTTCAGCGAATCTTATCATTTGGTATCACTTTGCAGAGCTGCAAATAATTTCTCTTTAGAAAGGAATACAAACTGTATGTCCATACAGGTCACCATGCTTCATATGGCAGTCTTCTGGTATTTGATCTGCCCAGTCATTAACTGCAGGAAGGATTTTGTCAGATCGTGGACAAATTTTAGTCGGATAATGTCTGATGACCAACTCGGTTATTTGCAGCTCTAAACTAAATTTCTCGGTTAAAATTAACATAATTTTTCCCACTGTAGGATTGCCCCAGTCCACCGAATATGTAGCTGTTAAAATACTAATCAGTATTTTCACTCTATTGTTGTTCCGTTTATTATTTTAGTTTCGTACTACCACTTCAGTTACCGGAGAACAATCTGAAAAGCGGAAGAAAAAGATGACCACAGTCGTAAAGCGACTGGTGATTCTCATGTGTGCATATGCTCTTATTTTCTGTCTGGCATACGCTCCCATCTGCGCATTACAGCAGCACTCAAAACTTCTTGATTATAATATCAAGCAGTATTTTGGGTGCCTGGTATTTTCCCCTCCTGAGCAGTGCCAGAAAGGTAAGTACAGCATGTTGTTTTATTATCAATAAGAGATGCTGGGTGTTAAAGGGGCTATGCCGTGACAGGGTTCGCACAGTCACAGTCCTGAACGTCCTTGAATTCCGTTTTTCCTTGAAAAGTCCTTACATTTCTGTGTAAGTCCTTGAAAAGTCCTTGAATTTTCTTCAACTTAAAATGTAGTGGCCTTGAAAGTGTTTTTTGATACTTTTTAGTTGTCCAAGACAGAATATAAACCATAGCTCACAGAATTAAAAGGTTATTTACACAAAGTGCTCAATGTTTTATGCAAAAATTAACTATCAATTTTAGACAAGTGAACTGAAAAATGTAAAGAAGTCGGTGAAGCAAACTGTTCAAGCCTTTAAGCCTTATTAGAATAAACTGGGAATTTGTATTTATGTACAATCTGTGAAAGTATATTCCTGGTTGGTGGTCCTTGAAAATCTAATGTGGCCCTTGAAAAGTCCTTCAAAAGTCCTTGAAAAATAGTTGCAATTTTTTGTATGAACCCTGCATGAGAGATATCGCTGTTTTAGGTGTTTAATTCTGTGCTGAAGTCATCACTTAGTGCCCTTACCCAACCACAAAATGCTCCTGTAGAGTTATGATATCAAACAAATTTCATCAGTGAGTACTATACCCTTTTAGTAAAATCCAACTGGTGGTCTATTATCAATGCTGCATTCTAATTGGTTGAGCTACTACTAGGCTATATGTTATACCGTAAAATTCCGAAATTAAGCCCCGGGGCTTTTATTTTTCAAAGGCCCTTTTTGAGGGGGTTATTTTTGGAGGAGCTTATATTCCGAGGGGCTCATCTACGGAGGGAATTTTGCGTTTCAAAATTGATTGGGCTAGCGAACCTTATAGTTGGAAGAAAATTTACCGTTTTTGCTTTGTTTTACTTTGTATTTGAGGGCAATTTCAAAGTACAAGGCCCCCGGGAGGGGGGGCTTATACTTGGAGAGGCGATGTAACGGAGGGTTTTTTGCGTTACGAGTTTGGGGTCTTACATTTGGAGGGGCTTATACACACGGAGGGGCTTACTTTCGGAATTTTACGGTAGCCCACTAGTAGTGGAAAGCGCCGGCTTTTGCGGGGCAAAAAAGGATTAAATTCTAGCTTTAACTATAGCTAAAGTTGTTTTGTCTCGATATTTTTGACCAACTAGTTGGATTTCACTAAAACAATTATTCCTCTCGCCCTCATGGCCTCTGAGTCAATAGCCCATTCGACCTTCGGCCTCATGGGCTATTGACTCAGAGCCCATTCGAGCACGAGGAATAATTGTTAAATATAGTTTTTTGCTGATTTTTGTAGGCATAGCTTCAAAACGATTTTTTAAGTTTCAGTCAATGTCCATCCTTACCATCCTTATAAGCAACAGATGGCAGGAAACAGTTTCAATGCCTAAATATAGTGTTAAATAGCAAAACTGGACCATTCTTTGTGTAATTCAATTGATTATTAATTATATCATACTACTACATGAGAAATTTCTGCAATTTGATTGGCTGAGAGCAGTGGTATTTCAGCTTAATTTGAAATACCTACTTGTGAAAATTACAAACGTGTTGTGGGTAGTAGTATAAACAAATAATAGCATGATTTGTACGTGACATTTGGCATAAATACCACTCATGATATTTCAAAATTGTCTTAAATTTCACTCGCCTAATGGCTCGTGAAATTACGAATAACAATTTCGAAATATCACTTGTGGTATTTATGCCAAATATCTCTACCAATCATGCTATTACCTATACAAATATGTCTCAGAAATGACTCCTTCAATCAAATTCTGCTGGATGAAAACGAATTCATCAACATAGAATTTAAGGAGCTATACGAAAAACTAGGAGAAGCTATGTTCCGTTCAAAAGCTCGATGGATTGAAAGAGGTGAAAAAGCTACCAATTATTTCTTTAACTTAGAAAAGCGAAACTATGAGAAAAAAGTCATCGCACAATTGAAACTCGAGAATGGTGAAATTATCTCAGACATCAAACAAATTAACGAGGAAATAGAATCATTTCATAGCAATCTACTAGAAACAAATTCTTCAAATCCCATCGATTTCAATGAGGAATTCAATGCTTTTGTCGCGGATCTACAAATTCCACAATTAACACCTGAGGAATCATCGGCTCTTGAATCAAATCTGACACCTCTTGAATAGAAAACTGTCTTGAGGTCATTTCAAAACAATATATCCCCTGGTGTGGATGGCTTTTCCAAAGAATTTTACGAAACATTCTTTGACCTGATTGGCTTACACCTCCTTAATTCATACAATGAAGCTTTCAACAAAGGGCATGCCGCAATTTTCAATATCTCAGAGGCGTGGAGTTATTTGTTTGATACCGAAAGACGATTCTTGCCTTATTGAGTTGACTAATTGGTGTCCGCTAACCCTCCTTAACGTTGACTGCAAAATTTTAGCAAAAGCTCTTGGCCGAAGAGCTGAGAAAGTACTCTTCTTGCTGATTCACTCTAATCAAACGGGCTTCTTGAAGGGAAGATTTATTGGACAAAATGTTCGACTCTTTAATGACATTATGGAATATACCGAATCCAAGAAACTCCCAGGTATTCTTTTCTTTATTGATTTTCGCGAGGCATTTGACACCATCGAATGGAATTTTATTCATAAGTGTATCGAACTATACAACTTCCCAAATATTAGGAGATGGATTTCCATTCTTTATAACAATGTTGAAAGCGGCGTTATGAATGCGGGTTTTATGACAAACTACTAAGTTTCCCGAGGAGTTCGCCAAGGGTGTCCATTGAGCCCTCCTCTATTTGTATTAGCGGTTGAAATGGTGGCCCTTAAAGTACGCCAAGATCAAATTTGCCGTGGAATTTGAGCTCCCAAATGGACAAAATGCTAAGATTTCACAGTTTGCGGATGACACCACACTCATTCTTGAAGATACCAGGTCACTGAGAAATGCGATGAGCATAGTGAATTCATTTGGAGTATGGTCCGGCTTGCAATTAAACCAAAAGAAAACCAAAGCTTTGTGGATCGGTACTTCGAGCAAAAACAAGACCAAACCTTTAGAATTTGAGTGTCCGAAAGACCCCATCAAATTTTTTGGAACATTCCTTTCCCATGATGAAGCTGGAAATGATAACAACAATTTTTATATCAAAATAAGAAAAATGGAAGCAAAGCTCAATATTTGGCTCTCGCATGACTTAACGTTGTGCGGAAGAATAGCGATATCTCTCGCCGAGAGAGATTATCCCAGTTAATCTACACTGCATCTATAATTTCTGTTCCAGAAACAGTTATTCTGTAGACGCAAAAAATACTATGTGTATTTCTTTGGAAAAATAAAACAGATCAGATCAAAAGACTGGTTTTTCTCCGCCCATTATCCAAAGGTGGATTGAACTTCCCTTGCTTCAGGACTACCGTCAAAGCGCTTCGTGTTAGTTGGATAAGCAGACTTTTAGGTAACCCCAATGATGATTGGACGGCAATCCCCAACCACCAGTTTGAAAAATATGGTGGACTGTTGTTTCTACTTAGTTGCAACTATAGTACTGACAAATTAGACAAGAAAATTCCTCTGTTTTACTGAGAACTGCTCGAATATTTTCAAGAACTGCGTCGTAGCAATTGTGAAGATCCATTGAAACGTGAATTTATTTTGTGGAATAACATGCAGGACGTAAATATTGAAATAACCCGGTCTATTAGAAGGCTTGGCGGGACAAGAATGTTATGTTTATACAGGACTTGCTGAACGATCAGGACCATTACCTTTCTCCTGAAGAATTTGGTGTCAAATACAACATTACAGTCAACTTTTTGTATTACTATCAGCTCGTCTCTGCCATTCCCACACATCTTAAAAGCGAGGCATCCGCTCATACGGACCTTGGGCATCTTAAAGGGGCTATGTCAGCTGGAGAGCATGCGCTCTGAGGTTATGCAAATTACTCTCAACTGTCAAAATTCTATTGTTTTGAACGCGTGACTTTCTCCGTGTGCGCTCTGAGGTTATGCAAATTACTTTCAACTGTCAAAATTCTATTGTTTTTTTACGGTGGCCCATAGAGGACACGCTACTTACATTTTTATATCGCGCGATAAAAACACAGTTTATCGCGCGATAAATTGAGAATTATCGCGCGATAAATTCAAATTATCGCGCGATAAATCCAAATTATCGCGCGATAAATCCAAATTACCGCGCGATAAATCCAAATTATCGCGCGATAAATTGAAAATTATCGCGCGATAAATCCAGATTATCGCGCGATAAATCCAAATTATCGCGCGATAAATTCAAATTATCGCGCGATAATAAGTCACGCCAAAAAGTGACAAACATTTTTTTCACTCAGTTGTTTACGGCGTTGTTGCCAAGATGGCGGTCCATTTAAGGTCTGCTATCGAACTGTTGATACTTTTTGTCGTATGTCAAGTATCCAGCGCTGTATTACCCTCTTACATTGGTAACAGGTTGATCGGAATTGTGGAGAGGACCGACCTCATTAAACATTACTTTTGCCTTGGTCTTCAGTACTCCGAGATATTGGCTTTTCTGCTCTCTTTTCATGGAATTCAACTGAGCTTGCGTCAGCTCAGACGAATTTTGAGACGTGAGGGTCCACGTAGAAGGAAAGACCACAGTGATATCGAACAAGTTATTAATACCATAGAAACTGAACTTGAGGGAAGTGGAAACCGAATTGGATACCGTCAAATGCACCAGCGATTAAGGAACGACTACGGTCTCGTTGTCCAAAAGGAAATCGTTCGAGAAATAATCAAAGAATTGGACCCTGTTGGAGTACAAGCACGATCGTCAAAGAGATTCAGGAGAAGAGAATACCGTGCAAAAGGGCCTAACTATATTTGGCACATAGATGGCTATGATAAACTTAAACCGTTTGGGTTTTGTATACATGGAGGCATAGATGGTTATAGCAGACGCATTCTTTGGTCAAAAGTTGGTTGCACAAACAACAATCCAAAAATAATTGCCAATTATTTTACTGACTGTATTCGCCAAATAGGTGGAGTTCCGAGGATAGTGCGAGCCGATGCGGGAACAGAAAATATATCTGTGGCAGGTATACAACGATTTCTGCGGTCAGGAACTGAAGATGCATTCTCCGGAGAAAAAAGTTTCCTGTACGGAAGGTCGGTAAGCAATCAGAGAATAGAAGCTTGGTGGTCATTTCTGAAGAAAAGTAACGCTAGCTGGTGGATCGATTTTTTTAAGGACATGAGAGATGAAGGTGTCTTCTGCGACCATGACCCAATTCACGTTGATTGCTTGAGATTTTGTTTTATGCCCCTAATGCAACAAGAGCTTCACACAGTAGCAAAACAATGGAACCTGCACAATATTAGACCTTCCCACAAAGCAGAATCTCCTTCTGGCCGACCAGATATACTCTATTTCGTGCCATTATGGACAGATACAAGGGATTACATGACAGAGGTCGATCTTGATGATATTGACATAATTGAAGATGTATGCTGTGACAGAACAAGCCCAACTCATTGCTCAGACGAGTGTAGAGAATTAGTGGACATAATAATGCAAGAGCAACATTTACAAATTCCTACAAATGCTCAAGAAGCACGTGACCTTTTTGTGGATCTTGTTTACCATATTGAAAATACTTGATTAAGTAGACTCTCGCTAAAAGACCGAGGATAAAATCGAGGTCCAGATATATCTCAGAAGGGGAGTGATTCAGCAGTTTTTCAATGGTTAATTAACTGATTTGAGAGAAGACGTTAAGTATCATGGAAAAACTTTTAACTCTGTTTATTATGAGAAATCGTTAACTTTGTGTAAGGAAAAGAGTATACACGCGGAATTCAAACCTACATGTACTACAATCCATGTGACATTTCCGGCAGAATAGGAACAACTAGTTCACGCAGTCATTCCTTGTTATCGTGAACTGAGTCTTGTCACTGACAAAACAGTAAAAGGGGATTATGACCATTAACCAAAGTAACTGATTCAAACTACAAGCAAACATCAACTATGAAAGTGCACCTAAACTTAAATGTTTTTCGTTTTTGAGACTAATCCCTTCACCTTTTGCAAACTTATGTTTACCATTTTGCTTTTTAAATATCCCACAAGTTATTTAAGGTTAGGAAAACTTGCACTCATTTAACTAAGCCTGAGTTGTGAGAGACATGGTCTATTCCTAACTTGACGCCACAAACTGTTTTGCAAAGCACAAATTCTCTGAAATCAGAAATGAAAAGCAGTTCGGGACGCTAAATCGCAAGAATAGACCCGTGACACTAACAAGCTCGGTCGTGGATGAAATGACTGCTAGTTGTCTTCAGTTTACAGAACCTTCGAACTCGCGGCATTTAAATTAGAAATTTCGAGGTGAAACTGTTGCAAAATGTGCTCTATAGGTGGTGAAATTTATCTCAACAACAAAACCTTTTGAAACATTTAGAGCATTGTTCGCTCCTCCTGAATGTTATAACAAAACGTACAAGAATAATTACTTTAAAATAACACAACGAGTGGTATTAGTCAGTGTGCACACTATTAAAGAAACAGGCGGTGCAGTTTACTTTTCTAAAGGAAATCTATGTCCCAATACTCAGACGACAGGACACTGTTCCACTCTTCGCGGAACAAAGGAAACGATGCATATGTAGTAGGGAGATCCAGCACTGCTCCGCAAGTGTGTGCCACAGGTCGTCTAACAGCACCCTCCAAAGTGTTGAATGAGATGGTGATCTTCTCCACGCACATCATATTGGAACCGGTGCAAAATCGGAGGAACTTCGTTAATTTCTCACTCTCCAGTCCACGTACATATTGCTTCAGGTAGGACATGGTCTCCCTTTGAGCATTGGTTTCAGCATTTGCATCTAAAAGTGCTATCACCTTCTTAGTGGTCGGTTTCCCTCTTTCAAAGAACTGCTGAAGCAGATCTGGTGACTGAAATTCTTGCTGAAGCACAAGTAACGGTGTACTCCAGCTGTCGATGATGTATCTTGGCGTTTGGACCAACTCCTTATGGGCTATCTCCAAGACGATATCTCCGACTTGCTCCGCATTGGGAATGGTCTTGCACCCAAACCGATCCAACAGTTCCAGCCATTCCTCCTCGTGTTCCTTATCCAATCCCTTATTCAGAGCGAGCTTGATCAATTCTCTTTCATCTTTACTGAGATAGGCCAGGAATGAGTCTATCAATAGTTCATTGGTTATGGCGCTTTCACCGAAGAGACTGGCTGTCATAAAGGCTCTGTTTAATCTGACAGGGAAAAATTTCACTTGCTTGTAACCTTTGACAATTATTCTTCCTATTGACTCCCACTCTGAAACTTGGAAGTCGTGTCTTATGACGGGAGCTCTCTCCTCTTCCCCATTTGTACAAGATTCATAGAAGGCGGCCCAAAATGAGGAAAGAGCGTCAAGGAAAACACTATTGTTATCCACGCCGTCCTCTTCTTTCCCAAAAGCATTAATCATGACCACGTTGAGTGGGGTATCCATTACAATTTCATCTTTAAAGAGGCTAATCATATCCGCCATAACTTGAACTCTTCTTATCTTTACAACCCTGCAATGAAACCAAAACAAAAAGAGAGACATTCAGGGTTATTTCATTACCGTAACCTAATTTATGACATTGTGATAAGGTTGTATGCTGTCAATGGCTCGGTTGTACTAAGATGTCAGATAACTAGCAGTAACCGCTACTGTTCAACTCTAAATAATATAGCCTGCACAACAGGCAGCACTCAGGTGGGTTTTGGGGCAGCGCGTAAAGCGCGAGACACGCGAGGGAAGGGAAAAGAAAAACAATAACCATAACTACTTACTTCCCCTCTCCTCGCATGTCTCACGCATCGCGCGCGCGCTGGAAATTCCACCTGAGCGCCCCGGCCCAATAACGCCTGTTGTACAGGCTATTAATAATACGCTTACAGCATGAATTAGTTGGCTCACAGAAGCCTGTGATTAATTAAATCAATTTACAATCAAGCCCAAGGTAGGACCTTACCTGCGATTTGTTTGCTGTGATTCTAAGCTGTGGCTTACTTCCGTTTCCACACTTGAATCATTACTGGGGGGTATAACGTTCGCAACCGCCGGCCTAGAGGAGTCATCTTCAATGATCACCACGTTATCAGAGGAGCCCTGATTGTTGGTAATTCCCATGCAGGTAAGGGGTTCATTGTTGCTCTCCGCCAACTCCTCATCACCTGGATCTCCAATGTCGGTCTAAAAAGAAAAAAGTAATATGTCATTTTCTTAAACCGATAAGGCTTCCTTGCGTTCCTGCGTGTACAACAGTTGTATGAAGTGGGCGGAGTTTATATTCCCAAAACATCAAATCACGTCGCATAGAAGATTACCCCACGGCGAGAATATAGCAAATATATATATATATATATACATGAAGCGTTTTGTGTTAAGTAAAAAGACTTGCAAAGGTCAAAAGCAAAGTGAAACTACTTGTTTAATTTTTCTAGTTGAAACCGGTTTCTGTGAAGGACACTCCTCTCTTATTTTATCATACTGCGCACGTACATTTTTCAGTTGTTCCCTGGCCCAATTTTATTGTACTAGATTTTCTGTCAACGTCATATAGCTAGGATGTAAATGTTGTAAATAGCCGCAAAGAATAAAGAAAGTCAAAAGTTAAGTTCCCCTGACCTTTTCTTCCAAATACTTTGGGAGGTAGTACTGACGAAAATTTCGCGCTCGGTCTTCCATTGTCCTCTTTCTGCTTTTCCTTGTGCAAGTAGCGCTCTGCTCCTGCAAATTGGGTAGATTGCATGCATAAGTATCCTAAGCGTCATCCCACCAAGAACTGTCGTGTGACAGCATAGTAGTACAAGCTAATTTAACAAAAACTCTTGCCTCTAAACTACCATAGAGTGTTCTTAATTAACAGACTTTCAATAAATTTTGATTGACTGAACATGCAGGAGTAGAGGTGTAAACCGATAAAGAAGCTTCAACACTGAAATATAACGGCAATGTAAACTGCACTGACCTTTTTGTCGTCATCTTGGTCACAAAAATACCACGGCAAAATGTCACTGCTGCAAATTTAGGTAAATGGAAAGGTTCGCAGTCACCAAATGGGAGTGATATTATTTATTATTATTATTATTATTATTATTATTATTATTATTATTATTATTATTATTATAACATGAATGGTAAACTTTGAGATATTGGTAAGTGAGACAAATTAAAGGGTTTTCTTACACTGCTTAAAAGTCAGTATATACCCATCAGCATGTAAATTTGCCAACCTTTTTCACTTTACTTACAAAGGTGCATGAATCATTGTGACCTACACTGAAGTCAATCTTGTTCCCAAAGTCCGCAGTTTTTGAATTGTATTTGGTTGGTGAATAAAATGGTTAATGTTCTAGCATGCTCTATCATATCCTTAACTTGATGGAGTTTATTTTACAATATCCCCAACTACGGACTTACGCTGAACATCCTTCTTCATCGGTATCAATATCCCATGCCATAATACGACTTGGTGGAGTCATTCCAATCTCTCCAATTTCGCCAAACCCTTTAAAGGAAACTTCATCGTCATCTGCTGACAATGGTATTGGATCATCCCTCTGCTCCATAAACAACACTTTGTCAGCTGAGCAGTCTATAGACACAGACGGGTCTATCACATTGCCTGGTGTGCTGGATAACGAGAAGTACAGCGGAATAAGCTGCAGCGAGCCAATCCAATCGTACACTGCCGCCATCTTCTGGTTGGGTTTGAACGCACGATTGACCAAGCCCAAGTCGATGTGGCGGACACGAACAACCACACGCGGTTCATCTACCGTTGGTTCGTCTAACACTCTTGACAAGCGAGCGGCGTGAATTTCTTCGACCTTTCTTGCTTTATTTAATTCTTCCTTAAGGGCTTGTTCCCTACGCTCCGTTTTCGCGCGGTCCGCGCGCAGGCTTTCCGCATACTCTCCGTCTTGTTCCTCTCTCAGTTTGGCCCTTTCACGCGAGCTTCCTTTAAGCACTCCAAGAGTCTCCGACTCGGCTTCCGGTTCCCCCTCCTCAACTGAGATGGATGATGTTCCTCTTTGCCGCGTCCTCAGATACAGGCGGACACGAGTGAGCTTGTGGAGTGCGAAGTATGGTTGAAGAGAGAAGTCCATTACATTACTTTCATGGGAGGTTATGCTTGTTTTCACTTCACCCTTAAAGTTTGCTAACTCGCAATCCATGTCCATCCAATTTCCATATACTGATTTTCCTTGAGGGAAAAACAGGTTCCGAGCTTCCTCTAGAATGTCGGAAATGGTACTGTTGCCTGACATCGATACAGACCTTGTCCCCCCTCCTCTGGACTGTCGAACAGCAACAAACCTTTTCTGGACTTCTGAGAAATGCTGCCAGCCTAACTCAAATTTTCGCGGTTTACCATAGGAGCTAGAGGGCGTATTTTTCTTCTGCGACTCAGGGCCACTTGAGTGCTTTACTTTCTTGCACCTTATTTTGTCAATTAAGGACTGCTTTCGTTCTTCAGCATCTTTGCTTTTTGTCTGCTTTTCTTTTCTTTCACAAAATGAACGTAGAGCGTACAGGTCGCCCCTCGTCTCTAGTCCAAGTTCAACTAGAAAGTATTCGGGAGAATAAAGCACTGCAGACCCGTCCATCTAGGAAAAGAAAATTTTAAAACATCGTCAGTGCTGGCGTTGCTAGTGTCCACTGAAACATTGATGATGGTTACCCATGATTCTATTCTACCTTTAACGTTGAAATCAGAACGTTGCCAAATTTGTCGCGCTTGAGTTTTCCCACTCGTGGTTTAGGGTGGCTTGTTAACCAGCAAAATCCTTCGGGATACTGGCAAGTCACGAAAGGCGACCTAAGCCAAAATATTTCTTTCCTTCATGATTCTTTTTTGTTTAGGTGTAGCTTTTTCATAAGGTTTTAGTAGCGTCTGGTTGCGGGCCGTGTTTTCCGATAGATTTTTCTATTCGGAGTTCCCGGGAGTTCGCCATTTTTTGCCGAGCACAGCTACAGTTCAGTTTTTTTTCTTTTCTTATCGAAAACACTTTGATGATGGGAGGTTTAATCGCGTAAATTTCAACTCGTACCCTTGACGATTGGCGTTGAAATCGCGAAAATGTTGTCCTGGTCGATCGAAGACTGGCTTTCGGCATGGATTGGACTTCTGGATGGGACACGGATCAGGACATGAGTAAACTTATACCTTGGAATCAGGGATAATCATAGGAACTATGTTAACTTTGAGACCTTGGAAACACACACTGCAATTAATTTTAACCGTATCAAGAGCATCTCGGAATATTAAACTTTCATCTTGTATTAAAACATTGGAACTTTATGGAACTTTGTAACCCTGGGTTTGAACCTGGATAAAGCAAGCGGATGTTTTGTTTTGTTTTCTTCCATTAACCTAGATAGAACGCCATTATGCTTCCATAGACTAACACATCCCACGGAAACGACTTTAGGCGTCTTGTTACATAATAAATCCCGCTTTCACAGTGCAAGTGAAGTGGTTTGTTTTTTACATTAGTGTTTATATGATACCTGTAAATAGCTGACTTGTCTCCAGTCATCTCCAAGTTGTTTACTCATTAATTATTTACTAGGGAAGCGCCTGGGTTATTGCCGGATTTCATACCTTGAGGGCCTGGGTACAAGTCCATGTATTATGGGATTATTAACACAAGACCCCTATATTCAGAAAGAGCATACTGAGCTTTACAAAATCTTCAAGTTTCGTGTTAATTGGGCCAATATTGAACAAGATACAACCATTCAAAATCGTAAAAATTTACTAAGAAAAGACAAGTGTCCGGCAATCCATACATTTTTTAGTAATTTTTTGAGATTTTGAGTGGCTGTATCTTGTTCAGTATTGACCCAATTAATACGAAACTTGAGGATTTTGTAAAGCTTGGTGTGCTCTTTCTGAATATAGGGGTCTTGTGTTGATAATCCAATAATACACGGACTCGTACCCAGGCCCTCACGGTATGAAATCCGGCAATTGTAAATAGAACATTACATGACCGCTTAGGGATGCTAATTTTCTCTTCGAGTGAAATTTCATATCTCCGCACGGCCATGTAATATCCTGTATTTCTTACCTTTTGTTCTCGAAACCTGGAGATAACATTTCCGTTTACAAATCTTTCCTCCAGAAATTTACAAACCTGTAATTAGACAGTAAAGTTTGTTCGGAGTCAGGGAAACCAATGCATCAGACAACTCGTGCTCGTTCAATCACAGGCATTAGTAAATTGACTGTTTTTCTCATTCAGTCACAAGGACGTAAGATTAATAGAGAAAAACACAAATTATTTCCCAAGAACCTCTTTCAATGGAGAAGAAATCAAACCTGACACATACCTCGTCAACAGTCGCAGCCACAACTCAAGCGATCATCCCGGGCATCGTGCAGAGCTGTGTAACCGTGCCTTTGAAATTTATCGCGCGATATGTTCGATTTAGCGCGCGATAATTCTCAATTTATCGCGCGATATGTTCGATTTATCGCGGGATAATTCTCAATTTATTGCGCGATATGTTCGATTTATCGCGCGATAATTTGAATTTAGCGCGCGATAATTCTCAATTTATCGCGCGATAAATTATCGCGCGATATAAAAATGTAAGTATCGTGTCCTCTATGGGCCACCGTAGTTTTTAACGCGTGACTTTCTCCATGTTCTCTGTCACGTCCAAGGCTCCGAATTTAGAGAGGTTAACAAGCGAAATGGGTTTAGATGAGGGATATTTTGATAGAATTTACGGAACGTTTCTTCTCTGGTTATGCTAGATCAAGAATAAAATTGTGACGACAATTTAACTTGTAGTTTTGGAGTAAAAACGCATGCCATTCATAAAATAGTGCGCAAACAAAAATTCAACAACAACATATTGTCTTATTCAACAAAATAAATCGAAGTTGTATTTTACAAACGAGCTACAAAAGACGCTAGACCGAAGATAAAGACCAAGACTGTTTCAAATCATTAACAATTAGACTTGTCTGTCGCTAGTGATTTTATAATTTAGATGCTGATAGAACAAGAGACATCAAGTCTTTGTTTTGATCTTAGGGAAACATACACTATCGCGCAAAATTGTTCGAACGTGCCGAATCACTGCGACGTCGAGAAAAACAGAACCAAGCATCATTGGTATACTACTCCACTATAAGCAGTCCGTTGATAAAAAGGGAAAGTAAACTCTGCTATTTTCCAAAAATATGCTCGAACACAAACAGTTCAAAAACATGGCATTTACAGGATCTAACTCGTACTAAGGTGCCTCTCTATTTCCGCTGAGAACAATCTGGACGAGCAAACGGTCGCGTTTATCTTTGCCGTGAATCCAGATAAATACAAGAAGGAATCTAGCCGAATTTTATGTTTCCTTCGCCAGGAGTTTAGTTTGGTCACGAAACTCATGGCCTGATGCTCTTGTAATCGTTCAGGGGCACCCAACGAGGATATAGTTCAAAACCACTTAACATAGCATTGTTGAACGTATTTTAGTATTTAAACGGTAGATATAAGCATATTTTTATCCCCTAAAAACTTTTCATCTGTTCGGATTTCCTAGCTGAAAGTCTAGTGATCCGAAAATTATAGGGATCAAAACTTACCTTTTCGAAAATTTCAGCCAGGAAAAGGCTCCCGAAAATTATAGGTGGCCTTTTTTAGGGTAAATATCCGTTTAAAATGAGTAATTATACCATTTTGTAGATGTTCGAAAATCCTAGGAGAGGCAGGTAAGCAAGAAAATTTTACAACAAATGTTCCGAAAATTCTAGTTCTCAAATGGTCTTCCGAACAGATATTTTCCCGAAAATTGCCGTTGGGTGCCCCTGATCGTTTACCAAAAACGGCCGCCGCCAACTCGATAGCCGCTTCATTATATGTCCACATACTTTGAGCACAAGAAAAATCCAAGAGCCAGCAACCTCTAAAATAACTCAATAGAAAGGTTCTGTGAACTATAGGGAAGTTTCCATCAAAGATTCCATCACTCATTGTGCAGTAGCCGTCATTAACTCTGCCATTACAACGGCCGCTGATAAGAGGACACAGTAAATCCACGTAAAAACATTCCACAGGCAAACAATTTCAAAATAACGCCAAAAAATTATTCTGTAATCACCATAGAACGATTCTTAATACAAAACTTCGCTAACTATCGAACGATGGCTGAGATTTAGACAGATAAAAACAGCCTTCCAACATCTCCGACAGAACTTGAAAAAGACGGGCTAACTTTTTCAAGTTTGTTTTCATTGACTCGCGCATGCGTGTGGGGTGACATAGCCCCTTTAATTCAGTTGGGCAAGCTTTGATTTTCATCTAGTTAAAGATATAACTCTAAACTTAAAGAAAACCTCCTGCAAGCAATTTTATAAACTGTTTGCTGAGAAAATTAATACTGAACCGACTGCCATCAAATCGTGGCAGAACCATTGCCCTGAAGTTGCTGACAATAGACCTTTTTACCGATACGGCGGCCATATTGAATTAATTCGATTTAAGGAGTATTATAGGATGCCCAGGGGGCATAAGCAGATTTCGTTTTTCTTAAAGTTTTCTTAGAATAAGATTGTAATGGGAAAAAAGATCCTTGTGCAGTGTTTTGATGTATTATTACCTCCAAACACGGCACAAGGATCTTTTTTCCCATTACAATCTTATTCTAAGAAAACGAAGAGCGCTGGAAAATACAAACGAAATGTGCTCATGCCCCCTGGGCACCTATAATACTCCTTAAATCGAGTTAATTCAATATGGCCGCCGTATCGGTAAAAAGGTCTATTGAATGCGCTGCACGCAAAGTAACTACAAAATTACTCGGGATAACAAATTAAGGCAATTTTATTTTAAAATTTTGCACAGAATAGTAGCCACCAACAAGGAATTGAAATGCTTTGGGATAACTGATTGCATGAAATGGGTTATGTGTAGCGAGAATAACTCTTTTGAACATGCCTTCTTTGAATGTCAGTCTTTTAAGAAATTATGTGACGAGTCCCATCAGTGGTTCAACAACTTGCACAATGCAAACGTTAGCCTTACTTCGCTACAGATTTTCTCAATCTACCAACTGTAACTATCAGTCTATCTGATAAACAGATACAGGATTTGCGTCTTCCTCTGTTACATGTAAAACAGTACCATTACGAACGCAAAACAATGCAAGAGAAAGCTACTACATCCGAATTTATATCCAAGTCAATTATTCAGCTTAAAATAGACTCTCTTAGCTTGATGTGACAGCGTTCCCCTCATCCCAAATTAAAATTCTTTTTGGGTGGCTCAAAAAAATCTTCTCTATTCAGTAAAACTTTCTTCTGTAGTAAAACCTTTGTCTGTGTGCACAATGTGTAAACTTTTTTTTTTGGAGGGGTCTCTTTCTACTTCTCTATGTACTGTAATGAGTGTATTTACCTGTCTATTGTTGCTTACTTGTGCTGTACATATCATGTAAGTTTGTTTTTTTTTTTCCTTTAACGTTACTAATAAAGTTGAATAAAAAAATAAAATAAAAAAATATGCGAAGATACGTTTTTATAGCTTTTTTAAAAGACAACAAATAACGTGACATGTTTGTCACAGGTTGTGTGGATTAAATACAAGCAGGCCCCTAATAAACATCTCCTATTGTAAGGTCTAATTCTCCTTGTTTCACAAGCGAACACAAAGCAGTTAGGAAGGATAATCATAAAGATTGACAGAATTCACTTTTATTTATTCTTCATTTATCATGAATATTAATAGTATTTTTTATTATTCATCTATCTATCTATCCGTTCATCCATCCATCTGTCCGTCCATTCCACCCTTTGCTTCCTTCCTCTATCCATCCTCCAACACAACCTTTGGCTAATGGTTTCACTTCTGTTAACTCTTGATGATAAATTGTGGTTGAAAATTCCTGTAGTGTTCCTTGGGAAAAAATGTGTAAAAGAGGGGGATTAAAGTTCCCCTGTCTCTATTTTAAGCATAATGTTCCCATCCAAAAAGTGTGCACGAATTTCTACAGTTATTGCAAAATTTATTATGTGTAAGATAATATTAAAAAATCTATATTTTTTATATTATAATAAATTCATCATACTCAAAAACATGTTTTTGTTTCAATCCACAGCTTATGAAAAGTACACCTTCTCAGCCACCTTCATTGTTTCAACACTATCCACTGCATTATTTGCGTTAACAACAGTGTGTTTCTTGGCATTTAACAAACAGTCTCGGAAACTGTGGATCTTCTGGTGGAGCAGATTGAAGATCTGTTGCAGCTGTGATTAGTAAACAGGAAACCTCAAATCACTGGCAATGTAGGCTTTGTTCACACTATAATAATAATAATAATAATAATAATAATAAATTAATTACAATTTAAAAATTTATAGCGTGCAAATATCTATATGAATATAAATGCGCGATTGGTGAGATTGACTTTTTGTTGGGACAGTAATCAACAGCAATATCCTTCAAACAGCTGTGGCACAAAATGACCCAAGGTTGTTCCATATAATCTGTTACACGGTATTTGGTATGAAGATCTAATTTATAAAGGACGAGATGATCACTGGTACATGCAGCAGTGGTACTTTATGATTTTTCCAATGGAAGCATGATGTAAGGTCATGTAGGTGGGGCTGTTAGAAAGCTTTTACATTAGATTCTAAGACAAATACGACCTTAAAAACGAGATGTCCTCAATACTAAATAAAGCACACTCTTGAATGAGCGTCATTTTTGGCAGCAAAACACAATAGCCGTTGTCATTCTACAATGAGTTTTAGCGAGTATGTCGTAGTGGCGAACAGGTTTTCCAGTGTTAGAAGTTTTATCATTTTCGCGATCGGGAGGCTAACTTCCTTAAATAAAACTAAGGCCATCCTCTTTTTTTTTTCTCCGTTTATATGGCGTCGTCCGACCGACTCAAATTTTTGGCATTTTCTAGAAAAAAAAAAAGTAACGACGTAGTTAAACCATGTTTCACTTGAAGTAATTCTTTTTAAAATCTGAAAATTGAGCATAGTAACAGCATAGAGAAAAAATAGGAACTGAAACAGGAACATTTTTTACAGTATATTGTACATTTTTTTAATCCAAATATGTGAATGTTAACTTTTAACGTCATCCTGGGTTCACTAGGGCCTCCTGTTCCGAGATTTCTTGTGATTTTTTTTTTAGTTGTTTTTTTTGTTTTTTTTTTTTTCAATCCGACCGACCGACCCAATATCAGGAAACGTATTCGACGCTAAACGAAAAAAGGGGGGATGGCCTAACGAGCTAACGTTTCTGGTGAAAAAAGTACAATGAAGCTTGTCGGGGTGAATAATTATTTTTGAGAATATGCGATAAAACTTTAAGTAATCGTAGTCGTTCTCGTCCTCGAATCTAAGAATCTCTGTTTACTTCTGGTCGGAAGCAACCAACTTTCTGTCCACTTATATTACACCATGAAAAGAAAACCAGTTATACCACAATCATTCATGACCATGCGATAACATCACAGCACTGGTGCTCTGGCACAATGTTCACAAAGTAAATGATCGTTATTGTTCTAAGGGAGGGGGTGCACAGTCAAACAGGCGATGGTTCTCAGGGTTGTAAGTATTAGGCAGGGTATACAGAAGGGCTGTCATTAAAGACCGGGGGCTGGGGATTTCCCCTGGCTACTATAAACATGACCCCTGGCTACTTTCATTGGAAAATAGAGGAAAATAGCACCAAAAGAAATCAATAGCTGTTTGATTCCCTGCCTACTTCTTGTTAACTGGCGACTTGAAATCTTAGTGACAGCCCTGTATACAGTAATTTCAGAATTTATCATATTGAACAGGACATTTTACTAAACCAGAAGCCCTGAACACCCTGTCAAGGTTGGCTACACGTAGTCTATATGCCAAGTACCAAAATTTTTTTTTAAACAGTATAATTCTTTTATGTAAAAAACCTAATTCTGTACACAAAATTAAATGAATCAGAGTCATGAAGAAAGCAGGGGAGGATACAGGAGTTTTCTTAGGACAGGTGCACCACTAAGGAATGTCGTAATTGACTGGTCATGTGACGTGCCAACCTACCATTTTTACGGCGTTAAACATAAATTCTTCAAGCACGTCTGATCTCATGTTTTACTTCAACTCCAATAAACCTCATATTTTCGTTTTTGCAGAACATCACCTGTATTAGAGAGCCGTAGGTCATTTCCGGTTGGGGGATGCACCTTCCCCCACAATCCCCCCTGGAAAGGTCTCTTGTCTCAGTAAGGATTGCAAAAAAAGGAGCAATTTTGTCTTTAGATTGTTCACAGTCCCTTATTTTCCGTGCGGTCGTCGAGATATAGCGCATCTTACCGTTAATGGCGGCTGTCTTGATTTAGTTTTGACACTCATGCGAGATGGCAGCCCGTAACGCAAAGCGCTCGATGTCGACGATGTTGCGGAAAAATAGGGAACTGTGAGCGGTCTATCTTGTGTTAAACAAGGTCATGCTTTGGTAGCCTGCATCGCAGACATAATCTAATCCTGGTTAGTAATGCCTGCAAAGCAGCCTGACCGATATCCCCTTTCGATATCCCCTTTCTGCAACACCCCCAACAGACTCAACGAATTACCGGAAGTGCGTTTTAAATTTCCTTTCATCTCGTTTGGCAAATCGACAATGGCTTCTTTAACAGGCCAATCATTGCCCGTAGTCAAATCGTGGTACACTAGTGCGGGCCCAGAACAAGAATTTCAGCGCTGTTTCGCAGACGGACTCGACTAGAGTTTAGTTTCATCTGTGATGCAGGCTGGCTATGGTTTGAAGGCCTTGGTAGTACACCCCTACCCAAACCTCCAGCTTGAGTGCTCTTCCGGGTTCTTGTGTAAAAGCAAAGCCTTAGTTATATTCGTTATGGTTTTCACTATGCACTTTAAGGTGAACTTGGCCCTAGACACATCATTTGCACATCGTAAAAATGATGATTTGTGGAACATAATGCTGTCATCATCCATGTAATGCAATTTTGTCTTTCTCTATTTCAGATTTGAACTGTCTGTCCAAAATTCCAAAATAATAGCATGTAGGAGATCATGACATAATTCTAACGTTAGAATTCTGAAAGAAAAAAGAAGAAGATGAAGAAAGAAGAAAATGACAAATGTAGAATATCATGTGATTTACCTCCATTTATTTAGAATTTCACAGGTTATAATAATTATTCCTCTTTTGAGTGTTATTCAGCAGCACACAAAAGATAGCTGATAATATTTTAAAGAGCTAAATGAATTGGTGAACGTACAAACAAATTTGCTGTTAGAATTAGTGGGGTGAAAAACCCGTAGAGTTGTAGTTTATATTTTTATATCTAACTTAGTAGTATCTATCGAGGTATTAAAGAATGGGTGGTGAAATAAATTGATAAAAAAATGTTTTCCACTTTACAAATCTAGAAGAAACTTTATTTTCTCTTTCTTAGTTACTTTAATCCTTTAATGCAAGGTTCAGTGCTTGATGACTAAAAGACTTTTTTTATTTTTTGTATCTCCAACATTACGTGAAATGAAATTTACTTTTTTACCATCTTGTTGGGGTAACTGTAGTGTTTGTATGAACAAAAAAACCTGATATAAGTTATTTTTATTAAAGAGTTAACCTTAGAACATATAAAACTTTGTAGCCTCTTTTTTATCCTAAATATTTTTTATCTGATGATAATAGTAATAGATTATTGTATCAAGCAAAAATCAGTAATATAGATTATTATTTGCATAAAATGGAAGTAATAAATGACAAAACTTTTAATTAGAGTTTATTTGTGTGGTGTTTTAATATTATCATTAATAATAAATGATGATTCACCCAAACTGAAGTATTCATGATGGTTTTTCTTGTGAAGTTTTACTGTCCTTGTGAAGTGGTCCTTTTGGCGGTAAGGAGTAAATGCGAACTGTGATCTTTACTCTGAGCCAGCAGTAGATTGTGTTTCTTCCTGTGTTGTCGGATTCAGCCCACAATCTAACAGAACTTTTCCTGTAGGTCTTCTTTCAAACACTCCAAGTCCAATACTTCCAAAGTTTTGCTTGCTCTTTTTCAGTCGTAAACAAGACGGAACGAGCTATAACAGTATTATTTCCTTCAGTTTGCATTAAGTAATTTTCTAAGATTTGTGGAAGGACTAGAGGACAGTCATTGTCTTCAGTCCTATTGCAATAGGCGAATCTTTGTTTACATTTTTTGGCTCATTAACATAATTATTATGCTTATCACTATCTGATGACGCGAATAAAATAAAAACTCTGAACACTGAAACAGCATAACAATTTCAGTTATCTCTGAAAGTTAATACACCGAATGGTTTCAGAGAAATTCTCTTCTAAAAGCTCAAAATTTCACAGAGAATGTATGGCTCATTAACTTTTTCGCCACACAGAAATTTCGCAGTTTTTGATGGCTGATACTTCCTTCAATATTTCATGCAAAGAGCAGAGAATTGCACAAATCGCTCAACTTAATCAGCTCTTTCAATTGTTTCATTTAGTTCATATATACGGCCACGGCTTCTATGAGTTAAGTCGTATGCTAGGAAAAATGTAAATGATGACGTCAGCAAAGATTCGCCTATTCCCGCGGGGTACTCCCTATGATGGCCTATACATTGAGCCTCCAGCCCAAAAAGAGTCTTTTCCAGACTTAAGGTAAATGAAAGGGTAGAGTCTTTCTAGCTGAAGTACATATGAATGGGTAGGGAAGTCCGTCATTTAGATATTTGAAAGGGTCATATGTCGAATAGACGCACCAGCGGCGCTGTATCCTTATTATGAATATTATGTTCTCCCGCAAGTACTGTTTATTAACATCATTTCAAACGGACGTGGTGTGGCTCTTAATTTTTAACAGTTATTCGCTGAAGGCGAAGTTAACATTGTTGAATAATCCCCGAGACGAAGTCGAGGGGATTATTCAACAATATTAACTTCGCCTGAGGTGAATAATTGTTTTAGTATATTCACACAAAGTGATCTCAACAGAACCAGAAAGGAAACCATTAAAAAACGATTAGTTTGATTGACGCAGACGGGTAAATTCGTGCGTGAACGCGAAGCCGTAAACAGTGGATGCGCAAAAGTTAGATCTTTACAGTATCTTCAAACATGGCAAATGATACTTTTAATCTTTTTGTATCGAGTTTTGTAAGCTTTAGCATCAACGGTTTAAAAGAAAACGCAGAAAATTTAAATTGCTACCCAATTCTGAGAAGAAAAGTAGAGCTTTATTTGTTGCTGTCAACTCACCGTGAATGAGAAAGTTTTCTTTGTTGCTTCTTGCAAATGCCGTTAACAGCGGCTACGATCAAGGTGAGCGTTGTTTATCTCCAATGTTCTTTGCCTTGTTAACTTGCTGGCACGTACAATTTTCGAACATATTTGCCTTCCTCTTTTCTCCATAAATTAACTTCTATTTATAGGCAAAATTGATCTTACGAGAAAATCCCGAAATTACAAAACAGTGACAAAGCGACCTCGTTTTCCTCTGTGACTCCTCTGTAGTAGTAAACATAGCTTCAAGCGTACAAAAGACAGCCACAGTAAACCACTTCACAATAATAATTCTTTTCTTGCCTTCAAAGTCATCAGCACTTGGATATTCGTGTATTTTCAAAATGGCTTTACTATGAAACTTTGTCAAAACACCCAGTTCATGACAGCGATTTTGTTCTGCTTTATATTCACCGCCTAGCGCGGTGAATATAACGTCATAGTCCGAGATAGCTAACCAATCAGATTGCTTGAATTATCAAGATCACTGAGTGTGTGTATATACTAAAAGCAGTTATGTAAAACCAAGGGGTACCATTTTTAAACGGAGGATATGTACGAAAGAGGTACCCTTTCTGCCAAAAATGGAATATGAAAGGGCAACAAGGGATTGGACATCCGCCGGACGGAGCCTCTTCGTATAAAACTTTGTTGGGTGGCACCCCGGGCTACCATTTTATATAAAGACAATCTCAGATTCCATGCACCTCGCTTGGATCGCATCCGCTGGTCTTGAATATCCGCAAATTTATAAATCTCGCTTCGCAAGCAGTGGTGAGGAATAATTGTATTTGTGATGGAAGGTACGTTTTTAATTGAGGGGAGGGTGGGGATGGACCGGGGTATTTTGGAAATTTTTGAAGAAGAAATCCTGGCTTTCCCATTTCCTGGAATGGATTGGTTCATGACCCTTCACAAACAACTGCTAAAAGTACATCTGACCCTACCCCAGCTATTCAACACAAAAAGAACCGGAAGTGATAATAACTAACCGGGAAAATTTATCATATAACCACATGTACTTTCTAGTCGCTCAAATTTCGCACACAACATCTAATCGCGTGGCTTGTGATTGTACAGTGGAAGCTTGAAGATAGGGAAGGAAATTCGAGGAGCAGAAAGGGGGAAATTTGCTTGTGGTGAATGTGATGCTGATTCATGAGGTCGGATGGAACAATTTGTGGCTATAGTGGCTGCTTGACGGCTCTTTTGAGGCATCAAGAAGACTGCACATCTAGTGTGGAACAAGTGGCGGAACAACTCGAGAAAAGTGGAAAGATGAAGACCTAGGGTAGTTCCCCAACGAATTAACTGAATTCTCCTAAGGTATTCTGCCCAAATTCCATCTATCTCTCTTGGAGTGAATGGCAATGGCCGTGAGCCAGACGACTTCCAGCCTCGAGCTCAGATTAAGCCATTTCGAGAAACTGAATAAACTAGTCGAGATGGTTTATTCTACCAAAAGGAGGCGACAATTTAAGACAAGATTTATGTCATTGTTGTTTGCAGTGAGGACAACTACAGTCGCTACTCAATAATCACTTTCACCCATCATTTGCAATTACCGTCTCAACCGCGATTTCTTGCATCAGCAAAATTTTCACTTGTTTGCCCCCTGAGAGACCACGTGACATTGCTTCTATCCCATGCAAAGATAGAGGGTATCATCGTGAATAAGGTGTATACAGCTATTTCTCGAAAGGTTGTCGGAGAAAATGCGCAGGCGACAATCTCGAAAGGTAATATGGGATATGGTCAATACACGCTCCCTGACTCTATAGCTGTCGAAGCTACTTTTGTTGCTTTCCTTTTGCTCCCGCTAACAAACGTGTACGCTCTCTCGTGTAATTCTTTTACATTTCTTTGGAGAACAGTGAACTCAACTTCCTTTCTCGAAATAGCTGTAGTTGCTTCAGTTTGTTTTTCGGTATGAAACTTATTAGTCAGTGAAAAAAAAAAGAAACAGAAATATTTTTATTTCATATAATTTGGTTAGGTTTAACTTAAAGGTATGATTAATATTCAGATAAGAAGTTGGATCAAGTTGGGGTCATTCATTTCTCCAAGTTACTATCGTTTGATTGATCTAGTAACTAGATGCTTTGGTTAAGAAACAACAACCTGAAAGAATTATAAAAAATTAGTTTTACTTAGGCCATATTTCCTTTGAAGTTATCGAAAATTAGGAGGTGCCTATCAACTTCTAGGGTGGGATCTGACAGTACAGAGCACAAGAACCCATCGACCGGATCACTTTCTTTCTAGTAATTACAGTCGACTCCCGATAACTCGAACCTCGCGTTAACTCGAACCAAAATCGATTTCCCCTGGATTTCCTTCATACTTTCACTGTAATTTTACCCCAGGTAACTCGAACCCTCGATAACTCGAACCTCGCGTTAACTCGAACCAAAATCGATTTCCCCTGGATTTCCTTCATACTTTCACTGTAATTTTACCCCAGGTAACTCGAACCCTCGATAACTCGAACTCCCGCTAACTCGAACCAATTTTCGTTTCGCCTCAGGTCATTTTCTATACAATTTTACCCTCGATAACTCGAAGCATGTTTTAAGCCCTTAAAAAGTCGGGAAAAAAGCCGCCTACTGGCGTCCGAAACATTGAATTTTGGATTTCCTATTAACGTGTTGTAGGAATATAGTTTACTAATGGAGGCTGATGTTGATTGTCACAGGCTAACGTACTTTACTTCTCAAAACAGTAAAACGCATGCTCTATTTAGGCTATATGTTTTGTTACGTTACGTTCTGATTTAAAATCTAGAAGTATCTTTTAATTTTCACTTGACATTTCTACAATTAAATGTGATTAAAATGTTCACTGTGCAATAAAAACTGTTTTTTACCTTACTCTCGGCTATTTTCTTCGAGCTCTCGCTAACTAGAACTTTTTTCGATTTCCCTTGAAGGTTCGAGTTATCGGGAGTCGACTGTACTAAACTAATTTTTTTGAACAATGTCATAGGATTTTATTTATCAGCAAACTATCTTGAACTACAGGTTCGGTTTCCAAGAATTGCACGATCGATTACAGAATTTACAGTTTTCTCTCAAGCAAAACAAATTAATAATAGTAATAATAATAATAACATTTACTATTATAGCACCATTTCCATTGCTGTCCAATATGGCGCTTTACAACAACAATTGTTCAATAGTCTGTTTCACTTAATGTCCGTCTAGAAAGAGGAGTGAAAGGGCAGTGTACAATTAAAATTAAACCTTTTGGCTGTATGGGGGTCATTTTTGGCTCGAACGATTGCAAAGAGATATTCTGTAAAGTACAATACAGACACCACGGTAGAAACTATATTAGCGATTAGGTGGGAACGCTTCTTCTTAGAGTTCCACACTCTTAGAATAGCGACGTTGAAAATTGTCACCTGGAGCCACATAGACAGAGTATTTACAACTACATCTATGGTCAGGCCAGTAATACAACGCTCGAGAAATCCCCAGACAAGGTTCGAAACGGAAGGTCTCGCGCCATCAGGGTACATATACCGATAGAATTGGATAAACCACACAGCGGAGACTAGGGCTGTTGGTTCTGTGAGGAGAAGCTGAATGCTTACATCCGCAACGAAGCGCATGCTTCGAGGCGTTCGAGCTTTAGCAGCGTGAAAGTTTCTCGTTTGTGTTCTGTTGTTACAGCGCGATAAGAGTTTATAAGTGTACTCATATATGTAATCTCGCATGGTAACGGTTAAGCGTTCAACAAGATCGACCAATGCATGACCAAGTCCCAAGGCAGCGAAAAGTGAAAAGTTTGTCAATTCTGCCTGCATTACACGGAATACCACAGCTGAGCTCGAGTACAGCGTGCTCACCAAAAGGTACAGAACTCCTGGGTGAACGAGGTCGAACTTCGGCGCAGCTGCGCGAACAATAACTTTGGGAATAGAGATAATTAGTGGGCTTGCACCAGCAATCAGTACTTTCTCAACCTCACCTTTCTTGTTATACCATGGAAAGATGTAGTAAACCAGTAAAAACGTGACAGGTATACCAGTTACGAATTGCAATGCTAGCACACTGGTGACCTTCAACAGTTTTGTTTTGCTGTAGATTTGTACAGGTATGATGTGCTTGGCTATAATCAAGCTGTTGCTAAGCACTATTGAGGCAAATAGAACATTTAGAGGGTAAGACATCCAGGGGCGTTTATAGATGCCGAATACCTGTAAAAATAGTCGATAACAGACGTCCATGAAGGCAGCGAGGAGATTGATCGTTAAAAGGTTGAGTTCCTTCATCGTTGAAAACCCAAACATGCACAGCATAATAAAAAAATGCCAAAGCTGGATAAAGAATCCTTCAACGGCCTGTCCGGTGACTCGTATACTCTGGATCATTTTTGGCATACTGTTCCATCTGAATGTCTTTTCGTAGCACAAGTCCGCTATGTTGAAATCTAAAACCACAACAGTAATCGCGAGTAAAGCAATGCTGGAACCCCATAAGAAATGCATCGCAAACACCGTTTTGAAACACATCACAAACGACTTCCAAGGGGCAGGCCGGGAGAGCTTCCACGCCATACTACCGGAACATCCAGGCAGAGGATCGAATTCCTGAAATATTGTATCGCTAGCGTTTTCAGGATCAAACTTTGTAAAGTCTTTTAAGGGGTCAGTTTCTGGAAGCAGTCGTTCCACCTCCTGGCTATCACTGTTATTTATGTCTTCCTGATCTTGTCTGCAATGAGTTGTAACGGAAGAGTTTTCAAGAACGCTTCCCGTGAAACTTTCAGCTATGTAGACAAAAAATGCCACTAAGGCTTCCAACATGATGTTTCGCTTAACTTGCCTAGTTGCTGAAAATGTCAATTCTCTTTCCACGAAACTGAAAGCCAAAGCCGGAAGAATCTTCAAGCCCTTGGACGCGCACGCACACGCGTGTTTCGCTAATCTACTAGGATTAATCTGCAACATACACGTGTAGTCGATATATATGTTGTGGCTCAATTTTATAATTTGTTTAAATTTTATTTTATTTTTTGTTTTAAACTCATTCGCATTCATTATCATACCCAAAAACAAAAGAAAATAAAATTTACATGACCGAGGAGACTAAATTGAAGCACAACATATACACTGTATATTTGTGTTAAGGAGGGGAAGTTTATCTAGATCTCTTTTGGCATAATTCGTCACTACGACCATAATTTTTCATATATTTTCCAATGAAAGCACTGCCAGCATAACTTGCACTTTTTGGCCCGTTTTGCAGCTCAAAATTGTCATTCACTGATCAAGCAACCAAGGTTTTTTGGCCCGATACAAGTGTTACGGTCACAGTTTGAGTTTGTAATTATCGTGAATTGTTGTCACATTCTTGGGACCGTGACCTCTTTTCTGCGGGATTCAACGCATGCACATAACTCAGGATAACTATTGTAACTCGGTTATCTAAGATGGCGTCGGCATGCTGGTTGTTAATTGTTTCTTGTTTGCGTTTTTAAAGAGGGTCTCAACTGGGGTGGGGGGGGGGGGGATGGGTGGTGAGGGGGTCCACATGTCGGTTGTCGGTTAAAATTTCATTACTTTGTCGCCTGTCAGTTAAAATTTTCGACCTTTGTCGATTGTCGGTTAATCTAGGTTAATGATTAAAAAAGAAGTTACTTATTAATGTTCGTTATTTAATTCACACAGTTTATAATAAAACGCTATACAAAGGTACAGTCGACTCCCAATAACTCGAACCTTCAAGGGAAATCGCTGGTTCGAGTTACCGGAAGCTAAAAAAAAATAGCCAGGAGTAAGGAAAAAACAGTTTTTATTGCACAGTGAACATTTTAATCACATTTAATTGTAGAAATGTCAAGTGAAAATTAAAAGATACTTCTAAGTTGTAACATAAACAAAACCTTGCTTAAATAGAGCATGCGCGCGTTTTACTGGTTTGAGAAGTAAAGCTGTTTCACGTTAGATTTGTGACAAACAACATCAGCCTCCCATAGTAAACTATATGCCTACAACACGTAAATGGGAAATTCAAAGTTCAATGTTTGGGACGCCAGTAGACTGTTTTGTCCCGACTTTTAAGGGCTCAAAACATGGTTCGAGTTATCAAGGGTAAAATTATATAGAAATGGTCTGAGGGGAAACAAAAACTGCTTTGAGTTAGCGGGAGGTTCGAGTTACCGAGGGTAAAATTACAGTTATATATGACGGAAATCCAGGGGAAATTGATTTTGGTTCGAGTTCGCGCGAGGTTCGAGTTAGCGAGGGTTCGAGTTATCGGGAGTCCACTTTAACATTTCTTCATTGCGCGTAGATTAATCATTTGATTACGATGGAACCTTATCTAATGTCTTGTTTGCTTAAGCTGCGCGATCGTTTGCGCCACGTTGAGCAGTCTTTAACCAGTTCTTCCCAGTCCACAGACCAACGAAATGAATCAAGAGAAATAAGTGGTCGAAGGTGAAACGCCTAGTCTAGTGTTTG
Organism: Porites lobata; assembly: GCA_942486035.1. Taxonomy (NCBI): domain Eukaryota; kingdom Metazoa; phylum Cnidaria; class Anthozoa; order Scleractinia; family Poritidae; genus Porites; species Porites lobata. The sequence continues at coordinate 753,307 of CALNXK010000094.1, forward strand.
CGATGAGTCGGATTTCAGGTAAGTTATTTTTAATGACTGAACTCTATTTCCCGGGATAGATAGATAGATAGATAGATAGATAGATAGATAGATAGATAGATAGATAGACAGATAGGCAGATAGATAGATGAATAGACAGACAGACAGACAGATAGATAGATAGATAGATAGACAGATAGACAGATAGATAGACAGATAGACAGATAGACAGATAGACAGATAGACAGACAGACAGACAGACAGACAGATAGATAGATACATAGATAGATAGCTAGCTAGTGACTTCATTTAGCGAGGGTAGCACATGACAGTATTAGTATTAAGACTGATAACCCAGTTGCCCTCGAAAAATTAAAAAAAATACTTGCATTAATTCTGCCTTTCATGAACTTAAGTCATAAAAATGTATTAGGAATGATATAGATACAGATTAAAACATCCACAATATCGTTATAAGTTAAGATGTAAAAATTACATATGTTAAAAAGTTAACTTAAGTCCTTTTTCTGAGTAACTAAAAATTTCTTAAAAAGGCTTTTTTTAAAACGTAAGTTGCTGTCCAAAACTCTCAGAGATCTTGAAATAGAGTTCCAATCCTTAATAGAACAAACTGTAAAAGAACGACCACCCTCCGTGGCATAATATATCTAGGACAAAGCAAACTTAAATTAGAATATCTTGTATTCCTCATATTCAAGCTAGAATTTGTAACTAGAAGTTCGATTTCATTCATATAATTAGGAGTGTTTTCTTTAAGTTTCTTGTGAATGAGTGCGCATCCTTTTATTATGTGCGAATCCCTATAAAAAGAAATCCAATTAAGTGTATTAAACAGGTCCACGGATCTTTAGTTAAAAGGTGCATTCAGGATCACTCTCCCTGCCCTCTTTTGAAGTCTGAGAATGCTGTCCAAATTTGCCTTGTTCGTAGATGACCACACACTCGATCCATGAAGGAAAGATGGTTTAAGTACGGCATCATAGCAGAGCTCCTTATGTGATCTTTTTAACTATGCACTGATGTACTTGAGTAGTCCAATTTTCTTTGATAACGATTTACATAGAGCATCTGATTGAGCGTCGAAGTGAAGATCTTGGTTTATATGAATACCGGGAAGCTTATGGCTTTTAACCTGTTCAATAATAGCCCCATTCAAAGAGAGATTCAGATTCGCTTCAGTACTATCCAAACCTTTCCGTAATCGCTTTCTTACCGCCAACATAGATTTTGTTTTGGTTTGGCTGATGACTATTTTATTATGAGCGCGCGCTTTCCTCGGATTTTCTCCGAAAAGGAGGAGAAACAAAGGCGCACAATTTGAACGGTCTCAAATGAGCTTGAGCTGCTGGCACGAAATAGGCAGTCCTCTATACAGGCCAGGAAAAAACCTACGCAATTTTATAACAATTTGACACAAGGAATTTGATCACAGAAAATTCTAAACGAACTGAAATTGGGATTTAAAGTGTTTTTCCTTCACGATTATATTTTTGATAAAAATAAGAAGTAAAAAAATACTATTTATTTCTGAATAAAAACATCCCTACAATGTCGGACCATGCAGACAGCCATGTCCTTCCGCCCTGTTCTTTTCTCAGAGCCACGCACAGCGAGCGAAAGGGTATGCAAATTAATGTCTCAAAAGAAAAATAAGAGACTGCTGGCAGTCTACGGACCATGTCAGTTGTCGTTTAATATTTTTCCTGTCGGTAGTCGTAATTTTTTTTTTCATTTTGTGGGTAGTCAGTTATATTTTTCGCCGTTTGTCGCTAGTCAGTTAATCCCATTCAGACCGCCCGGAAATTGTGGTCACTTTCATTCAGTTTAGGGTAGCTTGAATTACTCTTTTTTGGGCGATTTACTGGAGTCCTACAGCGTTCGGCAAACACCTCAAAAGCCGAGAGGATCCCTTGCTGCCAAGTGCAGTATGTGGGAGAAAACGTATGTCCGAACTTTTCGGGGTTTATTTACTTCACGTGAAATCTCACGCTCAGAAGGTGAATTTTTCTCGGTCAATGAACTTCGAACAGCATCCTTATTGGGGTGTAAATATCACCTTTGTTTGCAAACGGTTGTTTTCTTGGAAGCTTGAATATATTTTCGGGGAAATCTATTGCTTACATCAAGTTATTTCTTTGGGTAATGAAATGGCGACTCGTAGTTCGTGTATAAAATTACAGTATGTGGAAGAGAACGGCTGTCCGAACTTTCGGGGTTTGTTTACAACAAAGCTCATTAAAAGTCACGTGAAGCTACACGTGAAATCTGACGCTCAGACTGAGGTTCTCGGTACTCAATGAACTTCGACCAGTATCCTTATTTGGGTGTAAATATCAGCCTTGTTTGCAAACGGTTGGAAGCTTGATTTGGGGAGACGAACACCCGCTTAATAAAGACACCTTATCAAGGCTGTGCTCTAGCAGAGCCCGGTGGTCCCTGGCGCCTAACTTGTGCTCTTGTGTGAATAGAAAATCTCACCTTTTTTTCATACAAATCATATGCTGGGCAGCCTAGATTTTACAGATTCAGAGAACTGGACTCCTTTCAATGTTCCTTAGAGCACAGCCTTGTTGATCATTACAGCCAGCTTGCTCTGTTCCCGGGAAAAAAAGCCCTTAAATTTTCTCTAAATTAAAATGGACAATTTCTACAGTCCCCTCAATGTCCGTATAACAGGGTTTAACTGTAAATATAATGAGACCCATGAAACCATATTTGACTTGGGAAAAATTGGGCGGAGGGAGGAGGGGCGTTACAAGAAAGAAAAGGGGTCTCCCGCTAAGTTACCCCAGCACTGATTACAGGAGATTTGTAAACATGTATAAATTTCACATTTTGAGGAGTTTTTATAATACAGAAAAATATGTAATAACATGTGCTTGCCCATACTGACACAATCATTAAACAAATAGTGGCTAAATAGCTTTTAAAATCTATTGACTGCATCAGGCTTTGTAATTACAAATGTGCCATTTTCAGTTTCAATCCTGCTATAAGATATTCTATGACTTATACCAATAGGAAATATATAATGCTAATTTGCAGTATTGCTTGAATAAAGGTGCTCAATATTATCTATTTATAAGAGGACACAAGTCAATCCTTGTACACAAATACTCTCTACTTTATTTACTTGTCTTCATGTGATGATAATTACAGATTTTAAACAAAAGGAAATGCAGACTTGTAGCCAACAGAGAACTAAGTCCTTGAAAAGATGACCCCCTACACAAGTGAACATCTTGTTGAATGACAAAGGAAAGTAAGCTTACTGTTTTTAAATAGAACTGTACCGTGGCCGAGTATTCTGAAGAAGCTCCTACTATTTTAGGAGTATATTATCACAGCTATGCATATCAGTACCTCTTAGCACTAGTTGAACTGATTTCACTGTGAATTCAAATTTTTCGGCGAACCGCAGGCCTTACCTTCAGTGCTTTTCATGACTGAAGCATTGAACAAAGCGATTCTGTGCCGACTTTTCTCGGTGAGTTGTAAACAGGATGCAAGTGATTACGAACAAAATACACCAGAATACGCTTATCAAAGGAATAAGAATATTTTTCCCTGAAAATTCGACAGACTTTGTTTTTCAAAAGCTTCCAGAAGAGATTCAAAGCAAAATCGTATATTTCTACAGCGTAATTAATGAATATTCACTTCGCAGTCGAGATATGACACTCCACGCCATCTTGTTGACAAAAATGATCAGATTTTGAAAACGCCTATGATGCTTAGCGATCGTAGTACGCACACGAACTGAGTTTAGTAGCTTGAATTACTCTTTTGTGGTTTTGTGGTCCTGGCGCGTTCGGCAAACACCTCAAGAGGCGAGAGTTGTCAAACCATGGCATTAAGTTGCACATTCAATGCGCCCGCAGTTAATTTGCATAACAGGTTCTGAGCGACACAAAGCTCGTTATGCAAACTACAAATCATGCCTTGGGTGTATTCTTAACAAGACTTGATGTATTTTAATCTCCCGCCTAGAAATCATGTGATGCTAAGATGTGAATTATTATTTTCCTTTATCTGAAGGGACTATTCCACTTCAATGATTTCATTCTTGGAAAGGATAATTTAGCTTAATTTGTAATTGTGCCACTAAAGCACTCTTGTTGAGACCTTGTTATGACTCGTTGCCAGCAAACCAATAACTTACACTGTAAAATGAAAAGAGCCAAAACGACCCCAAAGGCCAAATCTGCCCCAATTTCTCGAGGGCCGATTTGGAACATGCTGGCCGTTTTGGACAGAAAGAGTACGTGTCAAAACAGTTCTAGGAAATTTTCGATCTCTCGAAAGAGATTTTTAGCTCCCCGAAGGAATTCTCGATCTCTCGAAAGAGATTGTTAGCTCCCCGTAGGGAATTTGACCCTTGAAAAGGGTTACACGTGATCCAGTGACGACCAAACGGACATTGAACGCGTTGAACTGCAGAGGAAACTGAATGCTCATAGACATTGGCATCAAAATCGTTTGACTGAATGATTCTTTTGCTGGCATAAAATCGACCCAAACCGTAAGAAAACCTGACAAACTCTTTAGAAATAGATACTTTACAAATGCATAGAAAGCTGTGCTCGGTTATTGATGCGAAATAGGACGAAAACATTGTAGAAAATACAATTAGACTCACCTTCAACAGGAATAAAATTTAGCAAATCTCAAAAAGCACATGGTAAAGACGTAGGGTTAACGTTGCAATCGATATAACGCCGTCCAGCCCACGTGGCTGCCGAAGTATCGTCGAACCATCTCGAAAGGACCTCGTAATCCGTCTCCTAAACGACAGTAACCGACCGATTGATGATCATACCTCGGCTTCCGGAAATACAATCACTTAGATCCCGGTCAGCCTTGGATTAGCGTCAGCTTTCGATCGGATTCCACTTGGGATTCCTGTGGCATTTACACTCTTTCACTCTTTCACTCAACCCGATGACATTGTGTCTAAGCTTCTCTAGAAGCCGTAGACACAAAAAGCACTTCTTCCATCCCCTCACTGGGGGTAGAATGATAAACAGAACGAAAAAACCTTAAAGCCATTTCAACTAAAGAAGATGGTAAAGATGGTGTGGTCTGGTTATACATTGACATTGTAGATTTCAGTACTTGTTTTGTTTTAAAGTAAGGTTTACCTTACCAATGCATTATTTCTCTTGTCTGTTAAATAAGTGCAAAATAAATGCATTAAAAATAGAGAAATTTAAAACCCTTTAAACCCTAAGTTCAAAATTTGAATTCTCATTTGTTGGCCCTATTCATTGCCTACAGAAGTAGTGGGAAGAAGTTGATAAAATATCAAGCAAATTGTGTGATCATGTCCATAATTCTCATGAACACTCTGTTCTACAAAGCATTGATATTACAAGGAGAAATTTGATGCTGATCACTCTTAAGGCTTAAAGGGTTGAAAGAATAACGTGAATTATAATAATAAAGTTATGTATAAAATTAGGAAATAGATTTTTAGTTTGCAGAATTCTGCAGGTGTGATTGAGGTAAGAGGGTCTGTCAGTCAATTTGCTCCCAGAATTACTCAGAACTGTGTGTAAATAAACTTGGTGCTTCAAGGAAACAAGTTTTAATTTGATAATATTTCTCCTATGGCAGAAATAGAAAGGCAGGCATCCTTTTGGTTGTGAACAAGGTTCTGTAGCATTGATCGGAGTGCTAAGAGGACTTCAGGAGGAAGTTGTCACTTTTGTAGAGGTACGTGTTTTGGGAATACAATGTTTTTCCTGATATTGTGATACAAAATACCACAGGAGTGCTACAAACTCAACTGTACATTGAACCCTAAATGCTTGGGAAGCCCAGATACAAGTGGAAGGCACACAAAATGGAGATGCGGGGCCATTCCCGTCACCAGACTACACCAAATCTCACACCATACTAATGACTACATAATAGGTAATGAATTTTGATTTACGGCTGCAAGATTTCTTGATTGGTGGGAAATACATGTACTAAAATAATCTTCTTGTATCAGGACATACACACTGTAATTACCTCCTCAATGATGTGTGAATGTATTAGACATAATTATGCTATCATTCTTTTTCCCATAACATAAAGGAAGCATAATTTCAACAAACTGTAATTTATACAGTATACCAAACATGCATACCTGAAAACTGGAAAGAAGTAATTAAAGCTACCTTTTTTTGACAATAGTATCGTTATGACCATACTGACTTTTTATGTGTACGCATTGTTTGTTGTGTTTTGATTATTGTTATTATCATTTCTAAAATTACAACATTTGTTCGTATTGGAGAGGGATGCAGATGTTAACAGGAAAATTCAGGATTTTGTTGTAACAAAGGGAGGCATTATTTGCCAGCTTCCTTCCAGAAGAAGATTGATGCAGTGATAGTATTGCTTGGGTGTTTTTATGTATTTAATGTATCATACACCCAATGCAAAGCCATCTTGACTTTTCTAGATCAGGCATTGCTTGAAAGTGGACTGGGGTAGACACTTGTCAATGTTTCCTCCCTTTTTTAATGACTTGGCAAATGCCTCAGTTCTTGCTGAAAGTAAATTCAGGACAGCCTCGCGAGGTGTAGCCAAATTGTCGAAATTTTTTTCATGGAGGTTTTCTTTCACCCTTATAGACCAAGATTTGGCAAGATTTTTTAAACACATATAATATCTGTGGAGTAAAATATAGTTTAAAACATTTGCCAAGTCATTAAGGGCTGGTGTACTATAGTAAGATACAGAGTCGGAACTGTAATCAAAAGCATAGAGTGTTGATCTAGATATAAAACACTAACAGGGTATAATTACTCCAATTATGACTCCTTCACTTTTGATCCAGTGAAAACTATAAAGCATGGGGACAAGAATTTTCACTGGTAAGTGGTTTATCCTTCAACGATTCCACCCCTGCTTAATCTGGTTTTCTACATCATAAGCAGAATCTGAAGAATAGAAAGTTGTGATGACTCCAATTCCACCAAGCTTCTACTTATGACTTCCCTTGCAACTCTGATTTTTTATTTTCACTCGGTGCTGAGTGCTCTTACTACTCTGACTATGACCCTGACTTTGTCACGAGTGAAAACCACCATTCAAAAGGATTAGGTCAAGTCATTAAAGGCTCGCACTAGCAAGGTAGACAGAGTCGGAGTCAATCAGACGCTTGAGAATTGATGTAGCTAAAGCATCTTAGTTCATTATTGCTCTTACAACTCTTTTGCTTCAATCTAATATACATAATTTGTCGGAATTGTTTGCTGGAGAACTTTACCAACTCTGACAATCTTTTTTTTTTTTGTCAAAAGGGGAGTTATACAAGAAACCTTAATTGACTCAAATTCTGGTGAGCTTTATTTGATTTTCACTATAGGTTTTAAGTGTTCCTACGATGTTGATTATGATTTTGAGTTTGTCTTTTGTCAAAACCGTTTTAAGAAGTAGTTACTTTGATCGCACCGAAGACAAATGTCTCTCTTGGCCAATTTAATTCCCCCAATAATTCTAAGTGTTCAATCTAGAAAAGTTGAGATTAACCGAAGATAATGTTACATAAATAGGTTGGAATATGCATTGTTATAATGTCTTATAATGGCCCCCACCCAAATTCAAAAAAAACATAATGGCCCGATATGGGGCTGAATCGGCTACTTTTGGAGGGGTAGTTTTTAAGAGGGCCAAAATTTGAGGGGGCTGTTTTGGCTACTGGAAAATCCAAAAGGGCCCTAGTGTTTTCCATATTGACCCTTTACATGGTTTAATCTGGCCCCAATGCAAGGGTCAATTTAGCTCCAAATTTTGGTACCAAAAAAGTCCCATCTCAGTGGGGCTGAATTGGCCCCAAAAACAGTACCATTCTGGACTCACCCGTTTCGGCCCCATGTTTGGGGCCAAATTGGCTCTTCATTTTACAGTGTAATGAAGTCTAAAAAAGAAATAGCATTTTGAATTCTAGCTAACAGTCTAACACCACGTGAGGATAATATTTCCGTCGATCTACCATTAGTCAAACTACGACAATTACCCGGACATATCAATAAACACATTTTATAACTTTTCCATGTAAGGGTCTTCGCTAAGTCTGTAAGATTCTTTCTTGTCTCTCTTAAATTCATACACGCACCATGCCAATAGGTGAATTCATATTTTAGAGTTCTCCGTCTACATATACGGCTTAATATACGAACTTGAATTCGGCTGATCTGGCAAAACGAAAACATGTATTCTTAAACTTAATTTATATCCAGATCAATCAGTTCTATTTAGATTATCTCGATTATTTCATATTCTTTTTTACTATAACCTAAACTAAAGTTAGTTTCACACATTCACTGGGGAATATAAAGATACTGGATGTGACAAGTGTTATAGAACCTAAATGTAAACATTTCTAAAATATACGTTATGTTTTGTTGCCAATTTAAGGGATAGTTTGAATGCTATTGGCAGTCATGCCATCACTCGCTAAATAGTGACCTTAGCAATATTCGTCCAAAATTGCCATGACTGAACTATCAGCGTTTGCGTCACAAACAGCTTTCAGTTTCCACGTTATGGAAGAAAAGTCGATTTCTTTCGACAGCAAAAAAGTGCTTTGTTTGATCATTTTCTGTTCCTCAGGTGTAAACATGTCAACTAGTTCCTTCATAGGTGTCAGTAACGGTTCCAATGAGTACGCACGGCTAGCTTCGTTTTTCAGTACTTGGCTTTTCCCCCAAATTTTTGTCATTACATGGCATGTTCTCATCAGTTTATCACTTAGTTTAATGGACCTTTGTTGAGCCATTTTGAGATCTTGCAATTGACTCTTTTGTTCTCGTAATCGCTGCTTTGCTATCTGCTTCTCCTTTTTTTCACGCTTCAGTTGTTGGCAAAGATTGTTCTTCTCACTTTTTTTTGCCTGCAACCAGTTTTTCCAATCGTTCACGTTATCTTTAGCAGAGCTCACGCCACTTTGGGCAGATTGGACGTCATCTTCGAGTACTGTAAGGCTTACCACCGCCATGGTTGGCCCGGCAATCCAACCGACTATGGGAATAAGTGTTATTGCGAGTCCTGCGCGTGCTACATTTTCTTGATCTCTTCTTTTGTTTCTCAACTCTCTTTCAGCATCGTTAAGTGTTTCCTGGGCACTACTAAGTGCTTTTTTCGCTCGCTTAACCTTTCGTTCGCTGTCTTTAATTTGTTGGTTCATACCCTGAAGTTGTTGATTCAACTCTTCTACTTTCATTTTCCTCTCAGAAACATTGCTCTTTAAGCTGCTAATGGAGGAGATTAGTCTCTCAGTTTCTTCACATTGGCGTGCCTTTTCGCCTTCCCAAAACTTTAATGCTGTGTTTAAGTGTGTGTGGGCCTGACGTATTGGGAGACTCAAATTCTGGGCAATTGCTTTCACAGTCTTCGCCGGTGTAGTTGTAGTGATCTCAGCTTTACAGAGAACTCCAATTGCTTTGTCTAGCGCTTGTATTCCTGTTACAAATTCTTTCTGTGCTTCGTCTTTGTACAAAAGAACAGAGTGACCAGACGCAAACGTGGACAATGCCATGACCAAGAACAGGAGTAACAAGAGTCAAATTAGCAGCGGTATCAGAGAAAGTGTTTTATCCGTGTATTGTTACGAATTCCAAAACAAGAATCTCCCTGAAAGTACGTGAAAGAATTCCATGCATTTGTTTAAACGTGTATTGATGTTCAGGAGTACATGCAACAATTCATTCCCATTCTCTCTTAAACAAACGAAAATTGGCTAATTCGTTAATTGGTTTGAGCTCGTATTTTCGGGCATCTACACTTCTACGATAAACAGCATCCCTTGCTGCCAAATACAGTATGTGGGAGAGAAGGCATGTCCCACCTTTTTAGGGTTTGTTTACAACAAAAGTCACGTGAAACTACACGTGATATCGGACGCTCAGCAGGTGAATTTTTCTGGGTAAGTGAACTTCGACCACCATCAGCACCATCCTTACTTGGGTATAAATATCATCTTTGTTTGCAAACGGTTGTTTCCTTGGAAGCTTGAATATTTTTTATTGTTTACATCAAGTTATTTTCTTGGGTAATGAAATGGCGCTTCGCAGTTCGTAGATAAAAGAACAATATGTGGGAGAGAACGGATGTCCGATTTTTCACGGTGTACAACAGAGTTCATCAAACTCACGTGAAGCTACACGTGAAATCTGACGCTCAGAAGGTTTTCGGTAAATGAACTTCGACCAATATCCTTATTTGGGTATAAATATCACCTTTGTTTGCAAACGGTTGGAAGCTTGATCGGGGAAACCTATTTCTTACGTCACGTTCTTTCTTGGGCAATGTAAAGGAAAATAGTTCAACGAAGAAGCTTATTTTGTTGAAGCCTTCTGTACTGTCAGCGTATTTTGATGAAGATATTTTCTTCAAGAAACTACAGGTAAGATTAATGCAAACTTGACTTTGGTACAACGACGTGAAAAAAATATTTCAGTACCCTTGTAATCACACTAAAGCAAAAATTACTTATTCTTTATATGGTCAGTCCTTAAGAATATCTATTTTTCTGTTCTGTAAGTCTAAAGTAGCATAAGCCAGTAAATTCGCACAAAATGTCTGAACCGAATTCAAGAACTGTGTTGTTTGCCGTAGAAATGAACGTGAAAACGATGTAAATAACGTAGGGTTTCAGAACAAGAACGGCGCCTTAGAGTGCTTTAGAGAATACAGTTTGTGCTAAGTACTCGCCTTTGCCTTACAGTTAAAATGCTTTTGATGATTAACATGTTTTCGTTTTTCAAACGTTGCTGTTGTGTTTCCCAAACTCTTAATTCATAGCGGTACTGCAGACTATAATCTACCCAGACTGTGGCACAGGGCGGATAAAGATTTATCCGTCCTGCTTTGGCATGTGAACACCTGTCGCAGTCTTGCGCTCTACTAAGATTTTTCTTGGCCATGTTATGTGTATTTGTTTTATGACTTGATTTCTACGGCTTGTAAACGCGTTCACCTCTTATTTAACACGAATGTCGCATGACATGGTCCAGTTTATCGCCGCATTATTTTTTTTTCATTTTACATGAGAAGCACTGGCTCGAATACCGAGCACCGACTCCTATGATTAACCGGAATCTTAGGTGAGTCGGAGATAGGTGAATAATTTCGGATTGCTTTGAAATGCATACTCAGGTGCCCAGCGCATGTTTAAGGAAAACTATAAAGATCTCTGATTCTGAACTGTACCTAATATTTATTCATTTATTTCTTTCTGCGTACATTATATGATATTTCTTTTTTGTTAATTCATAGGTAGTTATGATATAATTGTAGTTAAAAATTGTGACTGAAGAGCCCAGCTTGGGAGTTACACTTATAAACGTATGTATGTAATTGAAGATGAAATTGGATTGTTTCCTGTCTAGTTTGACCACAACTGCAATACTATATTTTTGCAAAAGTTCATTGACGTATTCATCCGAACTTCACGCATTACTACAAATATAAAATACGTTCATCGTATGATTTTTATTTACATGCATCCCTTCGGATCGTTTTCATTGCTTACATGATTCAGGGGCACCCAACGAGAATATAGTTCAAAACCACTTAAACATAGCATTGTTGAACGTATTTTAGTATTCAAACGGTAGATATAGGCATATTTTATCCCCTACAAACTTTTCATCTGTTCGGATTTCCTAGCTGAAAGTCTAGTGATCCGAAAATTATAGGGATAAAAACTTACCTTCTCGAAAATTTCAGCCAGGAAAAGGCTCCCGAAAATTCTAGGTGGCCCTTTTTAGGGTCAAAATCCGTTAAAAATGGGTAATTATACCATTTTGTAGATGTTCGAAAATCCTAGGAGAGGCAGGCAAGCAAGAAATTTTACAACAAATGCTCCGAAAATTCTAGATCTCAAATCGTCTTCCGAACAGATATTTTCCCGAAAATTGCCGTTGGGTGCCCCTGATGATTTATACTGTGTCAGCGGGTCTTCAAAGCTATGGACAAATTAACTTCGATTTATTGAATCACATGTCAAGTTTTGTGGTTCTTAGTATATCCAACGATTCTCTATTATTTTTTATTATGGACTTCTAAATTCTATAGTTTCATTTTATTCTGACACAGCAGACACGGCGAACGAAAATTTCGTTTACACAAGCGAGATTAGAACTCTTACCTTCGTACGGTAAGTTGGTAAACAACATCTTGATTCCTGGTAAACTTCCTTTAAATTTCTTGGTAAATTATTAAATCTTGACCTTTGGTTGCAAACGATTGTTTCCGAGGAGCCTTACGTATATTCTGGGAAATTTATTTATTTAGTAAACACATTCTTGAGCCACTTGTGATATTCTATTTAGCCATTTTTCAGTTGGAAAAAAAATTAATGCGTATCATGAATATTTAGTCAGAAAGTTTAAAAACATTTGGAGTTTATAGAAATAAATTCTTGTTTTGTCTACACGTGTATTTTACTTAGAAAAAATACTCTAATTCAGGCTTAAATTTTCCGGTGCGAAAATTAAAATTGACTCGACAAATTGCTAAATTCATAGGAGAAAGTTCCACAAGAATTTTCTGAACGAAAAGTTGTAAACTTACATATTATAATTGTGTTAAAGTTCAAAATGATCGAACGAACACTTAGAAAACTGCGCAAAAAATGAAGCAAACTTTTTTGAGGCAACGGTCTGTTACTCAAATTCACAGTAACAGCAAGTATCTACTACACGTAGGCATATAGATTGAGAATATTCACGCTTTATTGTAAGAATTGTGTGCCATATTTGTCCACTAGTAACACACTCATTTACTTTTGTAATTCTTTTTGTTAAAAAAATAAGAATAATTAATTATTGTTGATAAAATATGCGTATCAAAATCAATTGTGCTAGCTTAAATTTGGAAGGAAATTTGTCAGTAATTTGCAGTTTTTGCTGAGACTCGCCTTGAGGACGTAGATCTTTCTAAACCTCAGCCATTCAAGTACTTTGTCACCTTTTGTCCTTGAGGACCGAGGAAATCCAAGCCAGGACTGAAGAGTAAACTATGCAAACAGCAATAAACACTTTTTGACTGCAATCACTTGGCACACGTAATAGTTCTTTTGCATATGCAAAAATTTATGTGTTACTGTACAGTTTTTTCTTTGTTCTATTTGAATTTGAGGAGGGTTTTTTGCGTTAAGAGTTTGGGGGGCTTATATTTGGAGGGGCTTATTTTGAAATTTTACGGTATTTATCCTAACATTTTTTGTTGGAAAAAATGTGCACGCGACAACCGAAAGGTAATATGCGATATAATCAATACACCGTTCCTGGCACTGTAGCTGTCGAACCTACTTTTTTTGCTTTCCTTGAGCATTCGCAAACATACGTTCAAGGCCTCTCATGCCATTCTTTCAATTTAACACTTAGTTCATGCGTCAGCGTGCGTATATAGAGGATATTACACGGTGGCGAGAAGATATGAATTTTATGTTCTTGCCACGAGAACATAAAATTCATGTCTTTGAGCCAACGTGTAATGTTCTTTTTATTATATGGAGAAACCAATTCAACAAAAGCAAAAGGCGGGAATCGTGACGTCATTAAACGATACGACACTCACAAAGGTGACATACGGAAAATACGCCACTCGGGTCCCGGATGAAGTGGCGTATGGAATCTACGAGTGGTTTAGTTCCCAGTAAAACACTCTCCTCCATATAATAAATCGAGATATAGGGAGCTTTAGCATCGACGACGGCAACGGCAGCGAAAACGTCAGTTTTAAAATGAATTCCCGTTTTTTCAATGTTTGTCGCGTTTATTCCAGTTTGCTGAAAATGGGAAGTGTAGGCGAATTTCCCTGGAGTTGATTTCTTGAGGACCGCACTCAATTTTAGAGAGAGAAAAAGAGATTCGTCGTCGCTTGTTTACGTTCTCCATTACGTCCTCCTGTTTAAACTTCAAAAACACTGCGCTCGATCAATTTTGTATAGTCCTCGGGATGCACCATCGTATGATAATTTTCAAAAGCTTAAGTAGCTACCGGTTGATCAACTATTCAAGCTCAATAAACTCGGCCTTTTAAAGAAAGTTATTGATGGTAGGGCACCGGAAAAATTAATTACAACCTCGGACTCACTTCGGTTTGAACACAAGTTCTCTACCAGAACAAAAACATTCTACCGCTTACCGAAACCCAGAACTGAAGCAGTGAGGAGAACATTCTTTTATTCCACTATTAAAGAACTAAATGCTCTTAACTTAGAACTAACCATCTCGTTTAGCTTAATGAAGACAACACTGACTAATAGCGTCACCTCAAACTATACAGTGGACAATTTTAAAGTTAAAAAGTTAATTCTGATTTTTAAAAATGACGTGCTTTTTTATATCATTGTAGATTGGTTACCCTTTTTAACCAATGTATTCATTTCCGTTTTTGACACCTCTCAATTTTTAAATCTCTAGAATTTTTAAGAACCTTTTATTATAATCACTATTTGTAAATAGGCTTTTTATCATGATTGCTTGTAATTTCAAGTTATTGTTATCAATGTTGTTTTTAGAGGGCCACTTACTAAGGGAGGGAGAATACTAGAATTTTTAAGATCCTTTATTATAATTGTTGTAATTTATTATTATCAATTTTGTTTTTAGAGGGCCACTAGGGAGAATACTTTTCATAGTAATTGGTGTCACCCTCTTAAAATAAAGGTTATTAATAAAACTTGCAATTAGGCATTTTCACGTCGTAGTCGTGCAAGGACGGTAAAGAAATGTACAAAAAAGCGTGATGCACGTGCAAAGTTGTTGTTTTGCGTAATAAACCTGTTGGTTTCTTGACGTCCTCGTTGCCGTTGCCGTCGTCGTTGCTAAAGCTCCCTATTGAGCACGCCGGAAGTTTAGAGAGCACGAAAGAGGCGTAAGAGTAGCTCGAGGCGCATGCAGCCGAGAGCAACTCTAGCCTTTTAAGTGTTCTCCATACTTCCCAAGTGCTCAATATATCAAATACGCACCGCTGAAGCATGAACTAATTGTTTTATAACATTATCAAAGCGGTCAATGCAGCAGTTAACTCAAAATTTTGTTATTGTAGGGCGCGCTCAGAGCAGTACGCGTCAATGTTTACGTGACTATATATTTTTTTCCTCACAGTTAAGCATATGTTTCTATCCTGAAACTGAGAGAAAGTGTACTCTAAAATGATTGTAAAATCCATATTTAGGTGCTGGAAAACTATTTATTTACCGAAAAATTGTTATTGAGAGAAAACAACTTTGCAAAGAATGATCTCACGCCATAGCCCGCCCAGCACGCGGAGATGACAACAACAACAACAACACTCACCTCTTTTCCTTACTATCGGTTAATAAATTCAAACGTTTCCTCCTAAATTTCCTTATAAAACACATGGTATTAAAACGCTTCATGGTGTAGAGCTGAGTTATGGATGCACTTAGGAGACTTAGGATTGCTAAGCTCACAACACCTCGAGGAATTACGATTAGTTTATTGACGTCATCAGCGTCCTCAATAGGAATATGAAGCACGCTCGCGCTATTGAATTTGATTAGGCGAATTTTCTAGCTATGTTATAAATTTCTTTGAAGAACAGTGAACTCAAAACCACCAACAACACCTTTCGGGATTGTCGCGTGCACTTCTTTCGACAACCGTTCTCGAAATAGCTGTATATAGTTGCTACATTGTTAATCGTATAACCCCTAACCTACTAACGGCCCTTTACCGTCAGCCAATTTTTAGGGAAAAACGGTGCACATTTTGGTTTTGTCTAAGCCAAAATTTGGACTTATTTTGTTTCTCGCTCTCTTCTTTTTCCCTTTGCCTTTCTCTTTATAGCCAGTTTTGTTTCCCGTTTCATCGTCTTTCTTTCGCATGAAATTTTGGCTGGCCTTCTTTCCAGCAAAGGGATAAATTTAATCTGTAAAGAGTAGTAGGAAGGTAAATATTGGCGGTGGATTTTTTTTCCCTAAATGTTGCTTGTTTTTCAGTTTTGTCTGTAACTATGTCAGGATTGGTTGCACTTTTAAGTAATTAAAAAAATTACCATCTTAATAGCTTAAATGGAAAGCTTAATGGGGTCAAGGAAGAATGATATGCATGGGTCCATATGGACCAAAAACGACCAGAGCGGACGTCAAAGAGTTAAGCTGCCTTGCTTTGCTTTTGTGCATCTGCTGTTTACGGCTACATGTTCACCCATGTATTCACCCGTGAATCAAACTAATCGTTTTTTTCATGGTTTCCTTTCTGATTCTGTTGAGATCACTTTACTAAGACAATTATTCACCTCAGGCTCAGTTAATATTGTTGAATAATCCCCTCGACCTCGTTTCGGGGATTATTCAACAATATTCGGCGAATACTTGTTAAATATACCGAATTATCCCGATGGAATAAGGCCTAAAGCCCAATAATGTTATTTGCAAAGCAAAATTAAGTAGAATCGAGTCACTTTTCAGGGAATACTCCTGGATTTTCCCTCGGCTGATATTTCAGTGTCACATAGTAGCCTGTCATTCTCTCTGTAAGGACTTAGAGCCCATGCGAAGAATATGAGGATCATTATACCTAGAGAGTGCTTTTTTTACCAGATGAGCTTGCCGACAAGGAACATGCATGCATGAGAGAATCATGAGAGACATTTCAGTGATCTTTAACGAATTTTGAGTTGCTCCGTTGTGATCAGTTATGTGCAAAAGTCTTGCAACTTTATGACTGGATTTCGGAAAATCGGGCTGACAAAAAAATCAACTCATTTTACTTCTTGGCAACTTAAAACAATAAACAATCAAAGGCCGATTGATAGCCTTTAGCATTACTTACTTTCTTACTTAGATAAAATTAAACAAGTGCGCCAATTCAAATTCAATAAATCAAATCATTTGTTTGACGACGATGCTGTCATACAACTATACCATGAGCCATGAAAGCGATCAGAGGAGATGCGTATAAATTAAGATCAAATCGATAAACATATTCTATCAACTTTAGTGTAGGGCAAAGAAGAATACTTCTGGCATTCCCAGGTTATGTATAATCAGTCTACAGTACTAGAAATGTGAAAATTTTCAGTTATTTAGATTATATTTCAAACTTAGTACCTTTGTACATTGGCTCACTAGTTCGTATTTTTTAGGAAATCTTAAAAAAAAATTGTATTGTATGTTTTCTTATTGTCATTCAACCCCCCCACCAAAAAAAATTACAAAAAATAAACAAAGAAAAAACAAAAAGCTAAAAGAGTGAAGTGCGCGAGAATTTTGAGGAGCCACCATGTTGGTAAGAAGGTTGTAGATTCGAGCTTCTTACGGCTTGAAGTTGACAAGCTTAGAACGGCTTGGTATAATCAACAAAACTGTGCAAATTTGTTGACCAGGTTGCCACAAAATTGTTGGCAGTAAATTAAACCTCGCTACAAGTCTCCCCTACAAAGCTTGAATAAAGAAGTGCAAACATGTCTCAATAAGAAGTTTCAAAATCTGCTGCAAGGCCGTTTTAATTTTTTTGCGTTTTACATATGTAGAGGATTTATAACCGTATGTACAGACTACTCTGTAGAGATTTTTCTTGGTCAATATTTCCAAAGACTCCTGCTCGTGCAGTGGTCGTTGATCTTAAAAATGTTTACATTTTAGGTTGTTGATTTTCAAAGATGGCTCAAAATACGAAACAGGAACTCGACAAAGCTATAGCTGGCATGAACAAAGGAATCGACAAGAAAGAAGAAATGAGATTGATGATGGCACCTTACGCAAACTGGGACACCTTTCTCACGCCAGCTCCTCTATCCATCGCTTTGCTGGGACAGTTAATTCTTATTTCTTCGGATGCCGACTTCAGTCTTCAAGATAAGAAAGATAGCATCAAGTTTGAATTTCTAAAATACCCTGATTCGTTTCGTGCCTGTCTAGTGCAGGTCAGCAACAGAGGATGGGATGCCTTTAACAAGGCGCACACTTCCATGGATCAGATCCGTCTGTACTCAAGCAATGTCGACAAGCACGTCAAAACAGCAGTGAAATTTCTTATCGCAGGGTCAGCTGAAGATGTCCAATCGATGGTCCCCGATGCGCTAAAAAACATTGAAGTGATCGCTGATGATTGTTTAGAATTGGCCACGTCGGTTGAAAAAGAGTTCGTTGCTGTGATGAAACTAATTGCGGAACTCCTTGAGGCGTGTACACGAGCGAAGGGTCAACATGAAGAGGATTTGAAAGCCGCAAAGATCGCTCATGAAGTTGCGGAGGAGCATATGAAAGCCGTTCAAGCGGAGAAAGAAGACGTTTTAAGTAGACGAGATGAAATGGAAAAGCAAATGAAGGAGGCGAATGAAGAATTCAAAGATGCCATTAAATCAATGCCTGGCGCATGGAGTATCATTGGAAAAGCTTGCGCTGACACCATGATCAGTGCTACTCGCGTCGTTGGCGCCATACCAAGTATGATGTTGGGAAGACTAGGCTTCAATACTCGTTCCTCCCAAGAATCTCAAGTCAATGAGCCCACAAGAGATTCAAATTGTCCACAACATTCTGAAGGCGCATTGGCGATTTATAAAATCGTGCCTGAGGTTTACGGCCTAGTGGAAACCCTTGTGACACTTGCACATGGTGGCGAGGTCATGAAAGGCGATAAAAAGGCAAAGCATGGAGTATTACGCTCTATGAAGGCACTTGAAAGCATCAAGAAAAATCGATTGGAAGAAGTAAATGAATCACGGACGAAAACGAAAGTGCTGAATCTGTGCAAAGATGCGATTGATCTTTCCGAAACCTTGTCTAAGAAACCACAACTGCAATATTCCCAGCAAGACATTGAAGAGATACATTTGCAAGCAGATATGCTCCTCGAAGAGGCCGACATCTTACTAGGTGTATCGCATTCCGTTATTGGTACCAACGCCCTTCCAAATACATCTCCAAATCTTGCCAAACAGCCAGTGTACAACAGCGATGGTGGTTTAGTCCAACAAGCATTGGACAGTTATCGATTCAGGACGGAAACAGCGAAAGAAATGTTGAAGGATTCTCGTCGCGCATACGAGGCATCTTGTGATGAGGTTGCGAAGAAAACAAGAGAGGTGACCAATCTTCTTGTCGAAATGAAAGAACTAGACTTAAAAGAAATAGATATGGAAAAAATCAGGAAGACTCTGGTTAAAGGTATTCAAGCTCTCGGTGAATTGCGAGAACAGTGGGGCAAGCTGGTTCGGTTTTTCCAGATGCTATCCAATTTAGTCAAGTGTTGCCTGAGTACCTCCCTCAAGACCTTTGTGCAAACCTCTCGTAACAGATTTGCCCAAGGTGACAGTGGCATGTCTGCTACCATGCGTGACGTCATCTTCGAACAAGCCTTTCAAGCCAATCAGATTGCGTACGTGGTGAACAGCATTTCTAGCGTATACGTGGAGGTGTCGGATAAGCATTTGATGGAGCGTATTACATGTCTTGGTAAGTTGATTGCGCTGGATCCAGATAGCAATAAACACGAGATCATGCTGAGGCGAGAAGAGCTAAACCAAGGCTGTGAAGAAGCTCAGGAAGCCATTCGTAGAATTGCTCTTAACAAGAAGAAGGAAATAACAGAAGCATTTGACAAAAGAATTGGAAGAATTGAAAGCGAAGTAGAAGCTTTACTGCCTCCGATCTCGGAAAAGAGAGCTGAAGAGATAAAAGAAAAAGTGAAATCTAATATTGCAATGTCAAAAGCTGACATTGAAGCCGAGATTGATGACTTGACTTAAGAACTATTTGCTTTTTGGGGGGTTTTTCGAACTTTATAAAGTAGGGTGATAGTAAAACGGTCAATTTTGAGATAGACGGTGGATTTTAATCAACTAGAAAAATAGTTTCCATAGTCCTAGTATGTAGAGCTCAAGTTAAAACGATTCAGTACTGTAATGAATGCATAAAAATTTTCGAAGATATTGAAAGCTTGTCTGATTTCACGTGTTCTGTACAGAGTATTCAATGTGAAACTTCTGAACACTTGACGTTTCAAATCACTCTATAATTATAACATTCGTCTTACTACTGTAGCAAAGTATTCTTGTTAAAATATCTTGTGAACAGGGGCGCCCGTCGAGAATATAGTTCAAAACCACTTAAACATAGCATTGTTGAACGTATTTTAGTATTTAAACGGTAGATATAGGCATATTTTTATCCCCTAAAATTTTTTCCTCTGTTCGGATTTCCTAGCTGAAAGTCTAGTGATCCGAAAATTATAGGGATCAAAACATACCTTTTCGAAAATTTCAGCCAGAAAAAAGGCTCCCGAAAACTCTAGGTGACTTTTTTAGGGTAAAAATCCGTAAAAAATGAGCAATTATGCCATTTTTTACATGTTCGAAAATCCTAGGAGAGGTAGGCCAGCAAGAAATTTCACAACAAATGTTGCGAAAATTCTAAATCTCAAATCGTATTCGAACAGATATCTTCCGAAAATTGACGTTGAGTGCCCCTGATGTGAAGTTTGTGAAGTTTGTTTGCTGATAAATTAAAACATCCGGATTTACGCATTCAGTATGTCTTTTATGTGGCTATTTAAGGTTTTGTTTCAGCTCAAAAGCCAAAACATTTCGCCTAGTCATTTGAGCACGAATTTACAAAAATTTATTTTGCACATCTGAGTATTTAGACACGAACAAAAGACTCTTCCGGATTTTGATATGTTCTTGATGATAAGTTATGCAATGTGTCATGTACACCTAGCGAAGTGGAAAATCATTTAACTAAACATCCACAAGTCTAAAGGAATGCGCACTGGAACTATCTACATCGCTCCAGTACATAAAAAGGAACCAACTAAAACATAAAAAGGAAAACTATCTTCAAATCTCGCTGATATCCATCATTAGCAAAACAGCTGAGAAAATTGAAAAATCAAGAGTCGTATCATTTTGGACTAAACATCAATTACTAAACCCAAGTCAATTTGGATATTTGAAAAGCAGATCGACAGGGTGGCAACTTTTAAGCTGTTATAAAGACTGGTGCTGAGAGGGTTGTCCAATACCGTCGACATGATACGAGGGGACAGAGCAAACTGTCGATTGGACTTTGGCATCTCATTAAGGGGACTTAGAAATTTTCTAGCTTGTCTTCTTGGTATAATGGTAGTCGAGTCGTACGAGCCGTACGAGTGGAGAAAGTGCTTGCATGTCCACTTGACAGAGTAAACTGTCGAGTGAACATTTGCGTCTCATTAAGGGCATTTAGAAATTTTGCCCGAGGGGGGGGAGGGGGGGTACTCCCTCATATAAGCTATATAGATATGTGCCGCCCTTATATCGGGTAGGGTTTTTGGTCTGAAACCGGTATACACTTTGCCCATTTTGGTCTGGAATCGGGTATGGTTTTCGAGGGAACTACGGTGTGTATAAACGTATTTATCGTTTCGATTCCAACTGAGTAAGAAAGAAAGAGAAATATGCGAATTTCAAATGGATCTGAATAATTATTTTTGTTTGCGCTCTAATCTGAGTAGTGATAATATAATTTGTTCCGAAAGGCTAGGTCTGAAAAGGGTGTGGAGAATAACATTTTTTGGTCTGAAATCGGGTCAGGATTTGAAGAACCGGACGGCACAGCCCCAACAAGAATTCCCGTACGAGTGGAAAAAGTGGCCCAGACAGAGTGAACTGTCGAGTGGACAAATGCTGTCATTAAGGGGACTTAGAAATTTACTAGCTTGTCTTGTTGGTAAGACACCGCTTATATTTGTAGTCGAGTTGTACGATTCGTACGTATCGAGTGGAGAAAGTGCTTGTTCCCGGGCTTGTTCACCTGACATGATCCATGGAGTCAACAAATTCATGTCATTCAGGGAACTCAGAAATTTTCTTACTTGTCTTGTTTTCTACAAGAGCACCTGCATTCTAGGTACTGGGAAATAAAATGCAGTGCTAACACACACACTGTAGGTTGCAAGCGTTAAGCTTCAATTTGGGTGGCGAAGTGAAGTTACGTACATGAACTGAAGCTTAGATTCTGTCGGTATATGACATCTGCAGACTGCAGACCGCAGACTGCAAATCTGTAAATTGAATGAGACCAAAAATATCGCAATGAAGGTGGCGTCATTGTCAACATTACCTTGTTCCCAGCTTCTAACAAAATGAGAAGTAAGGCCCAGAAGCGAAGTTTATATTTTCCATGCAAATTACATCGACCTCATTCCCAAAGGAGCTGTTGGCTGTACGGCCAGGGGAGTCGATAAAGAGTCGGTGAAGAATAGCCAACAGCATCTTGGAAATGAAGCCAGTGTAATTTTGTGCAAAAAATATCAACCTTGTTCCTAGGCTACTTTCTTACTTTCTTAAAAGCCTGGAAACGATGTTATATTTTTGATGACGTCACCTTTATTAGAAGGTTTTTGGTGTCATTTAATTTACAATCTGCAGTCTGCAGTCTGCTGTGAGTGCTGTCTGCGGTCTTTGGTCTGCAGTCTGCAAATGTTACATACTGAGATTCTGTAGACTGTATAGCGTTTCTGAAATAGTACTGTTATGGAGACTGGAAGATGCAAGGTAGAGTTTGATGTAAAGTTGTGTTAGGACGTCGGTCAGTTTTGGATAGGACATTACTTTAGAACTACTTTGAACATTGGTGAGATACGTGATTTTGTTCAATTACGTTGCAACGTAATTGACCAATCAGACCAATAACCAGAGTATAATACCGTCAACTGACGTGATACAACTCACTTTCACTCTGAAGATGACTACCGCACAGTTTTTCGAAACGACAGTCACTGTCAACAACAACAGTCCTATTCAGGACTACGCTCACCCGGACGATCAAACCCAACCTACTTTTGATATGACTCCTGGGTTCAAACCTTTCACAATTTTGATACATGTTTTAACAACAACGTGAAACATCAAATGATATATTTCAATAGGAAGGGTGGATGAGTGGCCTGAAAGCTCTCGTGATTTTCTTCTTTGGCTCATATCCCCTTTTGTGGCGTATTCACTGCAGAACGGGTAGTAGTCCTCTCGAATTACTAAATCGACCTCACTTCCACACACACACACACACACATACAAAAAAACAGTTCATCAGCCAATGCAACATAGTATCGAACCTCCATTGTCAAATTCTCCAGAAGCGATGCTTGTTTCTCCACGAAAGACAAAAACACTAAAGAAATAGTATAAGATAAATTGTTATGTTTTTTTTTTGGTATTTCTTTATGAAGTATATGTCCAAATACTCCCGAGAAAGGCCTTAGATTTTGTCAGTTGCATGACCAACATGCAACTCAATTCAAAGATGCTGCTACAACTAGTCATGCAAACAAGGATGATCCTGAAGTGCAATTTTTTAAATGAAAAGGTGTCTACGAGATGGGAAAATTTTTGAGGTAAGAATTAATACATTCTTGCGAGAGATGATACTGATTTTGATGCACTGGACTGTTTATTAAGTGAAAAACAAAAAAGTTTTTAAGTGTAATGACACAACTTTCGCAACCATGCCCTTAAGCTACCACGAAACATTTATTGGCCACTACTAATTGAAACAGCTGTTGTGATTTAAATAAAAAGTAAAATATTTTAAATAATTATTTCCATAAATTCATGACAAAAGTAAAATCAAAATACATTTCAAGCCCTGCACCTTTTTAAAACATGTTTTGGTATGACACATGCCATCGTCAGTTTATTTCAATGTACAGCTGAGTGTTAAGAGATTCTACATTGACTTAAAAATGCATATTGCAGTTAAAGGAGACTAACTTACTTAAATCGTTTGCAACCAGATTTAATTAACAGGTACATAACACCAATACTTATTCTGTAATATACTTTCTAACTGCCCACGCAGAGCCGATAGTATTTAACACAGTCTGATGTCATTTCATTTTTTTTTATTCGAAATAACTGAAATGTATTTTGGTTGAAAGGCAGTAAAAAGCTGGACATCTAATTAAACAGACAATGCCACGAGTTGTACAGAAACTTGTCTTTGAGAAGGCCTGTCATCTTGCAATATATTTTGCTAAATGGATGGTATTTCATAACAAAGACATACAGACACTTGTGGTTGCAAAATTAATAGCATAATGTCCAGATTTGGTGTACTTACACATGTAGGTGAAACCTTGTTTTCATGATATATTTTATATAGGGGATTAGTCAGCTCAAGCTATGTACCAAGTTTACTGGTTTTCCCAGAATATAAAATGTTTTGTTAAATTTAATGTCATAAACTTAAACTATAGTTCCAAAAGTCGTAGTAGAATTATTTTTTGTCTATAAGGTTCTTTGGGCAGATGGACGGAAGAGTTGGCTAAGAGAGGAAAATCTTCCTGTGAAAGTGAAAAACAAGGTCATAGAAGGGGAGAGATATGACAACAACTTATGTCCTTGCGTGAGATGAGACAGGACCGGCTGCAATTGATGCCATCAAACAATAGCAATACAAACAGTGGGCTTTTAATCTTTAAAAGGTAAACTTAGCTATGAACATAAAATTTATCTCAAAAAAGGTTGTTGACCATAGACAGGGAATGAAGATTCTCCATGGTTTTTCTTTTTAGCAAAATGGAAGTCCAGTCCTCTTGAAGTTAGAGTTTAAAACTATTTTATCTTCCATACAGATCTGTTATGTTATTACTAAAGTCCAGGGCTGTCATTAAGAGCCAGGGGTTCGGGCAAGTCATAAGTGTATGCACATGTGCACAATTTGTTAAAGAAAATAAAAGACACTGGTAATTATATTTGTTATGAATATCATTATAACAGTACAACAAAAAAACACTCAACGAAGTTCTTAATGTATTAATTCATGTATTGTGATAGAATGTTATTTTTACCATGATAATCTTTTATGATGATGCGTCAGATTTGAAACGCTATGCCCAAAATCCAGTGAGAAAGGATGCCAGTGATATTACAAGAAAGATGGCCACTATGGACTTGGTGTGTGATCGCTTTCACTTCACTTTGCCAACCATACAGACAAATGGTGTAAGAAAAAATGCAATCAATCCATTCAAGACTGCCAATTTGTGTAACCAAAGGAAATAACATTAAGGTAATTGAAGAACAATTGTTAAAAAGATAGACTCGAACTTGACATATTGAACGCTTTGTTACTGAAGAATGAGAACATATCTTTTCACCGCTGTGGCTTTTGAACTTGAAGTGTTTGTGGCTTACAGCCCAAACACACTATGTCCGCCATCCTGTAAATAAAGTCACTCTAAGCAAATATTGGGTTGAAACAACAACAGCAATCTTTATTTGTACTGTCACTTTATCCAGGACTTTTATATAAAAGTACTAACCGCGTGGAATAACCATAAGTAGCCGCCATCTGTCTCACTGACCCGCTGAACTAACTATATTAATTGTAAACTACCCAGTATTGGATAGTCATTTATTAACTTTGTCCTCTGTGTTGTTTTCCCCTTAGGATGTAAACACAGAAGTCTGCGAGCAGTTATTCTCATGGCTCTCACGATTTTCGCATATTACAAAGCATATGAACAGATGGCGTTTTCTTTTCTTAATGCTGTACTTGTTAGACTGGACCATAATGAACATGTTGCAAACACTTTGTAAAAGCCATTCCCTCCTTATCAGCCTTATCGGAAGAACCCAATAATTGATCTTTCTAAATGCATCTCAATTACTGTCTAAAATCGTTTTTGTATGTTTAAGAACTCTTCTCTCGTTAATCATAGGGATTTTTTCGCCCTATCAAAAGATTTAGCGTTCGTATTGGGTCCTCCCGAAAGGTCTTTCCCATAATTTCATTATACATTTTTAGGATTTTTTCTTTATACCGAAATGTTAAGGAGGCCATTTTTACCAATAATTGCCTGATCTTTAGCCTGCGTAGTAGGCGCTTGGAAGTAACGCGCAGGAAAGAACGGAGCGCGCGAGAGAGACACGCTTTGGAATAGGGACCTATTTCTCTGACGTGTGTCCCTCCGTTCTTTTTTGCGCCCACCACTTCCAAAGCGCCTGCTACTCAGGCTACCTGATCTTATTAAATGACACGACTCAACCTCCAATCAAAACTGGTAGGGAAGTTAATTGAAAAATGGGGAAGATCGTAGGTAAATGAGGCGGAAATTATTAGCTTTTCTTAACGTGTCCCACGATATGTATGATTATAAACGAATATTTTGGCGTGGAGATCTGTTATGTGCAGAGTGTCATGCCTTATTTACATTTGTGTGTGTTAAATAAACTACAGAGACACTTGTGTGATAAAGTGTGCCTTAAGTTTTTTTACAAATGCGTATACTACCGTGTACTACATACATAAAATACAGTTCGGGGAATCAACATCTCCAGCAAGAAAATTAATTCTAGATTTCGAAAACGCTGCTCAAACACATATAGTAAGTGGATCGTTTCCAGTTTTGCCCACAAACTACGTTCGAAATTTAGACGCTTCCGTGCCTCCAAAAATTATAATACAATGAGTATACTGTGTGTAGAGCGCTTGTTCCTTGGTGTGGCTGATGACGGATATTTGCTTAAAGAACGAGGCATACACAGTGTGTAGCGCGCTTGTTCTTCCGCGTGGCTTATGTCGGATCTTTACTTATAGAAACAGGCATACACAGTGTGTAGCGCGGTTGTTCCTTCGCGTGGCTCATGTCAAATCTTTGGTTATAGAACGAGGCATACACAGTGTAGGCAGCTTGCTCCTTCGCGTGGTTTAATTCGGATCTTTCAGTTTAAAGAACAATGAATAAACAGTGTGTAGCGCGCTTGTTCCTTCGCGTGGCTTATGTCGGATCTTTGCTTATAGAACGAGGCATACACAGTGTGCAGCGGAGGGCCATGAGCGCCTGCTTTTAAAGCTCAATAGGTGCGGTATAGACGGGCAACTGCAACTGTTGTTTAGGAACTTTTTAACCAACCAAAAAAAAAAAAAAGAATACAGATACGTGGATCGTATTCCGAATGGTCGCCTGTTATATCTGGCGTCCCTCAAGGTTCAATACTGGGGCAGATTATGTTCCTTATTTACGTAAATGACATACCTCACATCTACCCCCAAGTTATTTGCTGACGATACCAAAATCTATCGAGCGAAAAAAAAAGTGGAAGATTCTATCGCTTTACAATCAGACCTAACCACTCTCGATCTATGGGCGGATCGCTGGCAGGTAAACTTTAATCCTAGCAAATGTGACGTCATGAGAATCACTCATAATAAGAACAAAAGTACCACACGGTACCAAGTCTCGGGTACTGAGTTAAGAAATGTAACCAGCTATAAAGATCTTGGAGTTATCATGGCGAGTGACCTGACCTGGACAATAAACATGTTCATAAAGCAAACAAGGTTCTTGGCTTACTTTAACGCACAGTAGGGAGTAAGAATAAGGACATTTTTTTCAATTTTGTATAAGTCCCTCGTTCGACCGATCTTGGAATACGCTAGCTCGGTATGGTCACCACATCTAGCTAAAGACATGAAATTGAGAAGGTCCCCTCCAATGTTTTTTAAAGATTATTTTAAGCGTTTTAGAACAATCCACAACACGAGGGAAAGCGGGCACAACTTGCTGCTCCCCAAAGTCAGAACTGAGACGGCAAGGAAGTCTTTATATTTTAATGGATCTAAACCTTTTAATAATATTGCAACTGAAATGAAGGATTCTAAGTCAGTTGTGATTTTTAAAATTATATCGATCAAAAGTTTTTTAGTTACTTGTTAAGTTTTTGTATCAGTTTAGTTTTTAAATGCATTTTAATTGCTGTATTTTAGCTTTTTTAAACAACTTTTTAATCTTGTTGTATTTTTAACTTTAAGTGTATTTTAGTTACTGTAATTTAGGCTAGTTTTATATATGTATATATATATATATTTTTTTATTTTTTATTCTTTTCCAGGGCCCTCATTCATAGCAGCATTTTATGCTGAAGAGATAACCCTGGCTAAATAACATTCACCCAAACTTAAGTATTCATGATGGTTTTTCTTGTGAAGTGGTCTTTTTGGGGGTTAGGAGTAAATACGAGCTATAATCTTTACTCTGAGCCAGCAGTAGCTTGTGTTTCTTCCTTTGTGTTGTCGGATTCAGCCCACAATCTAACAGAACTTTTCGTCTAAGTCTTCTTTCAAACACTCAAAGTCCAATACTTCCAACGTTTTTCTTGCTCTTTTTCAGTCGTAAAACAAGACAGAACGAGCAATAACAGTAACATTTCCTTCAGTTTGCATTAACCTAGTAATTTTCTAAGATTTGTGGAAGGACTAGAGGACAGTCATTGTCTTTACCTCATTTGCTGTTGCTGGCATTTTTTTTTTTCAGTCCTATTGCAATTCCCGCGGGGTACTCCCTATAATGGTCTATACATTAAGGTTCTGCTCGAAAAGTAGTCTCCCTCGCGGCCGTTTTAGTATCGTCACGCAACGCTCCTCGCCATAAACAGCCGTTTCTGCCAAAAATGGAATATGAAAGGCAACAAGGGATTGGACATCCGCCGGACGGAGCCTCTTCGTATAAAACGTTGTTGGGTGGCACCCCGGGTTACCATTTTATATAGATTCCACTTAGATTCCACCTCGCTTGGATCGCATCCGCTAGTCGTGAATACCCGCAAATTTATAAATCTCGCTTCGCTAGCATGGTGAGGAATAATTGTATTTGTTATTGTAGGTACCTTTTTAGTTGAGAGGGGGGGGGGGGGGGGGCGGTATTTTCGAAATTTTTGGCCAAAAAAATCCTGGCTCTCCCACTTCCTGGAATGGATTGGTTCATTTACAAACAAACGCTAAAAATGCATCTGACCCTAGCCCACCCATTCAACACAAAACAAGCGGAAGTGATAATAACTAACCGGAGAAATTAATCATATAACCCCATTCTGGTCGTTCCAATTTCGCACAAAGCATCTAATCGCGTGACATGTGATTGTGCAGTAGAAACTTGAAGACAGGGAAGGATATACGAGGAGCAGAAAGGGGGAAATTTGCTGGTGGTGAATATGATGAATTCATGAGATCATATGGAATAATTTGTCGCTATAGTGGCTGCTTGGCGACTGGTTATTCTAGAAAGGATGCCCGCTCCTCTTCTGACTCTGTTTTGTGGCATCAAGAAGACTGCACATCTGGTGTGGAACAAGTGGCGGAGCAACTCCAGAAAAGTGGAAAGATGAAGACCTAGGGTATGTGGTTCCCCAACTCAAAGGACGAAAAAACTGAATTCTCCTTAGGTATTCTGCCCAAATTCTACCTGTCCTTTTGGACACAAGGAACGCTTTCGCCATTATCTCTCTTGGAGTAGAACCCCCCATCAATGGCCGTGAGCCAGACGACTTCCAGACTCGAGCTCAGATCAGATTGAGCGATTTTTCAAGAAACTGATGAAACTAGTCAGTTGGAACAGTGAGACCATTTGAGAGTTATCAGATAAGTCAGGCCCCAAAAAGATTGTGGCAGAGGTATGTTGAGCACCTCGCTCATATAAAAATGCGCCAAGAGAAGAAGCAAAGAGGAGACTAAAAGGGACTGAATGAAGCGGCTGAACCGGGATTACAACGACATTAACTGGGTTGGACTGTACAACTCCGAACAGTTTCAACAGCCTGATACCGCGCCTAGTTATGACCTTGTCTTTTCAGAAAAATAATTTTTAGGGGGGGAGGGAGGTGGAGGGCTGGTCGTGAAACCCATCGTTTTCTAATTAACAATTAGTTCATGCGTCAGCGTGCGTATGTCGAGATATTGAGCACGCGGGAAGTTTGGAGAGCACGAAAGAGGCGTAAGAGTTGCACGAGGCGCAGCCGAGTGCAACTCTAGCCTCTTGAGTGCTCTCCAAACTTCCCAAGTGCTCAATAACTCGACATACGCACAGCTGCAGTATGAACTAATTGTTTTATAACATCATCAAAGCGATCAATGCATCAGTTAACTTATAATTTTATTATTGTAGGGCGCGCTCAAAGCAGTACGCGTCAATGTTTACGTGACTGTATATTTTTTTCCTCACAGTTAATCTTATGTTTTTATCCTGAAACTGAGAGAAAGTGTACTCTAAAATGATTATAAAATCCATATTTAGGTGCCGGAAAACTATTAATTTACCGAAAAATTGTTATTGAGAGAAAGCAAGTTTGCAAAGAATGAACTCACGCCATAGCCCGCACAGCTCGCGGAGATGACAACAACAACAACAACAACACTCACCTCTTTTCCTTACTATCGGTTAACAAATTCAAATGTTTCCTCTTCAATTTCCTTATAAAACACATGGTAAACGCTTTATCGTGTACTGCCAAGTTATGGATGCACTCAGGAGACTCAGGATTGCTTAGCTCACATTAACAACTCGAGGAATTACGAATAGTTTATTGACGTCATCAGCGTGCTCAATAGGAATATGAAGCACGCTCGCGCTATTGAATTTGATTAGGCGAATTTTCTAGCTATGTTATAAAGAGAGATGGGAAACGAAACACTTTATGGATATGGTGCATGTAACGATTTTATGCAAAAAGTATGCTATACCTCTGCTAGTCTGGGGTATATCAGGGAATTTTTGGGTATTTCAGCTAACTTTTTTCGATTAGGATAACGGTATAGCTATAGACTTCCCACCCCCCACCCCCTTGAGGAGCCCCAATAGGGTTGTTCAATCCCGTCCCGTATATAACCCAGCGGTTATTTACGGCATCCCGCATCCCGTGCATAGACTTTCAATCCGGAATCTCGCCCCCATTTTGCTGTAAAATCCCGAATCCCGGCCTTCAAATAGCGCAGATCCCGTATTCCGAAAAACCCGGGCACTCTTCCGCTTGACCAGCCCTGACATATGCATCCTCACACTGCTCTTTAACCCAAACCTAACTGCTTTCTCTTTTATCGACTTTTAACATTACAATACTTCATCTCATCCATTTTGTGCTATTAAATGGCACCGGACTCAACTCTCTTTTTTATGCAGGCGAATCGCAAAATTTCAAACTATAGTTGTCTCCCGATAACTCGAACACTCGCTAACTCGAACCTCTCACTCACTCGAAGCAAAATCGATTTGCCCTGGATTTCCGTCATACATTTACTGCAATTTTACCCTCGGCAGCTCGAACCTCCCGCTAACTCGAAGTAGCTTTTTTTTCCCCTCAGATAATTTACCTGGATAATTTCTATATAATTTTACCCTCGATAACTCGAACCATGTTTTGAGCCCCTAAAAAAGGCGGGAAAAGCAGTCCACTGGCGTCCGAAACATTGAAATTTGAATTTCCCATTGACGTGTTGTAGGCATATAGTTTACTAGAGGAGGCTGATTTTGCTGATTTTGTCACACAGCGTTACTTCTCAAAACAGTAAAACGCATGCTCTATTTAGGCAACAGTTTGTTACGTTACGTTCTGATTGATTATCGAGAGGTGACTTTCAATTTTCACTTAACATTTCTACATGCAATTTTAAAACTGTGATTAAAATGTTCACTGTGCAGTAAAAACAGTCTTTTTTCCTTACTCCCGGCTATTTCCTTCGAGCTCCCGATAACTAGAACTTTTTTCGATTTCTCTTGAAGGTTCGAGGTTTCGGGAGTCGACTGTATGCCTAAACAAATCATCTACAGATTGTCACTCCTGTTGGATGCTTAAAATAAACCCTAAGAAAAACAAGATTATAAGAAGTTTTCCAAGATGCATAAAACGATGTGATTATGTTGTCCCACAGGCAATGAATTGATAAACAAGGTCCAACCAAGATTTTGCTTACCTAGCGTTTTTCATATCATCTTAAAACAATTTTACACTTTCCCTTAAACACCTTCTACAAAACCCACCTTCACGCGTTGAATTCTTTAGACGCACTCTGATTCAAAAACTGAAACCTGCTCTTGCATGTCCAATTTTGACAAGATCTCACCGATTTTAACCAACGATAATGAAATTTAGGGTGCCTAAGTACAATTAGATTTTGACAGCTCCGCAAGTGACGAAAAACTTCTCATTACACTTGCACTTTTTATTTGAGTGTCAATGTATTTAGCACGAAAGTGCTAATTGGGGACACTTTTTTAACGTCTCCTAATGGAGACGGGACCGCCATTTTACGCGGTCATCCGAGCCACGCGAAGGTCTCGCCGTGCAGTGCAAAGGAAGTACCCTCATTTCTCAGTCATTTTAAGACCCTGAGTAATGGTCCGGCCCCGGTAATCGAACCCGCGACCTCCCGCTCTGCAGTCAAACGCTCTACCGACTGAGCTAATCCTGCCACGGTTAAGGCATTTATAATTCATAAACTCTATTTAGAAATCCATAACAAGGCATCCAATGTTGCGTGAAGAGCTGAACTTTGCAAACTCCCTTTAATCATTCATATAAATAAAAAACATAATGAAACCAAAGTTACAAAACCCTTCATGTCCTTCATCATTGTCAAAAATGTAACTTTTATTATATATTCAAATGAAAAATATTACAGTTTCCTTACCCTTGCCTGGTTGATTCAAATGGAAGAACAAACCTTTCTATAAAATAGAAAACGCACTGGTGAAACAAGTAAAAAGAGAAATATAGTTCGTAATAAAAGTTAGAATCAATTAAATAATAAATAAAGTTCTGAAATTCTGAAAATGTTAAGATTAATCTGCAGTGTCTGTAATTGTAACTGACAAAATTAAAGTTTTTCATATGTGCTATAATAGATTTCCAAGCTATTCAGTTTGTTGATAGAAAATCAGTCTTTTCTAAAATAGGATAACCTAAAAACTTTCATTTCTAAGACTGCTAAAAGATCTAATGAAGTTTACTTAATATTTTATAAGCATTTATTTGATTGATTTCATTTATCTCATCATGTATTGAATTGAGAAACAAACTTGTTTCCAGAATCAAACTACTCTTGACCTATGAATGCTTGAAATTAAGGAATGAGAATTGCTTTTCATTTGTTTTTGTCGTAAGTTTTTATAACTAATTAAACAAATTAAACTTTTTCTATGTATACTGTCTATACTGTCATAGTTTGTTTAATAGTCATGCAAACATAGCCAACTTGTTGCTGTTATTGTTGTAGTCATATTTGAGCAGTTAATCACCATTTCTGTAAACATGTAGAACTAAATGTTACGGTATATAATACTGATCTTTCAGTATTTTAATGTAAATTCACGCAAACACAAGTCATCACTTGAAGTCTTAGATGGTCCGTCTAACAATGACTGGAACCTCTTCCCAGAAGCTCTTGCACTCTTGTTTCTTCGACTTGTTGGGCCAAAAAGTCAATGATGTCATGCAGTGCTTGTTGCCTTTTTCTGTTTCTTGATTTCTAACTGATTAATTTTTGGCATGTTCTTACAGACAACGTGTAGTCCTTTGTTTTCCACAGCGGATGGTAGAGAGGGCAAACTACGCGAGTGCGCGCCATAAATAGCTACCCACGCGGAGATGACACGTGGAGGGAAGTCGCTAAGCTCGCGGGTGGTAATTTTCACTCGCGCTCGTGTATTCTATTCGCTCTACTATTCCTGAGGAAAACAAGGGACCATACTCGTAGACTGCCTCTCTTCGCTGTGAATAAATCAATTAACTACGGTGAGAACCGTGACAGCTGTATTCTGTTACAGCCAAAGCGAAGGCTGGAGATACTTGCTCGTGAAAGGGATTCCACATATTAGAAATCCATCTATTCGTTTTGTTGGCTCTGCAGAAGATTAAAGACAGCAACAGGCAAGTTAACCTCTACCATTTTTAGGCAGAGTAGTTTTCATATGCCGAAATGGAGGTTTTCCTAATACAAGCTATTTTTTATCTTTTAGGTGTGAAACTGCATGGGTCATAAAATTTAGGTCTGAAATAGCAGATGGTTTTTTGTTTACTGGAGCCAGGATCTGGGTAAGTGTTTTAGGTCTAAAATAGGGGTGGGAAAATTCCGGTTATTTGGTCTGAAATAGGTCAGAGTTTTAGAGAGCATGCCGTACATACGAAAACGTATTCATCGTGCAGGTCTATTCATTTGTAAAACCGTAAGTCATTTTTTGAATGCACCGATTGAAAGAAATCCATGTCCTTCATTTTACTATGGTGTTGTTCCTTGCTTAACTGTACTTTGGGAAAAAAAATGGCTTCCTCTCTAATTCAACGATCGGAGGCTAGAAATCTGAGATTCAAAAGTTAAAACGAGACTGTTGGTTTCGCAACCCTTGAATACGTGATCATTTTTTCTACCTTTGCTTACAGGGAGAGCCTTACCTTTTCTTGGCCAAAATTCAAAGTCACGTCATCGCCAATCAGCACAAATGGCGCCCAGTCCTCCACGGCGTTGAACTTTTCAGACTTCCGTAGCGATTTCATTGCGTGATGAAGCGACTTACTTGCACTTTTCCCTGCAAGCAAATGTTCGTAAAAGTGTCTCATAAACTCTTGAGTGGCTTCGTCACTAATCTCCCACAGAGACGCAATAACAGAACGTGCCCCGGCTCCTAAAAAGGCACGTGTAATTCCAACAACGCCTTCTGCGTTTATCTCCCCTCGTGCACTGTAACAGCGGCTTAAGACAACAAGCTTGGCTCGCAGTTGTGCACCCAGCACTTCTGCCATAGTCAAAAGAAAGTCTTTCTCTTCGGGTTTGTCCGAAATAGCAAGATTTGGAGATAGTATGATTTCTCCTGTTTCTGGACAACCATGAGCTGCAATGTGTACCAAAGAAACTGAGTTGAACCTGCTTAAAACTTGATCTTTTGTAGCTTTCTTACCAGTGAGAGGCTCGATATTTAGAATCTTTCCAATCATTTTTACCTCTTCCTCTGCACCAGGAAGCTGCGGAAATGGTTTGCAGCCTTTGATGCGTACAGTTTCCACCCATGGATTACCAACCAGTACTGCGCCAGATGTACTATGGCGGCTCTTTGGACACTCTTTTAGCAGCAGCAAAATGTTAACGATGGAACCAATCGGATTCTCACCGTTTCAGAAAAATATCTGGAATGCTGATCCACAAGGGCAGCAAAAGGAATCAAAAATGATGAACGGTCAGGGATAATAATGAGTTCATCACCTTCTATCAGGTACAGTCCTTTTAGAGCGCATTCCTTTTCATCTTTTGGCTCATCCAGGGTTTGATTCACGCCCCTCACACCAATCTTTTGGTATGTTTGTTTAATCACTAATGTCAAGTCATCACTGATTTTCCTTTGCGCAAAACAACGATGATCTCCCTTTAGTAGTAACCGTAAATTCACTAATTTTGAATCCTCTGCTAGAAATAGCGTAGGAGACGAAATGTGGTTTGAAATACTAAACATCATCAGTTCCATCTGCTGTTTTGACGACAATTGAACTGATTTTCTGACACCATATTGCGATTTCATGAGATCCATGAGAGCTTGTGCTCGTCCCGCCTCAGCTGTAAAAAGCGCTTCATGGGTCTTGCCTAGTTGTAATTGAATTTTCCATAAAAGACGATATCTATCGTGATCACCATCTTTATTCCGAAAGCAGATTTTCCACTCGTCTTTTTCTGGAAGGAGAACCCTCATTTCCTCGAACAGCTTTATACTGGATTTAGCGAACTCCTCGGCTTTACAAAAATCGTAAAGTATATAAAAATATCCGTCAGCAAGGTTTCTATATGCAAATTGTTCCATATCTTTATGTCCAGTTTCTTTTGCGATACTAAGGCTCAGCTGACTAAACTCGACTGCTTCCTTGACATCACCGAGACGGTAATAGGCTCTGCCAAAGTTGCCATATACACTTCCTTCTATATATTTGTTTCCAGTCGCTTTTGCGATTCGCAGGCTCAGCTCAAAAGAGTCAATTGCTCCCTCGAAATCACCAAGAGAGTAAGAAAAACAACCAAGGTTGTTATATACAGCTCCTTCTAAATCTTTTTCTCTACTTTCTTTTGCGATACGTAGGCTCCGCTTAAAAAAGTCGGACGCTTTCCTGAAATCACCGAGATCGCGATGGGCAAGGCCAAGGCTGTTATATGCAGTTCCTTCTAAGTCTTTGTTTCCAGTCTCTTCTGCGATAGGCAGACTCAGATGAAAAAACCCGATTGCTTTCTTGACATCACCGAGAAAGTCAAAGGCACTGCCAAGGTTCTTATATACTTTTCCTTCTAAGCCTTTGTTTCCAGTCTCTTTTGCGATAGGTAGACTCAGATGAAAAAACTCGATTGCTTTCTTGACATCACCGAGAAAGTCAAAGACACTGCCAAGGTTGTTATATACAGTTCCTTCTAAGTCTTTGTCTCCAGTCTCTTTTGCGATAGGCAGACTCAGATGAAAAAACCCGATTGCTTTCTTGACAACACCGAGAGAGTCAAAGGCACCGCCAAGGTTGTTATATACAGTTCCTTCTAAGCCTTTGTTTTTAGTCTCTTTTGCGATAGGCAGACTCAGATGAAAAAACTCGATTGCTTTCTTGACATCACCGAGAGAGAGATAGGCAACGCCAAGGGCGTTATTTACAATTCCTTTTGAGCTTTTATTTCCGATCTCTTTTGCTCCATGCAATGCCAACTCCAAGTAATCTCGGGATGTTTTAAAATCACCGAGTTTGAGAGCGTTAATTCCAAGGTGATAACTGCAAGACCAATCTTTTAAGGAAGTTGTTTTGGGTTGCCCATGTTTAACTTTTCCTCCTCGGAAAGACTAAAAACAGTAAGCCATTATACTTCCGTTAAACAAAGCAAAGTGTTACAGTAGGTATCTGGTCTAATATTTCATTATTCCTTCAACATTTTTTACGTTTCTGAATGGATTAAATAAGGGAGCTTCAGCAAAAACGACGGCAACAGCTACGAAAACGTCACTTAAAAAGTGAATTTGCGCTGCCCCAAATTTAATCGCGCTTATTCCATTTTGCCTAATTCGTCAAATGTTGGAAATTATTTTTGGAGTTGAACTCTAAAAGACTGTATCAAAGTTCAGAAAAAGAAAAAGAAAGTTGTTGTCTTGTGTTCCCGTCCTCGACAAACGTGAAATTAGGCAGTTTCACGTTGTAGTCGTGAAACGACGGCAAAGAAATGTACAAAAATGCGTGAGTCACGTGCAAAGTTGTTGTTTTGCTAATCAAACCTATTGTTTTTTTTGCCGTTCTCGTTGCCGTCACCGTCTTCGTTACTTATTAAGCTGGCGTTGACTAAATCTGAGCGATTTTTGCGATTTTGATACAAATGACAACAGAAAGAGGGACGCACAGCGCGTTGGCTCCTCTATTTTGGCAGTGCGGAGCTGGAGAAAATTGCGAAAGATTTCACACGTTTAATAATTTTATGCTAAGGTGAAATAGGCGAATCTACCGCTTTCAAGAGTAGTAATAAAATAAAATACCACTCCCGGCAAAGGATGACGACTACTATGTCAAGAACATCTGCAAGAGAAAACATTCCTTCTTTTCTTTCAAATCCAAAAACTGCAGAGAAACATACTTTATTACATGAAATTTTGGCGACTCGTTAATTTAGCGATTTTGAAAATCCTTATTTGACAGCACTTTAATTCAGAGATTTTTTCGTAAATTTTGGAACATGAGTCAGTTAATGAGGGTCTCAGTGAGATTAACTGTCAGCCGTCAAAGGGCCTAAAAGTTAAGAGTCAGCCGTCAAAATTGCAGGTTAAGATTCAGGTAGGGGCGGTTCCACCCGGGCTTCCACCGTTTTACGGAAATTGGTCAGATTTTTCATAATAAATATATTTTTAATAATAGAAAACACTTTCTAAGTTGAAATCTGGCCAATCCATGATCCTGCCGGCTGAATGACTCGGAAACCCCACCAGAAAAGGGGACTATAAGCCGGAGTTAAAATCCAAAAACTTTCCTGGGGGAGCCCGTCTCGGAACCCCTCTGGAAGCTTACGCCTTCAACACTCGTTGAGGAAATCGGTCAGTATTTATCCTAGATACGCGCTTGAGATTTTAACCTTCTAAGAGTTTCAAAGCATTTCAAAACTCACTATTTCAGCATGTTTCAGCTGATCTCCACGGAATTCCGGCACCTAGAGAATTTCTAAACTGCAAAAACCACTTCGCATGTTCTCCAAAAAACACTCTTTCTGACATTACAATACCTTACAACCCACCTATACCTGAACACATTCCGAAATTTTATGAGTGAAAAGCCAAGAAAACCTTCGAAACACATCAGTTAATATTAACTCATACAGAAGTTAATATTTACGTCAACTTTGGGACTAAATTTCCACTTAAAAACCGTCAACCGTCAAAAGCTATAAATTTAACCGTCAGCCGTCAAAATTCGAAAAAAATTGACCTTCAACTGTCAAAGCTCACACCCCATTAAGACCTTCCTTAACGATTTCACGAACTGAAACTTTGGGGAATTAAGGTTTTCAAAACTTTTACGACGACAAAAACACGTGTTTAAAAATCATAGACGCCAATAGCTTGATTTAAATCAAAATCTTACAACGAGCAATCAAACGAAACTGCAACTGCAATGTCATACATTGTCACGCAAGTTAAGTCAATGGTACACGGCCATAAATCGACCGTCAAATAGCATATGTGTGTGAAACTACAATCCTGGACAAAAGGTCTTGGGACAGTACTCCAATATTCATATTTATTTTCTGTGGTGGTAAATTTTGGTGCATTTTAATTTAGCGATTTTTAGAAAAATCTCAAAAAGTGTCGCCAAAATTTCATGTAATAACTGAAGGTACAAATGTTTTGAATACGGGAATTTTACAAAGAGGTGAGAATTTTGTGAGCTTCAAGGACTCACTTATTACAGTGACGTTAGGTTTTTAGGGTGTACTACGATGTTACCTCCGAGGTAATTGTTCATACGGCTTTCTGAAATTATGCAGGTTTAGGATAGACAACTCGACGACAATCGACTGCGCGTACAGATCTAAAATCCAGTTTGACCACAAGTCTCGACCCCAGAGCTCTTCTGCGAATGACGGCCAGGGAGGGAAGTAATATCAGCGTAATATCAAAGGCTATAATTTCGATCGCTGTATCCAAGCAAAACAGAAAGTATTAGTAGGTGTAATCAAATGGTGACGAGTGAAATTAAGGAATAATTTCACGCGCGTTTTGTCCAAATCCTTAAGGCTCGGGAAATTATTAGGATTTGGACAAAACGCAAGAGAAATTATTCCCTAATTTCACAAGTATACCATTTGATTACCTATTAATATCATGGGTGAAGAATTACGTTGACATGTTTATCCTGGATCGTATCGATCGAGAACTCCTGCACTCTCTCGAACGTTTAGCGCTTAAATTTGGCTTAAGTTCAGAGTTTTTCGACAAAATACCTGTTAGAACCCTTCTTGATGTGCTCTTTCGTGTGTTCAGGTTTTCTAAAGCGTCTTTTTGTGCCCTGACATCTTCATTCATGACATTTTAAAACTTCGTCGCCATCTTGACACTGAGACGTACGGAAAGTTGCCATGGCAATTTCGTAATTTCACATGTGAAATTACAAATTAACGCTGAAATTTCGCGCCAAAATTAAGGAGTAATTCGTCACCTCTGATATTATAAAAAATAATATAATAAGTTCCCTCGTTGTCTGTGGCTCTGATCTTTGCTTCATTTGCGCATGTCAAAACTAACTTCTTAATTTCCACCAAGATGTTGTTTTCCCTTTCAATCTTTTCAAATTGTTAATTAAATTTGGAAATAATGTTACCATAAGTATAGGTAATAGCATGATTTGTTGTGATATTTGGCATAAATACCACGAGTGATATTTCAAAATTTTTATACGTAATTTCACGAGCCGTTAGGCGAGTGACATTTGAGATAATTTTGAAATATCACACGTGGTATTTATCCCAAATATCAAGTACAAATCATGCTATTATTATTTTATTTCAAATTAAGCTGAAATACCACTGCTCTAAGCCAA
Organism: Porites lobata; assembly: GCA_942486035.1. NCBI lineage: Eukaryota > Metazoa > Cnidaria > Anthozoa > Scleractinia > Poritidae > Porites > Porites lobata. Next base: position 793,123 of record CALNXK010000094.1, read on the forward strand.
TCTGAATTGCAGAAATTTCTCATGTAGTATTATAAATTGAGTAAAAGACCGTATTAAGTATTCTTCCAATAAGAGAAGTGTTTTTCTTTTATGGGATACTAGGGACCCACTAAGGGGTTGCAGCTTCGTCCCCAGGACATCTTTAGACTTAAATCATAAGAAGCAAAGACTGAGACTATCCGTTCATGTATCTTTTAACTGCACGCATGCAAAGAACAAAAGGATACTAATAATCCTGAATCACACCAGGAGATGGCCAAATCAAATAGTTTCAACTTCGCAGCTGCTGTCGTCCCTGAAATCGTGTAAATTTGATGGCATAAAAAAAATCATTGAAACTGGCATATGCAGCGGCACAAAAGTAGGTGAAACCAAAAGAGAATAGGGAGCTTAAAAAAAGCGTTTTTGAGCGGTGCACGTCAACCAGAATTGACGTCTTTTTCATTTTGAAGCAGCTTGACGCTACCAAATTTGTATTTCTAAGTGTTTTTACTATTACAGAAACGATTTGTCCAAACATTTGGGTAAAACCACCGCCTTAAAATAAAAAAAGACCGCTTCCGGTTGATGTGCGTGCGTCGCTCAAAAACGTCTTTACTTAAGCTCACTAATAATGGGATAGAGAGGGAATCTAAGGGGGTTGGTCGGGATATGTGAATTTCACTAAAGTTATTTTTAGAGGTTGTAATTAAAGGGAAGTCTAATTCCTGAGACGTCCGCACATCAAGTCCACGCGCGACTGCCACAAAGCACACAATTCAGAATATTGTAATGGCTACTCTTGAATTCTCTTTTGACAACACTGCATAAAAAAACGTTTGCCGACCTCTCCGGAAACCAAATTCCGATTACTTTCAAGCGTTTCATTGGTCTAAAAATAACTTTGGTGAAATTCACATATAATCTTAAGGGCTAGACTGGGTGTTTTCCTCTCTGTCTCATTATTCTCTGTTGGTGGTGAAACTAAGGTCTATTGGGTCCCGCGGCTCCATTTTCTCTTTCCATTTTACGAAACAGCACTGAGCAGACCAACAGACGACTGGTACTGCGATTGAAAGCTGTTGAGGGAACTTAACTTTGAGGCTCTTTTTCAACAAAAGGACGAGGCCCCATCTTCTTTAAGTGCTTTTAATCTTCACGAAGTTTCTATTTACTGGCTACCATTCTCTCTAGCTATCGATCCCGCACCGGCTTAGTTTTATAGTTGATCAGCAACCCATTTGCGGGACGTAACAACAAACCCGTTCTCCATTTGTTTAAATTAATCCTATTTAGGTCTTGATCTCTCATTAGCCTAACTCACTTACGGCGGCATGAACATTCGAGTTGTTTGTTTGGTGAAAAAGCTTTTCTCTTTTCTGCATTTTACTACAAGGCCTGGGTTGTCCAGTCAGTATATTAGTATTAGCTTCTACATAGAATTTCTGCAAAATTTAAACAGGTGAGAAATTAAAAGTGCTAAAAATTACAGATTGAAAATCATGTCAAGTAGTCGATCTGCTGAGGGTGTCAAGCTTTTTCATCAAAAATGTTTGAATAAACTTTTCCATAAATCAACAACGGATGTGATCAGAAATCCAAAAGATAATTTTGAAAATACAGCTTGTGAAAACTGACAAATATCTGAAAATTAGTACCAGGCACTCCACACAACTATCATTCAGATTCTCTAATCCCACGTAAGTTATTTCGACTGAAAGAATTTCGTCTACAACAACACAAGGGAACAAGCTAAAAATTGTTTTCAAATCGGCCTTGGCGATCTTCAGGGAGTAGCAAAAAATAGAGTATTTTCATTTTACTAAATCCTCTTTTTCGGAGTGTTTTTCGAACAATTAGTATAGAAATTGCCAAAATGAGATTTATAAAACCAAGGGTATATTTTCCTGCTAATTTAAAAGGTCTAATTGGTTATCTTTTTTAATTTTGGTTTTTGTTTTGCCTGTTAATTGGCGAATCTGTTTTGCTCTTTTCCCCCCTTTGCCTTTCTTTTTATAGCCAGTTTGTTACTCACTTTATCGTCCATCTTTCGAAAGGAATTGTGGTTGGCCAGGTCTTTAGGAAAGGGTCAAATTTAATCTGTAAAGAGTAGTAGGTAAAAGGCAAAATGGGCCGCCAGTGGATTCTCCCTCAAAATGTTACTTGGTTCTTTTGCGTCTAACTCTGTCAGGATTGTTTAGAAATTCCAAAATGAGGTACCTATGGATTGATCTATTCTTGCTAAATTCGCTGCTTGCCAGCTTAATATGTAGCCATATACATCAAATAAGAGCTAAACTGGTCTAGGAAGGAAAATAAGCATCGTTTTATATGGAACGAAAGCGATCAAAGCGGTCGTCGGCAAAAGCACCAAAAACAAATAGGGACGTAATTTTTTTGGTAATCAAAATAAATTATTCCTCAGCTAAACTACCATACGGGCCTCTCGTTGATTTTAATTATAAATTACAACTGAGTTAGACTAAAGTATAACGTAAAACTAAGCTTAAACTTTCTCTGCCTACATTTTTGTTACTCGACAAAGGTTATGCATAGACAACTTGGTGACCTCCACTACGATAATCACTCAACCTCGCAAAAACTCGATCATTGGTTTATCGCAAATGTCTTAAAGCTAGCTCTGTTTTTGTGATCTGGAGAACTGGACCGTTTTCATAAACATATGAGATTTAATTAAATGGTGTTTTTCTACTTTATTAACCCCGGGCCTCACTGCTTCTCCCACAGTTTTCAATAGTTTGAGAAAGTAAAATAATTAAACAACGGCTAAGGTTTTTCATGCGGTAATAACTAGTACTACGATCGTGTTGTTATATGTATCATGATACACTTAGCCTGTTTCTTGAAGAGTAAAAAAAAAAACGTTTGAAATTACCTACTACTATTGGTTCCATTGACAATGGTTGTATGTCCCTGGCATATTTTGCATCTACCAGTGAGTAAATGTAATTTCCTAAGAATGTTTTAAAAAAACAAAGCCAAAAAATCACTCTCAACAACAAACGCAACGAGCCACTAAAAATATCATTCTTCAAAGCAAGAGCCTCCTTTTCAAAGCAAATATGATAGGCAAAACGAGTTGGCAAGCATGCGAGGTCCTTTGTCCTTGAATGAACGTGCATCAATCCGGATAAAACAATTGTTTTTCTTTTATACTAAAATTAGCTCGATATTTCTCTCAAAAACTGGAAGATGGAAGAAGCTTTCTTTATTGTCAGTTCATCTTTTAGAGTCGTACGGTTAGGTTATGAGATAAACACCCATAAAGGTCTAGTTAGTTTCCAGTCCACTTTTTTAGGTTTTCAATATTTTTTATTAAGCATTTTATGACGATTTCAATTTTAAAATGATGAAATTTTTCTTCTGAAAACTGTAGTAAAGCGCCAAATTACAGGAGGGCCTCGTTGGGGTTAAACGTAGGCCGTAAAAAAGCCATGGAACTTCAGTCTCTAGGCGAGGAAAAAAGAATGTTAACCGCGGTAAGTCTTTTTTTTTCTAGCCATAATTTGCCCGCATAGAGTAGCAAAATCGCTTGTACGGACCTCGCATGACTTGTCCAGTGGCTGGATTAAACCTTATTCAACCTTTGTTTTTTCTATCTTGGGAAGGCCGTCGAAGATACCCTGTTCAGAACAGTAAAAACAATAAAGTTGTATACCCTATTTATGACTCAAGACCCCCAAAACCTAGTCTCTTTCGCAGCAGTTATTATAGTCGTCACAGACCCTCAGACCCTAATAACGGTTGCGAAGGAGACTACCCAAAACCATACCCTGTTGGACGGTACATACCAGTTTAGGCAAATGCAAAGGAGTCCGTTCACCCTGGGGTCCTTCCTAAATTCCAAATAGCCTCACCTGATCGAAGGTTTGCATAAGCTCTTTTGCTGTACAATTGATCCTTGAGGTCTATATCCTTGCAGTTCACTTTAATTCCCTCAGTATAAAAGTAAATTGCGTTGCTGTAATCTTCCTTGAAGCATGCTTCATTGCCTTCATTATAGTAAACTTCTGCTATTGCTAAAAATAAAGCAGATTGAAATGAAATTAAATCTGATAGACTGCTGCATGCCAATACCAATCTCATGAATAGCGTAAACCGTACGGGACTGACATTAGAGAGTACCCAATAGAGTTCTTCAATCCCATAATCTCGACCCAAAATTTCGTGCAATCCAGTAATCCCGAGGGTTATTTTGGCATCCCACCTCCCAAACATACTTTTAATCCCAAAACTCGCCCCGATTTTGCTTTCAAATCCCGAATCCCGAGCATCAAATAAGGGCAATCCCGTATCCCGAGAAACCTATTGAGGACCCTCACATTCATTACTTGTTCAACAACTCACTCAAAGAAGTGTTTCATTACCCGGCACTGTT
>CALNXK010000094.1:805000-865000 GCA_942486035.1 Porites lobata
TTCCTCATTGAAACGAAGTTGCCATTTTTCGCCCATTTACCAAGATTATTCAAATCAGTTTGAAGGTATTGTTCATCGAGACTAGGGTTGCGAAGCTCTCTGTAAATCTTAGTGTCATCCGCAAATAATTTAATTTTTGAAGAGACACTATCAACGATATCATTTATATATGATAGGAATAAAATTGGACCAAGAATAGTTCCCTGTGGGGTACCAGATATCACAGGTGCCCAATCAGAAAAAGTCCCTCTTACAACAACTCGTTGCTTTCTACACGTGAGGAAATGCCTCAACCAGTTAAGAAGTTTACTCTCAATACCGAGGCTATATAACTTTATGAGTAGACGCTCATGAGGAACACTATCAAAAGCCTTTGCGAGATCAAGAAATACAACATCTGTTGCTACAGATGAATTCCTAGATTTGGCGAAGTCATGAAAAGTAGAGAGTAATTGGGTCACAGTAGACCTACCCTGCAAAAAACCAAATTGGTTTTTGTTTATCACGTTATGGTCTTGCCAAAATGACGTTAACCTATCGCGTACGATTTTTTCGCTGATTTTGCATATCATGGATGTAAGCGAAATTGGACGATAATTCTCCCTCAAGTGTTTAGAACCTTTCTTATGAAGTGGGACAATGTCAGCTGATCTCCAATCTTCGGGCAAATGGCCCAGCAGGAAAGATTTGTTAACCAGAAATGAGATCGAGGGCGCCAATTCGAACGCACATGATTTTAAAATTACTGGTGAAATTCTGTCTGGACCCGGGGACTTGTTCGTTTTAAGAGACTTAAGATGCTTTAAAATTTCCTCAGTAGTACAGGAAATATAATTAAGTTTCTCACAAACTAAAGGCTCTAAAGAAGGCAAGTTGGTGAAGTCCTCGGAGGTAAAAACAGATGAAAAATAGGAATTAAAACTACTAGCAATACTCTCATCGTCAATCAGTTCTTTGTCACCAACCTTTAAAGATACCAGAGTGTTCGTACCGTTACGTTTGCTTTTAATATAATTCCAGAAAGGCTTGGAATTACCAGAAACTGCAATATCAGAGGCCATATTGTTGATATACGTCCATCGAGCTAAGTTACATTCTCTTTTCGACATTGTTCAGTTTTCTGTACTTCTCCCAAAGGGCTGGATTGCTGCTTTTTCGCGCTTTGTTATACAACAATTTCTTTTTTCTGCACAACCTAATAAGATCCTTTGTTATCCAAGGTGCATTACATTTTTTCTTGCCCCGGCGCACGGGTATGCATTCATCCATAGCCGTAAATAAAAGATCTTTCCAGCAAGACCAGTTGTATTCAATGTCATCATCGAAAAAAGCACAATTCCAAGGAATGCAAGCCAATAACATCTTTAGGTGTGCCCAGTCAGTTTTGCCATATGAATAGAAACATTTCCGAGATTTACGCTGGGTGTAGGGTGATCTTAAGATCTCAAAACTAAGAGAGTTATGGTCGGAGAAGCAATCGCCAATAACAAGACGATCAATGATATCTGGCGAGGATGTGATTAACAAGTCTAGAATATTTTGGTTCCTTGTAGGCTCACTGACCAGCTGTGTTAAGAAATTGTCCTGAATTATATCAATTAAAAGGGCGTGATTGTGAGATTGTTGTAAAGCTCTATTACATGACCACTCGATCTCCGGCAAGTTAAAATCTCCAACCAGAATTAAATCCGCGGTTGAATCAAGTCCTTGAATAAAGGTCTGAAGGTCTTCCAAAGGCTTAATATCACTTCCCGGGGGTCGATAAAACACGCCGATAGTTATCCGTCGGTTGTAAGATAAGAGCACATCAATAAAAAGCATTTCAGAGTCGCACGGATGAGTCGGACGAAGAGAAACAGTAATGTAATCACGTACCGCAATGAGTACACCACCGCCATGACGGCCATTAATCTTACGATCTTTTCTAAAAACAGTATAGTGAGAGGGAAAAATCTCGGAGTCAAGAATCGAATGGTCCAAATGCGTTTCAGTTAGTACAATTAGATCGTAGTTCCGTTGGTACATTGCCAGTTCAAGTAGGTTAACTTTGTTGACAATACTGCGAGCGTTGGCGTAAAATGTTCGCAAACCACGAAGATCAGGGCCATCTTTCCGTGACTCAGAACTGACAATTCCGCTCGGTGGACCAGGATTTGGATGGACATCGCCACTTCTCAAGAGAAGCGGTAATTGAAAACTCGAAACAGAGTTTGGATAGTAGGCAACTCGCGAAGAAGAAAACCCCTTGCGACTGACAAACGACGTACAGTGACAACCACGTGGTGAAGAAATGTTAACAGAAGCAAAAGCAAATAGCCCAAACAGCGGTTCTTGTGAGGAAGACCGTGTAAAGACCGATATAACAGTTGTTTGCAATTTCGCAAATTTCGCAATTTCATCATTATTGTCACTATTATTTTCGCACTAAAATGTTCTAAACATTGCATATCACGTCATTGTGCCACGATGACCACTACACAAAACCAGTGTTAGATCTGGATATAGTTAAAGGCTACGTGCTGTGTACAGCTGGACATTGTTCTCTGAGATCGCGTAAACCTAAACTTTACGGAGATATTAAAAAAAAGATACCCTAAGATTACAGCAGCTATGGCAAAATTATTATATTTTTGAGTAGACAAATCTCATAAACGGGCCACAAATTCAACAGGAATACGCGCGAACTGAACAAATTGTCTGTTGTACATTTTAAAGGTTCTGCTCAACTTACACAATTTTCCCTTGCTGAACAAAAACTGCACCGAGCCGTATCTTGGTCCGCTATATATAAGCTATATCATGGTTCAAATATTAAACTGTAAGATCCCTGAAAGAGTTCTCCTCAATGGAGCAATATGTAAAAGGTTTTCAAAGGTTTCACGCCGGTGAAGATGCGCGGCCTGTCATGTCTTGCAAGTTTTTACTTTATTATTATTATTATTATTATTATTATTATTATTATTGTTATTATTATTATCATTCTTATTGTCGTTGTTGTTGTTGTCGATGATGACACTGATTACTGGGGTTACTTGTCCTCCGACCATCTATTTCAAGTTTATTACAAAGTGCGACAGCTATTTTTATTACAAAGTGCGATGGTCTGTTATTACAAAGTGCGACAGCTTTTTTATTACAAAGTGCGACAAGTGTTATTACAAAGTGCGACAGGTATTACAAAGTGTGACAATTTTATCACAAAGTGCGACAGGTATTACAAAGTGCGACGATTATTACAAAGTGCGACAGTACATCCGATTCCACATGATCACTTTGATCGCCGAACAAAAAAAATGTTCAGCGATCGAAGAGATCATGTGGAAACCACTCTACAGCGATCGTAGGCACACCCAGTGTGTAGGGGGCTTGTTCTTTCGCGTGACTTATGTCGGATCAATGATTAGGGACGGACCATTAGAAAAGTTAAGGTGGGGGGGGGGGGAATTTTCGGGCCGCAGGAATTTTTTTTCGTTATCAAATTTCTTGTATGAATTTTTTTTAGGCCGTAGCATGAATATTTTTAGGGTTAATTGGCGTGCATGAATTTTTTTTCATTTCATTTTCCCTTACGCGAATACTTTTTTTGTACTTCGCCCGCCCGCTCCCCCCCAATAAGTTTTCTAATGGTCCGTCCCTTATTAAAGAACGATGTCTAGCGCGCTTGTCCCTTCGCGTGGTTTATGTCAGACCTTTGCTTAAAGAACGAGGCATACACAATGCATAGCGCGCTTGTTCCTCCGAGTGGCTCATGTCTGATCTTTGCTTTAAAAAAAAAAAGAGGCATACACAGTGTATAGGGCGCTTGTTCCTTCGAGTGGCTCATGTCTGTTCTTTGCTTTAGTAAACTCAGTAATGATATGCATTTTCCACTCTACAACTCCGTGTATGTCGAGTCGCGACAACTTGTCCGCTGGTACAAGTTGTGAAACGTATTTTCCCGCTCGTATCATTTCAACAGTATTGAACTTGACTGAATTGTTGGGAACAAAGCATATGGTGTCGATGCCGGGATTTGAACCCAGGCCTTATTAGTGATAGGCGACTACTCTCATTACTGCGCTTGAGGAAATGTCAAAAACAATAAAGCCCCATTGTGTTACTGGAGTGTTCGGCGTTTATTTCAGTTTGATAGCGGTACTCTGACTATTACAGTACAGTAAGAAGGGACCTTAAGTTCCGACGACCGTGCGGCAACGGGAAAGTCAAAAAAGCAATAATCAGTTAACTAGTTTTTTTGCCTTTCTGGACTTGGATAATGTTTTTTAGGAATTCAACTCCAGGAAATTAAAGTTCGCCTTTATTTCACCAGGTAAACTGGGTTGGAATAATCGCCATGAAGATTGAAAGAACGCGTATCCCAATTCGCTACCGTCCCCATCCTCTTCCTTCTGCCGTCTAGTTGCGTAACCTCACCATTAGGGAGTTTAAGCATTGCACATTTGAGTGACGTACGTCAACCGAAAGTGAGACGTTTTCCCTTTTAATATATCTCGACGCTGTCAAAAATATAATTCTTAGTGTCTTTGCTCTTGTAGAGACGCCTTGTTCAAAGATTTTGGCCAAACCACTGCTGAATATTACAAAATATGTCACATTGTGTTTCAGGGCGCAAACAAGTAATAAAATTTGCCAATACGAGAAATCGCGATCGAGATGGTTTATTCTATCAAAAGGAGGCGACGATTTAATAGTCATGCAAAATGTACAGTTCGAGACGAGTTTTGACAAGATTTACGTCATTGTTTTTTGCAGTGAGGACAATTCATCGCCCAGAATCACGCGACATATCCGGGAACTGCCAGCATAACTTGCACTTTTTGGCCCGTATTGCAGCTCAAAATTGTCATTCACTGATCATGCAACCAAGGTTTTTTGGCCCGATACAAGTGTTACGGTCACAATTTGAGTTTGTAATTATCGTGAATTGTTGTCACTTTCTTGGGACCGTGACCTCTTTTCTGCGGGATTCAAAGCATGCTCATAACTCAGGATAACTATTGTAACTCGGTTATCTAAGATTGCGTCGGCATGCTGGTTACGTTGTTAATTGTTTCTTGATTGCGTTTTTAAAGAGGGTCTGGGGGGTTGAGGGGGGTCCATATGTCGTTTGTCGGTTAAAATTTCATTACTTTGTGGCTTGTCAGTTAAAATTTTCGACCTTTGTCTGTAGTCGGTAAATCTAGGTTAATGATTAAAAGGAAGTTACTTATTTGTTTCGGATTTGACCCTTCCATTGCCCAATGGTTTAAAACCTTTTATAACAACACTGAAAGCTGTATTATGAACAACGGCTGGGCATGCAACTTCTTTTCGGTCCACAGGGGTGTCCGCCAAGGCTGTCCTCCCTCTCCTTACCTTTTTATTCTTTCAGCCGAAATTCTGGCCAAAGCAATCCGAAAAAATGCAGACATAAAAGGTTTATTAGTTAAGGATACTGAGATTAAATTAAGTCAGTATGCCGACGACACAACTTTAATTCTTGACGGTTCAGAAAAGTCCCTCTGTGAAGCCCTAAGGATCTTAGAAAGCTTCGAGAAAGTTTCAGGTCTCAGACTAAACAGTAAAAAGACTGAGGTTCTTTGGATAGGCTCTTGTGCTGGCAAAAGTGAAAAACTGCACCCAGAAAAAGATTTCAACTGGCAAAATACAGGTTAAAGCGCTCGGAGTTTGGCTATCAACTGACCCTGAAACTACAATCAAACTTAACTTCGTCGAGAAAATAGAAAAAATGCGGAATTGCTTGGGCTGCTGGTCAGTTCGAAGACTAAGCCTTGTTGGGAAAATAACAGTTCTTAAGACTCTGGTTGCCTCCCAAGTAATTCATCTTTTGTCGCATCTTCAAACCAATACTCAAATTATAAAACAATTAAATGATCTCTTTTTTGACTTCCTTTGGAACAGTAAAGGCGATAAAATCAAGAGAAACGTTATCAGTGCCGTAGCCAGACCAAACGGCCAACCGAGGCAGGAGGGAGTTGCTAGGGGGGTTCCCCCCCCCCCGAGAAATTTTGAACTTTAGTCTCTCGGAAATGCGATTTGCAGCGTTTTCTGGGCCTTTCGGTAACTTTTTTTCGAGTTAATTTAAGTGGAATTTAAAAAGCAATAATCAGAAACAAGCTACATAATCTGGGTGACCGTTAACCTCACCAATGGTTTTGATCAGTATTTGTTCAAAAAAAATTTGAGTTAACGTACGTAGCCCCTTGAGATCGATGATATGGTAATTTTTTCATAGTATATTGACTGAATTGCTGAATTCTTTGTAATATCATGATGCGTTAAAAATATCCGATGATCGCTTATGTAAAATAAAAATGATCGGCGAAATTCGTCAAAATTTTACCGAGGCGAGTGCCTCGGTTGGCCTCATACTAGCTACGGCGCTGGTTATCACACAAAATTATGGCAACGGAGGACTTAGAATGATCGCCATTTCTTCTTTTAATAAAGCCCTTAAGTCCGTGTAGATAAGAAAGTACCTGGACGAAAGTAACAAGGGGAAATGAAAACTTTTTTATGACGCTGAGCTCGAAAAACTTGGAGGCCAAACTGTTTTTAGGGGCAGCCTAGACATAAAAGACTCGCAGAAGCTTGTTAACAATCTTAGTCCCTTTCTGAAAGAGATTCTCGAGATATGGTCTGAATTAAACTATCAAGGTTCAATAGAAACGGTAGAGTCCTTCCTCACACAAAGCCTGTGGTATAATTCTTTGATTAGAGTTATGGACAAACCGGTCTTCTATAAAAGTTGATATCAAATGGGCATTTCTCAGGTGAATCAAATCGTTAGGGAACAACCAAGTACTTTCTTGTCACCAACAGAATTTGAAACAAAGTATCATACAAAGGTTTGCCCTTTGACATTCTATTGAATGACATCTACCCTCCGAGAGCTCTGGAAAAATAAAAAGCTACCAAGTGTACCACTAAACTGTAAAGAACAAGAGTCTTTCAAAACCGCCTTTTTAAAATCGAAAAAGCCCAGCAGACTAGCTTATCAAAAACTGGTGGAATTAAAATGTAACTATAAAATTTCTAGTCAGGAGAAATGGAGCAAATTTTTCCCAGAAGCTCGTGATTTAATCTGGCATAACGCATATATGACCGCTTTTAAATGTACCAAAAGCACCAAACTGACTGAATTTCAATTTAGATTCCTTCATCAAACTTTGGCAACAAACGTATCTTTAGTCAAAATGGGATGCAAAGATGACATTAGGTGTTCATTTTGCCATGAAGAAGCTGAAAACTTCACGCATCTTTTCTGGTTCTGCAGCAAAATAGAACTTTTCTGGAATGACACCTTATTGCCTTTCTAAAGGATCGTAAACTTTTATCCAACGAATATCTCCTTAACAGTCTTGTCGTCTTGGGTCTGATGCCTGATACTTCCAAAACCAAAGCCGCAATTAACTTCGTTCTGTTACTTGCGAGATTCTGCATTTGGCTTTGCAGAAGCAAAGGAAATATTCCAACTATTATTGAGAATTTTAAGCCTTTTTTAAAACAATATAATAAAGAAATTGAACCTTTCTCTCTTTAGTAACCTTTTACCAGTTTGGGGTCTCTCGCTCTTTTTACACTTTCCTTCCTACCAGACATTCCCTTCCTATTTTCCTCGCTTCAACTTTCAAAGTATATAAAGCTAAATTTCGGTGAATCAGAAGAGAAAATATCTTTAATATCTTTTTTTGTCTCCTTTGAGTTAGAATTACAGTTAACTAAAATTTACCATACTTCCCCGCCCCCTTTATTTTCTGGTTTTTATAGCGTACGTAATCCGTACGTAATGTTAGTAGTGCAAATAGATGTATTTACATTCGGCGGAGCTAAACGTAGTGGCAGTGACAGAGAATGTAAATACTTTCCTATTGGTATGAACGCACGTGAGCCGTTATGGCGTTAATTGACTCTATTGTTGTAAGGTATATAAGGTTTTGACAGTTGTAATGTATTCATCTCAGCTCTCGAACTATCAAATTTTATTTTTATACCTTACTTTATTCATCTATCGATTGATTTTTTACCTTTAACCCCCAGTGGTTGTGCGACCGCATCGGTTGGGGAATACGTTCCCAATTTTTTCCCATTGGGTTTTTTGGGTTTTCGTATCAGGCGGCGCACGTGAATAGTTTAGCCTGAGTGACTTTATTTAGGAATATTTGTTTACCATTCTTTAGTTATGATGTTGAACTTTGTATGTTATTTGGACGGCATTAAACACTCAGGCTCCATAGTTCGAGCTGCACACCCATTCCCGTCTCTTAGTCGTGAATATAAATAGGAACTGTTTTTTTTTGTGTGTGTGTGTATATATGGAAAGCATGGAGTATAGCACTGTTAGTTTAGTAGTGTAAGTATCTCACTGTAAGTAAGTATTGCAAGTTTTGTATTGTAAGTAGAGTATAGTTCTGTTAGTAGCGTAAGTACCATAAATTGTTTGTAAGTAAGTATTGTAAGTAAGTACCTTGTAATTGAAAATAAAAAAATAGATAAATACATTAAAAAAATGAAAATAAGCAAAAAAAAGGAAGTTACTTATTAATATTCGTTATTTAAAGTTTACAGTTTAAAGTCTATACAGAGGTACAGTCGACTCCCGATAACTCGAACCTTCAAGGGAAATCGAAAAAGGTTCGAGTTGTCGGGAGCTCGAAAAAAATAGCCGGGAGTAAGGAAAAACAGTTTTTACTGCACACAGAACATTTTAATCACATTTAATTGTAGAAATGTCAAGTGAAAATTATTGTAACATAACAAAACCTTGCTTAAATAGAGCATGCGTTTTACTGATTTGAGAAGTAAAGCTGTTTCACGTTAGATTTGTGACAAACAACATCAGCCTCCACTAGTAAACTATATGCCTACAACACGCAAATGGGAAATTCAAAGTTCAATGTTTGGGACGCCAGCAGACTATTTTTTCCCGACTTTTAAGGGCTCAAAACTCAAGTTATCAAAACAAAAACTCGAGTTATCGAGGGTAAAATTATATAGAAATGGTCTTAGGGGAAACAAAAACTGCTTTGAGTTAGCGGGAGGTTCGAGTTACCGAGAGTAAAATTACAGTAAATGTATGACGGAAATCCAGGGGAAATCGATTTTGGCTCGAGTTAGCACGAGGTTCGAGTTAGCGAGGGTTCCAGTTATCGGGAGTCCACTGTAACATTTCTTCAATCCGCGTACATTGATCATTTCATTAGGATGGAACCTTATCTAAAGTCTGATTTGCTTAAGCTGCGCGATTTTTTGCGCCATTTTGGGCAGTCTTTAACCAGTTCTTCCTAGTTCACAGACCAGCGAAGCAATCAACAGAATAAGTAGTCGAAGGGGAAACGCCTAGTCTAGTGTTTGCGACGAGTCGGATTTCAGGTAAGTTAATTTTAGTGACTCTAGTCTATTTCCCGGGATAGATAGATAGATAGATAGATAGATAGATAGATAGATAGATAGATAGATAGATAGATAGATAGATAGATAGATAGATAGATAGATAGATAGATAGATAAATAGATAGATAGATAGATAGCTAATGACTTTATTTAGCGAGGGTCGGCACATGACAGTATTAACAACTGATAACCCAGTTTCCCTTGAAAAATTAAAAAAAATACGGATCATTATCAGCAGCTGGCCATAGGGTGTTATATAAATTTAATAAATAAAAATACGTAACTACGTAAATTTATATAACAAGGTAAAAATATTTATCAGCGACTGGCACAATGAAAACAAACAGCATTATATAATTTTTATAATAAAAATACATAACTTTAAATTAAAATAAATCGTTCTAAATCTATATAGTTAAATCGATTTAAGACATAGTCGTTAAATCGATTTAAGCTTAAATCGATTTAAGACTTAGTATATTTCTTAAATCGACATAAGCTTTAAATCGTTTTAAGACTTAGTCGTTAAATGTATTTAAGCTTAAATCGATATAACCTTAAATCGATTTAAGACTTAGTCGTTAAATCGATATAAGCTTAAATCGTTTTAAGACTTAGTCGTTAAATCTATTTAAGCTTAAATCGTTTTAAGACTTAGTCGTTAAATCTATTTAAGCTTAAATCGATTTAAGACTTAGTCCTTTATTTCTTAAATCGATATAAGCTTAAATCGATTTAAGACTTGGTCGTAAAATCTATTTTTTCTTAAATCGATATAAGCTTAAATCGTTTTAAGACTTAGTCGTTAAATCTATTTTTTCTTAAATCGATTTAAGCTTAAATCGTTTTAAGACTTAGTCGTTAAATCGATTTAAGCTTAAATCGATATAAGACTTAGTCGTTAAATCGATTTAAGCTTAAATCGATATAAGCTTAAATCGATATAAGACTTAGTCGTTAAATCTATATAAGCTTAAATAGTTTTAAGACTTATTTAGTTAAATTAAGCTTTAATCGATTTAAGATTTCGTTGAATTTGGTTAAATTTAGTTTTGATTTAAGGCTTAGTATATTTATAGTTAAATCGATTTCGCTACTGCCGGTTTTCAGTCAAATTGGTCGATTGTAAGTCTATTTAAATAAGTTGATTTATGGAGTCGATATGATCAATAAGACTGGGTAGTAAATTAATTTTTAAATAGAATAATATTTATCGCTGTATTAAGACATTTTGAATAATTACGTCCCCTTGACATTGTGACTTCTAATTATGACTCTGTTTTATTGGTCTCAAAGTACTTCTTTCGGAATACTACTTTTACCACTCCGAAAAATACATGTGGACGAAAACTAAACTTATCTCTATTTAAAAGTCTAAAAGTTATAGAAGACTTATAAAATGGCACTTTTACACTCAGTGCATAATACAGATGAAAACCAAAGGCCAACTCTCTTATAACTATTGAAATCTGGGGTCTGCTAAATGTATAAAGGACTGTCTTTTCATATCTCGTTCACTTTGATTCCACCCCTATTAATATCTGCCTTTTTTGCGAGAAACTGGTTTGAATTAATTATCACAAAGAAGTTCAAAGAACGCAATTGCACTGCCGTTGTCTAATAATTACGCCCAACGAGCAATGTGCCTGGAATGTACATTTATTCGTATTGTTTTCTTCACTTGCACATTTTAGGCAACACCAGAACTTTGAACCCAAACTTTGATCTTGCAGACATTCCTTTGTGGTTTATTTCTTTCAAGCTCACTTGAGGAGGGGCTTAATAGAGACAGGAGGAGGGGGGATTATTTAATTTAGATAAGAAGATGGTATCTATTCTCCAAAGGGACTAGACCACAAAGTAGAACAACTCAAGTAAAAGAAAGTTGGAGGTTAGGGTTAGAGATATTGATAATGTCAGCCCATGTCGGTAGTCGGTTAATATTTTTCCTGTCGGTAATCAATAATTTTTTACTCGTTTTGTCGGTAGTCGGTAATATTTTTCGCCCTTTGTCGTCAGTCGATTAACCCCATTCACACCCTCTTGTGAAATCCATGCCCGGGGAAGTGGGGGCGGGGGGTACCTCCTCATAAGACGTTAGTGGGAACGTTCCGCTGGATGGGATCACATTTTCACGACTGGATTGACTATAATGGGGGTCACATTTTCAATAGAGTTACTAGGATGGGGTCGCACATTTTCGGATTTTTGGGGTAAGACAGTTAGCAAACGTACCAGCATGTTTGTACTGTAGGTGAAAAGTAAAGTGTTCTTCATTCAATAAGAAAAAAAATGGGTCAGGTCTTCTCCCCGGGCCTTAATGTTTCAACCAAGTCGTGAAGAACAATACGGTTTGAAAATAATACAGGGACATTCAACGACTGTAAAATATATGTTCGAAGGAGTCAAAATTGCCTAGAATTGTCTTCAAAACTACCTGTGCCAAACTGAATGCAAATAGTTAATAAATGTAACAAGCCCGTCCTTTCAATGATAATAGCTTGATTTCTTAGTTTTCGCGCCTCGCGCTCAATCTAAGTGCGTTTTAAAAATGTTACGACTGAAAACAGAAATCTATGAAATCAGTGTAGTGAAGAAGCAATAAAGAATACTACGTTGAGTAAACTTTACTAGTGTTAAGGTGTCCAGGCGGTTTTGGCCGATAGGATCTAATGCTTTAGACCGGAATCCTCTTCGTTATTTCTTTCATATTTTAATTCAATGATTTTACAGTCGGGAATATATATATATATTTTTGCCAATATTTCGTTAAGTTAAGCTAAGACGTTACCATTTGAAATGAAGAATAGCGTGCAATTTGATAACACGTGAAATATGAAATGAGAAAAAAGTGAACATTCACAACCAAAACCGTTGAAGTAGTGATTGGAAAGAAATTCGAAATGTAAAAATAGTATACGAAAATGATAACAAGTAGAAGAAATGCAGACTGTAGTACATTTCATCTTTCTCATTCATACCTCAAGGTTGAAGAGTTTTACCTCTTTTACCTCTGTCGATGAGGTACGCTTCTCTACCTTTTTGTACACTGTCTCTATTAGATTTAATGAGCTCTAGTGGGATAAGTGTGACGTCGTTAGCAGGAAGATCGATCATTAGTAAGAAAGTGTCCTGAGTCTGTGGTGGGTTTAGAGGTAATAGATGGGTTTTCAACTGGTCTGCGGTGTTCATCGTTGAAGCGGTCTTTGAGTCGTCGTGTATTGTTTGGAGCAGTGGTTGCCGTGTATCACGTAAATGACGTTTTTGGAGTTACAGTCAATGTGATTAGTGATAGGTCTGGTTTCGCCTGTAGCGTGGAATGTGTATGACGTTTGTCGTTCAGATATGTTTTTACAAGTGCTACGGTTTTTTCCGCATGGGTATCAGCCCCGGGGCTGGTTGAGTTGTGTGAAATTTCGAAGTTTGGCCCTAACTACAAAATCACTGAGGTTACTACTACGTCTATAAGCTACAATGGGTGCAGCTTTAAAGACGTTATAGCAACGGGGGATGAAATAAGGATTTGAAAGTGTTTGCGAATAATGAAAGAGATGAAACGAAGGGTTGGGTTGTAGGTGATAACAAAGGGAACACTTTCTTGTTTGTCCAGTGTACAAGTGTCATGGGGCGTAAGTGCTTCTGTCCGTGTGATATTGTTAACTTGCTGTATTTCCCGTTGAAGGAAATAGAGGTTATAAACACATTTGTTAAGATAGTAAATAATTTCATTGGTACGTAGTGTGAAGGTCTCGTTGGTTTAACAAATGTGGCGGAGTCTAAGAGCTAGACTGAAAGAAATAGCACGTTCAGGTGTGTATGGGATGACATGACGAATGTAGTAAGTATTCGTTTTTGTCTGTAGGTTTGGTGTAAAGGTTAGTGACGATTGTGCCATTGTCAAGTGAGACGTTGACATCGAGAAAGGGTATGGATGTGAAGGAATAGTCGTATGTGAATTTTATGGTGGGGTGAATGTAATTGAGAAGGGAAGTATCATGTCCATATCATGAAGATGTCGTCTATATAACGCTACCATATGAAGGGCTGGAGAGGGGCACGTGATAAGGCATCCGTGTCGAATTTGGCGAGGAAAAGGTTGGCGTATGACGGAGCTATCACTGTCCCCATAGCGGTACCATGTGTCTATAAGTAATGTTTGTCATTGCAAGAGAAGTTGTTCATATTGAGAATCATGCGTATCAGGTCACAAAGTGTTTAACCAGCCAGGGCTAAAAGCGAAGCTCTCGATAATATATATAATTCGTTCAAACAAAATATAAAATCGTGTAATGCTAAGGCAACGAGAACGGCGAAAAAACGATAGGTCTAATTAGCAAAAAAAGCAACCTTGCACGTGCAGCACACTTTTTTGTACATTTCTTTGCCGTTGTCGTGCACGACTGCAAGAAAACTCCTAAGTTACACGTTTTATCGAGGAAATGCCGTACTTGTTCTCGTTCACTATTTTTCACTACCGCTCTTTTTCACCTTGCATTGGTGGCCGCTAGCATTTCTCATTTTGTCACCTCCGCTACAAAATTCTAGGGAAAAAATGTCTTTTTTATCTCTCACTCTACAGCTCTGACCCCCTTTTTCTCGTAGAGTTTCGCTGGCCTGCCGCCCACTTTCTTTTTTTCTCTGTCTTTCTCTTGTTCTATATTCCAAATTTGTGGACAAGATAATTACTCTAAGCTTAAAGCTCTAAGCACCCCTTCTGCCCACCCCTTGACTCCGCCTTGTTTTGCATGAATTTTGCAATGTTAGTTTGTTTCGATAAAGTTTTTCAAAGGCCATACCGATATTTTTCAATCGTCTTAAAAGTGCTTTTTCCTTGTCCGATCGCTATAAAATTTACACGAGTAATTGGCTATGGATTGAAATTCTGAATGAAGTGGGTAGGCAGAAGGGGGCGCGGCAATAACCCCTTTCTCTTTGAATTCTGTATTATTCTTGTAGAATTCTCAGAAAAATAAAATGTATCTATATAGCTCATGCGGCAAGTGGGCCGTAAAAAGAGAAAACTAAGCATAATTTCATTTTAGTTTAATGAGAGGAATCACGACAAAGTTTCACAAGACTGAAATGCTATAATTAGAGATGTTAAAGTGAAAGTATTAGTCTTTGTGTTCGGGAATTGCATGGTTGACAAACATTCGATAAGCTAGAGTTTTCACTTGTCGATAGCTAGTTCGGTTGATTCGAATCCTTCTGTATCTTTAAGAACTTTTTGGGAGTCCCATTACCTTTCGGAAGATAGTCTTTCTTCATATCTCACATCTATTGCATATACTATATAAAAGAGCACCACTCCGGAGCTCACGCGAACCTAGCGAATCTCCGTTCTCTTTGTATTTATTAATCAAAAAGTTGAGCTGCACCTGGAGGAGTTTCTGAACTTCATTTTAAAGAAGGCGGTACCAAGGATCCTCTTGTATTTGTTTCTCACAAGTTTTGCCGGATGCTGACGATGTAGTTTTGAGTTTGCCGCTAAAACTGCTACTGAGTTAGAAGCAAATTGTCTTAACCCTGATATCAACCATACTTCTTCGTGGATGCAAGAAAACAAGAACGAGAAGTCCAAAGACTACTGCAAAGCTGATTTAAAACAACGTGTATTAAGAAAACAAGCTATTTCTGAAAATGAGCAAGACGGAATATGTTATTTATAGTGCATACTAACGGCTCAAGAGGTAAGATAATATAAGCTTATCCTACAACGGATCTTCTGTGACTGCACCCGACTCTTTTAAATATGTTGGCGTCGTGATTGATCAGCACTTGAACTTTACCAACAACATTGCGCACGTAGTCAACAACGTTTTATTCAAGAAAATTGGGTGTTCTTAGGCCTTTGAGAATCTCTATTCCCATGGTTGCAGCTGAACGCCTCGACAAGAAGATGATTTCACCCATTTTTGATTACTGTGAGGTGGCCTGGCACGGGTGTGGAAAAGTTAACCCTGATGCTCTCGAGAGTTTACAGCATAGAGCCGCGAAGTTAATTTTTGGAAATTCTGGTCTCGATACTACACTGGAACTGAATGAAACCTTCGGTTTAGTGCCTTGGTTAATAGGCGTAACTCACATTGTTTTGTTAACAAGAAAAATGCCTTCACGGTTCAGTTCCACCCTATTTGAATAACTATTTTAATTTAAATGCTTCTGTACACTCCGTAACATCTAGACGCTACAATGATATTCATATACCGAAAGTGAAGCAAGCGGTCGCAAAAAGATCGTTTTATTTTACAGGTGCGACGGAAAGTTACAGCCCAACTACTTTTATCAAACCAAAGAAATCCTTCCTTGACTTCTCACTCCTGCAAGGGAAACTAAAGATCTTTTTAATTAATTATTTAATGAATTTTTTAATCTGTTTTAACTGCATATATTTTTTATCTATATATATCAGCCGTGCGCAGTTTTCTTAGTCTTTTTGTGCAATCTCTTTTGTCTCTTGTTTAGAATAATCCGTTTCGTGAGAGACTTAACTTTCTCGGGTCGCTTTCTTCACTATCATAGAGTCGATACTCCCATTAGCTTGTTGAAGGTATTCATCATATCCGACAATTTATGTTGTACGAGTTGTGGATAAAACATAGAGTGCTTTGATCGGGAGAGAACGCCAGTTTAGACGCGAGAAAGGGTTGAGGAGTAATTTTGATGAGCGACTTTTAAAATGTAACTTCCGTGTATTTAATAAGCGGAATAAGCAACGTTAAAGTTATACGGCACACTTAATTTGTCGAAGCTAATGCCCCCCTTTTTTGTGCTACCGGAAGGTGGTTTTTGGCTTTAATAACATAACCCACTCAATACGAGGGGTACAGAATGGTAGTTTCGAGACCTGGCGAGACCTCGGTTTCAGAATTCAAGACCCACGTTTTTTTCCAGGGACCATTCTAACTGCAATCGACTCTAAGGAAATGAGGAGAGCATAACAAAACAAATATGTGACATAGAGTAATTCGGATGCACTCATTTCAGAAAAAAAAACTAGACTAATGGCTTCACGAAACCGCTATTTTCTTGTAACTCAGCAGCGTCAATTGCTAGAACCGACCCTTGAGACCAAATACGGCTTCATTCAAGGCAAAAAATTTAGATGTTGCTTCAGCACAAATTGAAACCGAAATGTCCACAAAACGATGAATCTCAAATAGGCTGGAACTGAAACACATGAAATTTCTTACAAACATTTTGGGGATTTTAAGAGCGCCAGATACTCGCGAGGAAAACTTTTAGATCAAATTAAACATTTTCCAGTTTGATAACCGATGTGACAATGGGCGGAAGAGCCATAATAACAAATGATCCACCCGTTTTACGCGGATCGGGCGCTAATATTTCGCGTGCATTTCACTTTTGCGTCATGCCCACCCGATCTTAGAGCCTTTAAGAGAAAAGCAGAGGCGGACAGCAAGCAGAAAAAAATCATGTCCATTCAATAACATGATAACAGAATGGGTAGCAAATTTCCCAATGGTCACTTGGGAGTAAAAGCCCTTTGTTTTAAGAAATATGATCAGCTTCCGATTTTAGCGTCACTCAGTGAATCATCGCACATCTAATATCTGAGACGCTTCTACTACGCCTACTACTTTACGAGAGTAAACGATTGCGCTGAACGATGAGCTTCTCTCTACCAGGAACTGACCTATTCGATCTTATCGGTTATAGCGAGGAACTTCCCCAAGAGTATCTTTGTAATGTGTGGTAAGTAATTGACAATTTAGTTACTTTTGAAATCACATTGTAATCATTTCGCACGCATTGCAGAGCTCTGTCCTTGGTATCCATTTGGAATTTAACTTTTGTGATGCGAGAGAATTTTTTCGTTCGCAATGATATTAGATGATCGCAGCATTCTAAAGTGTATGTTAATTCTGCTTTGTTAGCAAGAAGCCTCTACTCGACGCACAAATAGCCACGCCATGTGGTCACACGTTTTGCGGCGAATGCGTTTACCGATTCCAGCAAACATCCCGTGCCATTCAGTGTGCGATGTGCCGCCAAGTGGTGATCGCCTTTTGCAAAAATATTTTTGCAAGCAATCTAATCACTGCAATTGATGGTGAATGCCTAGCCTGCAAGGGAAGGATCAAACTGGACGCTGCCAAAGACCATCTAGGGCGATGTTCAGAAGTTGAAGTGGTGTGCCTTCTCTGCAGTGAAAAACTGCAGAGAAAACACCAAGATGGCCACGATTGCCCCATGCGGGAAATAATCTGCAACTGTGGCGAAAAGTTCAACAAAAAAGACGAGGAACACCACCAGCATCTTTGCAGTTTTAAACAGATACAATGCCCATTCGATTGCGGCGAATTGGTAGAAAGGTACGTTAAAAAGTGTATGTGACAGAAATTTTTTTGTTTGCTCTATAGAATCTGTACAGTGTATTGATAAGGAAAGCAAAAATAATATTTCGATAGCGATTTTTCTTCATCGTGTTTTAACCTACCAAAAGAGTGAAATTTCAATTCCGGTGGGCTACAAAACCGCGCGGGTGAGAATAGAAGACTAAGATTTATTGTTATGTCTTTTCAGGACATTCTGTACAGATTCTATCAAGCAAATACAATAGTTTATGTAATATATACACCTCTGGGCTAGTATGCCGTCAGTTTGTCGACATTGGAGTTTTGGCGAGAAAAGATCGTTTCAACTGAAAAATGTCGACGATAGACGAAATTGGAATTAGCAGAGGAGGGCTCTAACCTGGGACTAGGCTCTGCAGGTTTGCAGGGGGCGGGGGGGAGTCAAGAAAGGGGTCAAACAGGAAAAAGAATTTAGGCGAGCGAATCGAGTTGAGCGGTGAATTGGGGAAGAGAGAAGGGCGGCGGAGCCTCAGCCACCCTTTCCCAGGCCTGACCGCTGGAGACCCTCATCTCTCGGCTTCCTTTGCGCTCCTATTTTTTTCTTTTTTTTTGGTTATCAAAGCTAACATTTAATTTTCCATTTTTCCCCCAATGCGGAGCCTGGTCCCAGCCTAAGACAGCTCATAGAGCCATCATTAAAACGGTTTTATATAACATATGCAGAAGAGAAAGGAAAACAGGTTCACAGCTTCTTGGGGCGGCTATATAAAATTAATAACAAAAGAAGAGTTTGAGAACGCTTGTGTACTAGTGAGTAATGGAGTAATCCTCATTATTAATTGATCTCCCAAGGTATCTTCTCCCATCTCATACACTACAATGCCCCGCCAAAGTGCAGAAATGCACCGTCAAGGGATGTGGAGAAACGGTCAGGAGGAAGGACAGGAAAAAGCACGAGGATGAAAATATGTCCCGCCACTACAGCCTCCTTAAAGAGGAAAACGAACGCATTCTTTGGAGTGCCAGCAAAATGGTGAGTTTGCCCGAAATGCCATGAAGAATTTTATTGTTAGGAGACATTTCAAGGAAACCTCTTAACAGAGTCTCTGGAGTGAAATTATAGTATCTGTAACCCGAATTGTTTTGTTACAATTAGTACAAACTTAAAAACAAGAAGCTGAATAAATAACCTCATTACATAGTCATAGAACCATTGCGATCGGCGCTGTAACATGTATTGAATGCTTGGAAAGAAATTATAGCATAAGTTGTCAGACAGGCAGACGGATGCGGTCATTAAGTCAAACAACCTGAAATTCGCGAAATACGAAATAAACATTGCTAAGTACCCAAACTAAGCGTGAAAAAAGATAGCCCTTACACAACAACTGAAAGTCGCTGCTAACAAGACAATTGACTTTACTCGTTCGTGGACTGGTTTCTTCAGACTTTCCAACGGGAAATTTTGAGAAAAAGACGTAAAAACAACTTACAACAAAGCTTGAATAAAGCTTTCTGAAGCCATTTTAAGTATTTTGAGTGATTGCTGGGAAAAATTTATCTGTTCCTCACTCCCCGCGCAGAAAAAAAAAAAGAAATTTGTTTGTAAGAAACGTAAACTTGCTTTTTGCGAAAATTTAAAACGTTGGGGGAACGTTACGTCCAAAATTTTGTTTCGAGGAACACTCGCGTCATTCTCATTTCTGAAGCTATGATTAAAACGAAAACGGATTACGACTCTTTTTTCGCATTTGCCTATGGATCACAATGAAGTTCTTCGTTGCCAGATTGTTGCAAAAAGAAAAAAAAGGTTCGCTGTTTTAGCCGACAGTGTACGTAGAGTTGCAATGCACCTTGGAAACACCTCGAGTTCCCCTTATGTTTTTTCGTGCTTTCATCTAAAAACAAGCATAACAATTGTCCTGCTGATATGGTATTTCATCCAAGAAAGATGTTGTTAACGCCTCCTGTGGTACTTTTTTTCACAGAAGTGGCTTCATGTTAAGACAGGAAGAACAGGTGAGGCGGGAGCATACACATGGAGTATCCCGAACTGCTACGGCGACATATGTTCGCCAAGCTTTGAGATGTGGGGCCGTAAGTGGCGACTGTTCTGCATAAGACGAGGAGGCATCATCCACTACGGCCTTGAAAATGAAGAGGGAGACAGGCCTATCCACTTGTCAGTGAGGTACGTTTGCATGCAGCAAATTCTTAAAGGGACACACCGTCCTGTCCGAAATTTATATTATACTCTGTAAACCTTAAGTGGCGCAGTGGGGGCTAAGGGGATAAAGGATGGGAGTGGGACGTCTGTGTTGCGACCTTTTCAGCTAACTCGTTTTTCTCTCTTTGCAGTTTCATGGTCGAGGGTAAAGAAGTGAGGGTAAAGAAGTATATAACATACCCCTTTTGGAGTTTAAGAAGGGACAGATGACCGAGCAAACTAAGACGGGCAGTATGCCTAAAGCCATAACGGTCAATATGGCATTGTTAGGGCCGAGCTTTACTAAAGATTCATAATTTCTCTTTCTAAATCTATATAGTGAAATCGATTTAAGACCTTGTTAAATGAAGCTTAAATCGAACAGGGGGCGCGGTCCTTCACTTGATATTTGGATTTCTCTTTATTCACGTCTAGTCACTCCTGGTAGATGATAGATGATAATTGCTTTTGGGAAATGTACATAATAACCTAAATATACTTGAGTGCATCCGTCCTCTCTCTGTATTCTATAAAAATGAAATACCGTAAATCCTCTTCTAGCCACCCCATCTTTAAGAACACCCCCTTTTCCCCCAATTATTGTTCACTAATAAATGTTAATTTATTGGGATCAATCAACCACAAATGTAAAACTTGGAAGTTCGGTTTGATTCGGATTGTCGGCTACATGACCTCCAACTTTCTTTTACTTGACTTTTTCTACTTTGCGGTCTAGTCCCTTTGGAGAATATATACCATCTTGTTATCTAAATTAAATAATCCCCCCACTCCCGTCTCTATTAAGCCCCTCCTCAAGTGAGCCTCCTCAAGGGATTTACGGTATTAACCTAACTGTTTGGCGTTTTGAAAAGGTTTTGCTTGGTTTTGACCCCCAAGGATTGGAACTTCGCCTGGGCGCAAACTGGGTGGATATACTTTTCTTATTTTGGCCGTCTGGCTTCCAGAAATGTGTGGAAGATCAAAGTTTTGCGTTCTAGTGTTGCCTAAAATATGCAAGTGAAGAACAAAATAAGAAGAAATGTACATTTCAGGCACATTGCTCGCTGGGCGCAATTATTAGACAACGGTAGTGCGATCTCGTTCTTTGAACTTCTTTGTGACAATTAATTCAAACCAGTTTCTGCCAAAAAAAGGCGGATATTACTAGGGGTGAAATCATAGTGAACGAGATAGGAAAAGACAGTCCTTCCTATTCGTGTAACGTCAAGAATCAAACTGTGAATTTATTTGATTTTTCGGTTATTATTTATTATTAGCAGATTTCAATAGTTATAACAGATTTTGCCTTTGGTTTTCATCTGTATTGTGCACTGAGTGTAAAAGTGCCAATTTAAAAGTCTTCTATACCTTTTAGACTTTTAAATAGAGATAAGTTTAGTTTTCGTCCACATGTATTTTTCGGAGTGGTAAAAGTGAGTGTTCCGAAAGAAGTACTTTGAGACTAATAAAACAGAGTCATAATTAGACGTCACAATGTCAAGGGGACGTAATTTTTCAAAACGTCTTATTACAACGATGAATATAATTATATTTAAAAATTAATTTACGACCCAGTCTTAATTATCATATGGACTCCATAAATCAACTTATTTAAATAGACTTACAATCGATCAATTTGACTGAATATCGGCATTAGCGAAATCGATTTAACCATAAATATACTAAGCCTTAAATCAAAACTAAATTCAACCAAATTCAACGAAATCTTAAATCGATTTAACCTTAATTTAACTAAATAAGTCTTAAATAGATTTAAGCTTAAATTGATTATTTAACGACTAAGTCTTAAATCGATTTAACTGTAAATAAGTCTTAAAAGTCTCTAAGTCTTAAAACGATTTAAGAAATAAACGACTAAGTCTTAAAAAGATTTAAGCTTATATCGATTTAAGCTTATATAGATTTAACGACTAAGTCTTAAAAAGATTAAGCTTAAATCGATTTAAGAAATAAACGACTAAGTCTTAAAACGATTTAAGCTTATATTGATTTAAGCTTAAATAGATTTAACGACTAACTCTTACAACGATTTAAACTTAAATCGATTTAAGCTTAAATAGATTTAACGACTAAGCTTAAATCGATTTAAGAAAAAATGGATTTAACGACTAAGTCTTAAAACGATTTAAAGCTTAAATCGATTTAAGAAATATACTAAGTCTTAAATCGATTTAAGCTTATATCGATTTAAGCTTAAATCGATTTAAGAAATAGACTAAGTCTTAAATCGATTTAAAGGTTAAATCGATATAAGCTTAAATCGATTTAAGAAATATACTAAATCTTAAATCGATTTAAGCTTATATCGATTTAAGAAATAGACTAAGTCTTAAATCGATTTAAGCTTATATCGATTTAAGCTTAATAAACAGATTTAAAGACTAAGTCTTAGAACGATTTAAAGCTAAAGTTATGCATTTTTATTAAAAAATTATATAATGCTGTTTGTTTTCATTATGCCAGCCGCTGATAAATATTTTTACCCTGTTAAATAAATTTACGTAGTTACGTATTTTTATTTATTAAATTTATATAACACCCTATGGCCAGCTGCTGATAATGATCCAAAAATACTTACACTAATTCTGCCTTTCATGAACTTAAGTCATAAAAATGTATTAGGAATGATATAGATACAGATTAAAACATCCACAATATGGTGATAAGTTAAGATGCAAAAATTTTTTAAAACGTAGGTTGCTGTCCAAAACCCTCAGAGATCTTGAAATAGAGTTCCAATCCTTAATAGAACAAACTGTGAAAGAACGACCACCCTCCGTGGCATAATATATCTAGGACAAAGCAAACTTAAATTACACTATCTTGTATTCCTCATATATAAGCTAGAATTGGTAACTAGAAGTTCGATTTCATTCATATAATTAGGAGTGTTTCCTTTAAGTTTCTTGTGAATGAGTGCGCATCGATTTTTTTTTATGTGAGAATCACTATAAAAAAAATCCAATTAAGTGTATTAAACAGGTCCATGGATCTTGAGTTAAAAGGTGCATTCAGGATCACTCTCGCTGCCCTCTTTTGAAGTCTGAGAATGTTGTCCA
Source organism: Porites lobata (assembly GCA_942486035.1). Classification (NCBI taxonomy): domain Eukaryota; kingdom Metazoa; phylum Cnidaria; class Anthozoa; order Scleractinia; family Poritidae; genus Porites; species Porites lobata. The sequence goes on from CALNXK010000094.1 coordinate 827,997, forward strand.
AATTTGCCTTGTTCGTAGATGACCACACACTCTATCCATAAAGGAAAGATAGTTTAAGTACAGTATCATATACTAGAGCTCCTTATGTGATCTTTTTAACTATGCATTAGTGTGCTTGAGAAGTCCAATTTTCTTTGATAACGATTTACATAGAGCATCTGATTGAGCGTCGAAGTGAAAATCTTGGTTTATATGAATACCGGGAAGCTTATGGCTTTTAACCTGTTAAATAATAGCCCCATTCAAAGAGAGATTCAGATTTGCTTCAGTACTGTCCAAACCTTTCCGTAATCGCTTTCCTACCGCCAACATAGATTTTGTTTTGGTTTGGCTGATGACTATTTTATTATGAGCGCGCGCTTTCCTCGGATTTTCTCCGAAAAGGAGCAGAAACAAAAGCGCACAATTTGAACGGTCTCAAATGAGCTTGAGCTGCTGGCACGAGATAGGCAGTCCTCTATACAGGCCAGGAAAAAACCTACGCAATTTTTTAACAATTTGACACAAGGAATTTGATCACAGAAAATTCTAAAAGAACTGAAATTGGGATTTAAAGTGTTTTTCCTTCACGATTATACTTTTGATAAAAATAAGAAGTAAAAAAATACTATTTATTTCTGAATAAAAACATCCCTACAATGTCGGACCATGTAGACAGCCATGTCCTTCCGCCCTGTTCTTTTCTCAGAGCCACGCACAGCGAGCGAAAGGGTATGCAAATTAATGTCTCAAAAGAAAAATAAGAGACTGCTGGCAGTCTACGGACCATGTCAGTTGTCGTTTAATATTTTTCCTGTCGGTAGTCGTAATTTTTTTCTCATTTTGTGGGTAGTCAGTTATATTTTTCGCCGTTTGTCGCTAGTCAGTTAATCCCATTCAGACCGCCCGGAAATTGTGGTCACTTTCATTCAGTTTAGGGTAGCTTGAATTACTCTTTTTTGGGCGATTTACTGGAGTCCTACAGCGTTCGGCAAACACCTCAAAAGTCGAGAGGATCCCTTGCTGCCAAGTGCAGTATGTGGGAGAAAACGTATGTCCGAACTTTTCGGGGTTTATTTACTTCACGTGAAATCTCACGCTCAGAAGGTGAATTTTTCTCGGTCAATGAACTTCGAACAGCATCCTTATTGGGGTGTAAATATCACCTTTGTTTGCAAACGGTTGTTTTCTTGGAAGCTTGAATATATTTTCGGGGAAATCTATTGCTAACATCAAGTTATTTCTTTGGGTAATGAAATGGCGACTCGTAGTTCGTGTATAAAATTACAGTATGTGGAAGAGAACGGCTGTCCGAACTTTCGGGGTTTGTTTACAACAAAGCTCATTAAAAGTCACGTGAAGCTACACGTGAAATCTGACGCTCAGACTGAGGTTCTCGGTACTCAATGAACTTCGACCAGTATGCTTATTTGGGTGTAAATATCAGCCTTGTTTGCAAACGGTTGGAAGCTTGATTTGGGGAGACGAACACCCGCTCAATAAAGACACCTTATCAAGGCTGTGTTCTAGCAGAGCCCGGTGGTCCCTGGCGCCTAACTTGTGCTCTTGTGTGAATAGAAAATCTCACAGTTTTTTTCATACAAATCATATGCTGGGCAGCCTAGATTTTACAGATTCAGAGAACTGGACTCCTTTCAATGTTCCTTAGAGCACAGCCTTGTTGATCATTACAGCCAGCTTGCTCTGTTCCCGGGAAAAAAAGCCCTTAAATTTTCTCTAAATTAAAATGGACAATTTCTACAGTCCCCTCAATGTCCGTATAACAGGGTTTAACTGTAAATATAATGAGACCCATGAAACCCTGCATATTTGACTTGGGAAAAATTGGGGGGAGGGAGGGGCGTTACAAGAAAGCAAAGGGGTCTCCCGCTAAGTTACCCCAGCACCGATTACAGGAGATTTGTAAACATGTATAAATTTCACATTTTGAGGAGTTTTTATAATACAGAAAAATATGTAATAACATGTGCTTGCCCATACTGACACAAGCATTAAACAAATAGTGGCTAAATAGCTTTTAAAATCTATTGACTGCATCAGGCTTTGTAATTACAAATATGCCATTTTCAGTTTCAATCCTGCTATAAGATATTCTATGACTTATACCAATAGGAAATATATAATGCTAATTTGCAGTATTGCTTGAATAAAGGTGCTCAATATTATCTATTTATAAGAGGACACAAGTCAATCCTTGTACACAAATATTCTCTACTTTATTTACTTGTCTTCATGTGATGATAACTACAGATTTTAAACAAAAGGAAATGCAGACTTGTAGCCAACAGAGAACTAAGTCCTTGAAAAGATGACCCCCTACACAAGTGAACATCTTGTTGAATGACAAAGGAAAGTAAGCTTACTGTTTTTAAATAGAACTGTACCGTGGCCGAGTATTCTGAAGAAGCTCCTACTATTTCAGGAGTATATTATCACAGCTATGCATATCAGTACCTCTTAGCACTAGTTGAACTGATTTCACTGTGAATCCAAATTTTTCGGCGAACCGCGGGCCTTACCTTCAGTGCTTTTCATGACTGAAGCATTGAACAAAGCGATTCTGTGCCGACTTTTCTCGGTGAGTTGTAAACAGGATGCAAGTGATTACGAACAAAATACACCAGAATACGCTTATCAAAGGAATAAGAATATTTTTCCCTGAAAATTCGACAGACTTTGTTTTTCAAAAGCTTCCAGAAGAGATTCAAAGCAAAATCGTATATTTCTACAGCGTAATTAATGAATATTCACTTCGCAGTCGAGATATGACACTCCCCGCCATCTTGTTGACAAAAATGATCAGATTTTGAAAACGCCTATGATGCTTAGCGATCGTAGTACGCACACGAACTGAGTTTAGTAGCTTGAATTACTCTTTTGTGGTTTTGTGGTCCTGGCGCGTTCGGCAAACACCTCAAGAGGCGAGAGTTGTCAAACCATGGCATTAAGTTGCACATTGAATGCGCCCGCAGTTAATTTGCATAACAGGTTCTGAGCGACTCAAAGCTCGTTATGCAAACTACAAATCATGCCTTGGGTGTATTCTTAACAAGACTTGATGTATTTTAATCTCCCGCCTAGAAATCATGTGATGCTAAGATGTGAATTATTATTTTCCTTTATCTGAAGGGACTATTCCACTTCAATGATTTCATTCTTGGAAAGGATAATTTAGCTTAATTTGTAATTGTGCCACTAAAGCACTCTTGTTGAGACCTTGTTATGAATCGTTGCCAGCAAACCGATAACTTACACTGTAAAATGAAAAGAGCCAAAACGACCCCAAAGGCCAAATCTGCCCCAATTTCTCGAGGGCCGATTTGGAACATGCTGGCCGTTTTGGACAGAAAGAGTACGTGTCAAAACAGTTCTAGATAGTACCAATTCGGCCCATCTAATTTCTGAATTGGCTACACTAAAAGATACTTTGGCACTTCCTCTCAATTTGGCCCTTCCGATAACCAAATAAAAATTCCGATTTGGCCCCAACAAGGTCTATGCGGAGAGACCGCCTTTTGCCGTCAAAAGCGGGGCGCAAGGAGAGCTCAGTGTTCGGTTGAAGTAACCATACGTCTGACACAATCCAAAGTACGGTCCGTCTGAGCAAGGAACTAAGATAACTTTAACGTAGACCTAAAAACGTGACAACAGTCAAAGACTGTAAGGTAAATCATGGTTTCGAGCGAACCTTTGCCTCGAGCGAAGCTACAAATCGGAAACAAAACTACAATCACGCTCCCGAATGTTCTGCACATGATTTCAATATCGCTAACATTACATGATGCGTCACGCAAACTAAACACTCGGTATTGATAGCAAACAAAGACCCAGCCATGCACATATATTTTCTGATTTATAAGTAAAAGGTTTTTAAAATTTCGAACGCCAGCCACGCAGGCTGAAAATGTACCCACACAATCGAAATGAAAATGGGGCCTGGCAGACGGCATGGAAACAATACACAACTGGTCAGCGGGCTCTCCTTAAGCACATGCTCTTTGGTGTCGTCCATTTTGGCGTTCATTTGAAAGCACTGCAACGGTTGCGAACATGCTGCAGTTTCTTTGGGGATCAGGAGTCTTGTATTATACTTCTCGATAGCATCAAAGGACATTCAAGGTGTTGTTACGAATTATTTTCGAACTATGAACCGTCGTTGATCCATCACTTCGCTCTTGAAGTTCGTCGTGAAGAATCGGAGACAAAGGCCTCGTGAGGCGCAACGGTTTTCAAGATGAACTGCACAAATATAACAAACGCTCTCCAAGAATCAAGACTTTGCTGGAAAAAGCCGATAGTGCGACCAGGTAAGCCGCCCTGATTCGCTTTCTTTCTACCAAATGCAAAAGTCTAAGGTATTTTAACCACGCGCGTTTGATTGTCGGAAGGCTTTGAAGAACGAGGCATTAGATGCTTTTATTATCTAATGATGAGGAAATAAGTGTCCCTGTATTCTGCAGTTAAGCTGAGTTAAGCCAGTGGAAGAGTTAAAAATAGGCAGTCTAAGACTGCATGTGTCTACTGCAGTACTGGTATAGAAATGTAATATAAAAGAATTGAAGAAAAGAAAATAAGACTGAAATGAAAACGAAGAGAGAGGAGTGGAAATAGAATAGGGATAAAAAAGAAAACTTTGTAAAAATCTTTGCACAGAATACTGGTGAGAAGGGATTAAGCTGGTACCTTTTACCACAAACATTTTGTATGAAGAGAACTGTAACTTTATTCTAACATAAACAATATAGTATATAGTCTTACAACATGAACCGCAACTTTTGTACTGAAAGCAATGCAGCAAAGTTCTATACGTAAAGTACTGAAAGCAAAGTTCTAATCTGAAACGTAGGTATAAAATGCAACAGAAACTATTAATCTATAGTGAACTTATGAATGGCAAGTATTTGGACAAAAACACTCGACACGCTCAATTAGATGTCTTTGTTCAACAAATACAGGACTTATTATGGCCTTATTCATAGCTTCCAAAACGAGGTAGTCCGTTGTCTCCCAAAAGAAGTGAGTGCTAGGAACAATACTGGATTTCTTTGCCTCCCAAAGGCGATTATAAATTTCTACCTGAAAGGAATTTTCGCTCTCCCGAAAGAGATTATTCGCTCCCCGAAGGAAATTTTCGATCTCTCGAAAGAGATTTTTAGCTCCCCGAAGGAATTCTCGATCTCTCGAAAGAGATTATTAGCTCCCCGTAGGGAATTTGACCCTTGAAAAGGGTTACACGTGATCCAGTGACGACCAAACGGACATTGAACGCGTTGAACTGCCGAGGAAACTGAATGCTCATAGACATTGGCATCAAAATCGTTCGACTGAATGATTCTTTTGCTGGCATAAAATCGACCCAAACCGTAAGAAAACCTGACAAACTCTTTAGAAATAGATACTTTACAAATGCATAGAAAGCTGTGCGCGGTTATTGATGCGAAATAGGACGAAAACATTGTAGAAAATACAATTAGACTCACCTTCAACAGGAATAAAATTTAGCAAATCTCAAAAAGCACATGGTAAAGACGTAGGGTTAACGTTGCAATCGATATAACGCCGTCCAGCACACGTGGCTGCCGAAGTATCGTCGAACCATCTCGAAAGGACCTCGTAATCCGTCTCCTAAACGACAGTAACCGACCGATTGATGATCATACCTCGGCTTCCGGAAATACAATCACTTAGATCCCGGTCAGCCTTGGATTAGCGTCAGCTTTCGATCGGATTCCACTTGGGATTCCTGTGGCATTTACACTCTTTCACTCTTTCACTCAACCCGATGACATTGTGTCTAAGCTTCTCTAGAAGCCGTAGACACAAAAAGCACTTCTTCCATCCCCTCACTGGGGGTAGAATGATAAACAGAACGAAAAAACCTTAAAGCCATTTCAACTAAAGAAGATGGTAAAGATGGTGTGGTCTGGTTATACATTGACATTGTAGATTTCAGTACTTGTTTTGTTTTAAAGTAAGGTTTACCTTACCAATGCATTATTTCTCTTGTCTGTTAAATAAGTGCAAAATAAATGCATTAAAAATAGAGAAATTTAAAACCCTTTAAACCCTAAGTTCAAAATTTGAATTCTCATTTGTTGGCCCTATTCATTGCCTACAGAAGTAGTGGGAAGAAGTTGATAAAATATCAAGCAAATTGTGTGATCATGTCCATAATTCTCCTGAACACTCTGTTCTACAAAGCATTGATATTACAAGGAGAAATTTGATGCTGATCACTCTTAAGGCTTAGAGGGTTGAAAGAATAACGTGAATTATAATAATAAAGTTATGTATAAAATTAGGAAATAGATTTTTAGTTTGCAGAATTCTGCAGGTGTGATTGAGGTAAGAGGGTCTGTCAGTCAATTTGCTCCCAGAATTACTCAGAACTGTGTGTAAATAAACTTGGTGCTTCAAGGAAACAAGTTTTAATTTGATAATATTTCTCCTATGGCAGAAATAGAAAGGCAGGCATCCTTTTGGTTGTGAACAAGGTTCTGTAGCATTGATCGGAGTGCTAAGAGGACTTCAGGAGGAAGTTGTCACTTTTGTAGAGGTACGTGTTTTGGGAATACAATGTTTTTCCTGATATTGTGATACAAAATACCACAGGAGTGCTACAAACTCAACTGTACATTGAACCCTAAATGCTTGGGAAGCCCAGATACAAGTGGAAGGCACACAAAATGGAGATGCGGGGCCATTCCCGTCACCAGACTACACCAAATCTCACACCATACTAATGACTACATAATAGGTAATGAATTTTGATTTACGGCTGCAAGATTTCTTGATTGGTGGGAAATACATGTACTAAAATAATCTTCTTGTATCAGGACATACACACTGTAATTACCTCCTCAATGATGTGTGAATGTATTAGACATAATTATGCTATCATTCTTTTTCCCATAACATAAAGGAAGCATAATTTCAACAAACTGTAATTTATACAGTATACCAAACATGCATACCTGAAAACTGGAAAGAAGTAATTAAAGCAACCTTTTTTTGACAATAGTATCGTTATGACCATACTGACTTTTTATGTGTACGCACTGTTTGTTGTGTTTTGATTATTGTTATTATCATTTCTAAAATTACAACATTTGTTCGTATTGCAGAGGGATGCAGATGTTGACAGGAAAATTCAGGATTTTGTTGTGACAAAGGGAGGCATTATTTGCCAGCTTCCTTCCAGAAGAAGATTGATGCAGTGATAGTATTGCTTGGGTGTTTTTATGTATTTAATGTATCATACACCCAATGCAAAGCCATCTTGACTTTTCTAGATCAGGCATTGCTTGAAAGTGGACTGGGGTAGACACTTGTCAATGTTTCCTCCCTTTTTTAATGACTTGGCAAATGCCTCAGTTCTTGCTGAAAGTAAATTCAGGACAGCCTCGCGAGGTGTAGCCAAATTGTCGAAACGTTTTTCATGGAAGTTTTCTTTCACCCTTATAGACCAAGATTTGGCAAGATTTTTTAAACATATAATATCTGTGGAGTAAAATATAGTTTAAAACATTTGCCAAGTCATTAAGGGCTGGTGTACTAGTAAGATACAGAGTCGGAACTGTAATCAAAAGCATAGAGTGTTGATCTAGATATAAAACACTAACAGGGTATAATTACTCCAATTATGACTCATTCACTTTTGATCCAGTGAAAACTATAAAGCATGGGAACAAGAATTTTCACTGGTAAGTGGTTTATCCTTCAACGATTCCACCCCTGCTTAATCTGGTTTTCTACATCATAAGCAGAATCTGAAGAATAGAAAGTTGTGATGACTCCAATTCCATCAAGCTTCTAGTTATGACTTCCCTTGCAACTCTGATTTTTTAATTTCACTCGGTGCTGAGTGCTCTTACTACTCTGACTATGACCCTGACTTTGTCACGAGTGAAAACCACCATTCAAAAGGATTAGGTCAAGTCATTAAAGGCCCGCACTAGCAAGGTAGACAGAGTCGGAGTCAATCAGACGCTTGAGAATTGATGTAGCTAAAGCATCTTAGTTCATTATTGCTCTTACAACTCTTTTGCTTCAATCTAATATACATAATTTGTCGGAATTGTTTGCTGGAGAACTTGACCAACTCTGACAATCTTTTTTTTTTTTTGTCAAAAGGGGAGTTATACAAGAAACCTTAATTGACTCAAATTCTGGTGAGCTTTATTTGATTTTCACTATAGGTTTTAAGTTTTCCTACGATGTTGCTTATGATTTTGACTTTGTCTTTTGTCAAAACGGTTTTAAGAAGTAGTTACTTTGATCACACCGAAGACAAATGTCTCTCTTGGCCAATTTAATTCCTCCAATAATTCTAAGTGTTCAATCTAGAAAAGTTGAGATTAACCGAAGATAATGTTACATAAATAGGTTAGAATACGCGTTGTTATGATGTACACAGATCACAGTAACTTATTCAGAACTGAATAAATCTTTGAAATAAGCCTTAGTTTGGTTTCATTATTTGTCAATACTTAATTAAGGGAAAAAATCTGTAGGCCCCCACCCAAACATAATAGCCCGATATGGGGCTGAATCGGCTACATTTGGAGGGGTAGTTTTTAAGAGGGCCAAAATTTGAGGGGGCTGTTTTGGCTACTGGAAAATCCAAAATGGCCCTAGTGTTTTCCATATTTACCCTTTACATAGTCTAATTTGGCCCCGATGCAAGGGTCAATTTAACTCCAAATTTTGGTACCAAAACAGCCCCATCTCAGTGGGCCGGAATTGGCCCCAAAAACAGTACCATTCTGGACTCACCCGTTTCGGCCCCATTTTGGGGGCCAAATTGGCTCTTCATTTTACAGTGTAATGAAGTCTAAAAAAGAAATAGCATTTTGAATTCTAGGTAACAGTCTAACACCACGTGAGGATAATATTTCCGTCGATCTACCATTAGTTAAACTACGACAATTACCCGGACATATTAATAAACACATTTTATAACTTTTCCATTGCATGTAAGGGTCTTAGCTAAGTCTGTAAGATTCTTTCTTGTCTCTCTTAAATTCATACACGCACCATGCCAATAGGTGAATTCATATTTTAGAGTTCTCCGTCTACATATACGTCTTAATATACGAATTCGGCTGATCTGGCAAAACGAAAACATGCATTCTTAAACTTACTTTATATCCAGATCAATCAGTTTTATTTAGATTATCTCGATTATTTCATATTCTTTTTGATTATAGACCAAAACCAAAGTCAGTTTAAAACAGATTCACTGGGGAATATAAAGATACTGGATGTGACAAGTGTTATAGAACCTAAATGTAAACATTTCTAAAATATACGTTATGTTTTGTTGCCAATTTAAGGGATAGTTTGAATGCTATTGGCAGTCATGCCAGCACTCGCTAAATAGTGACCTTAGCAATATTCGTCCAAAATTACCATGACTGAACTTTCAGCGTTTGCGTCACAAACAGCTTTCAGTTTCCACGTTATGGAAGAAAAGTCGATTTCTTTCGACAGCAAAAAAGTGCTTTGTTTGATCATTCTGTTCCTCAGGTGTAAACATGTCAACTAGTTCCTTCATAGGTGTCAGTAACGGTTCCAATGAGTACGCACGGCGAGCTTCGTTTTTCAGTACTTGGCTTTTCCCCCAAATTTTTGTCATTACATGGCATGTTCTCATCAGTTTATCACTTAGTTTAATGGACCTTTGTTGAGCCATTTTGAGATCTTGCAATTGACTCTTTTGTTCTCGTAATCGCTGCTTTGTTATCTGCTTCTCCTTTTCTTCACGCTTCAGTTGTTGGCAAAGATTGTTCTTCTCACTTTTTTTTGCCTGCAACCAGTTTTTCCAATCGTTCACGTTATCTTTAGCAGAGCTCACGCCACTTTGGGCAGATTTGACGTCATCTTCGAGTACCGTAAGGCTTACCGCCACCATGGTTAGCCCGGGAATCCAACCGACTATGGCAAGACTTGTTATTGCGCGTCCTACGCGTGCTACATTTTCTTGATCTCTTCTTTTGTTTCTCAACTCTCTTTCAGCATCGTTAAGTGTATCCTGGGCACTACTGAGTGCTTTTTTCACTTTCTTAACCTTTCGTTCACTGTCTTTAATTTGTTGGTTCAGACCCTGAAGTTGTTGATTCAACTGTTCTACTTTCATTTTCCTCTCATGCAGAAACATTGCTCTTTAAGCTGCTAATGGAGGAGATTAGTCTCTCAGTTTCTTCACATTGGCGTGCCTTTTCGCCTTCCCAAAACTTTAATGCTGTGTTTAAGTGTGTGTGGGCCTGACGTATTGGGAGACGCAAATTCTGGGCAATTGCTTTCACAGTCTTCGCCGGTGTAGTTGTAGTGATCTCAGCTTTACAGAGAACTCCAATTGCTTTGTCTAGCGCTTGTATTCCTGTCACTACAAATTCTTTCTGTGCTTCGTCTTTGTACAAAAGAACAGAGTGACCAGACGCAAACGTGGACAATGCCATGACCAAGAACAGGAGTAACAAGAGTCAAATTAGCAGCGGTATCAGAGAAAGTGTTTTACAGTCTGTTGAAGTTTTCTAGGAATATCAGTGTATTGTTACAAATTCCAAAATAAGAATTTCCCTGAAAGTAGGTGAAAGAATTCCATGCATTTGTTTAAACGTGTATTGATGTTCAGGAGTACATGCAATAATTCATTCCCATTCTCTCTTAAACAAACGGAAATTGGCTAATTCGTTAATTGCTTTGAGCTCGTATTTTCGGGCATCTACACTTGTACCATAAACAGCATCCCTTGCTGCCAAATACAGTATGTGGGAGAGAAGAGAAGAAGATAGGGGTCTACAGACGGACAAAAATGAGGGGACAACTGAGGGGCAACAAAGGGGTAACAAATTGTGGCGAACGTAAATGGGGCGAATTGCCTAACCCAACAAATTGAGTAAAGTGTTTAGACCGACATAATTAGGGCGAATTGTCTTACTCTAACAAGTCGAGGGTAGTGCTTAGGGTTAAATCATTCGAGGGCAGTGCTTAGGGTTAAATCAATCGAGGGCAGTGCTTAGGGTTAAATCAGTCGAGCGGAGTGCTTAGGGTTAAATCAATCGAGAGCAGTGCTTAGGGTTAAATCAGTCGAGCGAAGTGCTTAGGGTTAAATCAATCGAGGGCAGTGCTTAGGGTTAAATCAATCGAGGGCAGTGCTTAGGGTTAACTCCATTGGGGGCGGTGATTAGGGTTAAATAGAGTGGTCGCGCAAAAAGTAGTAGGGTGAATTGTAAGTTAGGTTTCAATGCAGATGGATTAATCCCTCGAGTCGATTGTCTAGGTCATGACAGTGAGCACGTTTTCGCCCATTGATTTGCTGACTCAGCAGAATTTGTTTCTATTTTTAGATGATGACGTCATCTTTTAGATTAATCCCTCGAATCGAATGTCTTGGTCATGACAGTGAGCACGTTTTCACACACTGATTTGCTGACTCAGCAGAATTTGTTTCTATTTTAGCTGATGGCGTCCTCTTTTAGATTGCAATAGCGTATAAAAAGGGGACAACGCTGGGATAATTCATTTTGATTACGATACGTTGTACTGATCACAGCTATCACCATGCCGATTACTTATATCCGAGACCGTGTCCAAAGTGTGGCAAGAAGTACAAGAACAGATTTGACTTTTGTCGTCATAAGAAATATTGTGGAACTAATTTGAAAGTTGCATGTTTACACTGTGACAAGTTGTTTTCGAGGAAGGGCAAAATGACTGCCCACGTTAAAAAATTCCATTCTGAAGCAGCAAAACGGAAAGCTGAAGAAGGTGCCGAGCTCTTACGTCTAGAGTTATTGAATTCTGGAAAGGTACCTCGATTAGGTAATGAGGAACAGACAGGCGGGGCTGTGACTACCCGTGGAATGACACACGAGACTGATGAAGGGGATCAAAAATCTGGTGTAAAAGTTACAAAAAGTAAAAAACGTGGGGCTGATCAAGGAGATAACAAATCTGATGTAAAAGTTTCTAAGGAAGAGGTAGCTGATAAATCAGAAGACTCCACTGACACATACGGTGGTGGTCCAGATCCACTCTATGTGGCTGAATTCAAGAAATTGGGTCCGGCCAAACGTTGGAAGAAAAATACCGTGGTGAACCAGAAGTTCATTCTCACGTTAGATCAAAAACGCGGACTAAAAGAACATGAAGATTTGAATATTGGAGCAACACATGCCATAACTGTTGGAATTGACAAGCTGGTCTAAGACCTCAAAATCCCAGATAACCATTGGATGACATTGCAAATAGGAAGCCGTGAACACAGAAAAGAGGGTTTAACTGGAGAGAGTTGGGGCGTACCAGTGGGTGATTTCACAGGGAGAGCCGCGTATGCACAAGCTTTGTTGCAGAAACTTTCCAATGTTTTAAATAGAGCGCAGTTCATTACTAATGATATAGGGTTTTCAGCCTCAGTCTTATTCACCCGACCTGAGATGAAAGGAGGTAAAAGAGCAGGCGGTGGTCCAGGTCAGAAAAGTTGGAGTCACTTAGTGGAAGAATCTAGATGTGTCTGTGAAATCAAAAACAAAGATTCCCTCTGTTGTGCAAGAGCCATTGTAATGATGCGTGAATATGCCAAACGTCAAGCTGGTGAACACAAGGCCTGGCGCACGCTACTGGTGTACACGGCTAAGAATCTCACATTGTTTGGCTCTTATGAACTTATTAAAACTCAGATCGCATCGATATTTGGCAAGAAGTTAAAGTTTATACACAGCTTTTCATTGAATATTTTTTTTCTGGCTGTAAGACCAAAATAAAATTGAAATATGAAAAATATGGCTCAAAATGGGACCATTTTTTAACAGCTCGCGTAACATTTACAGTCTAACCACGCATATTGTGGGATTTCTCTGTTTCTGTTAACGTTACTTTGGAAAAATTTCTCCGAAGTGGTCAGTGACTTATGAGTACTAACTGTATTAAAAATTACTGAACATAATGGCAAAACAACAAAGTTTAGGGCGTTTTCAGAAAGATGTTCTGTCTACATACGATCTCTGTGCAGCGCGAACGTCAATTTAAAAGATTGCTTTTCATTGACTTTCTGTTGTTGTTAAGAGAAGAAATAATAATTTTTGGAATGCTCATAAGTTAAACATTCCTTATTGTAACAGCCGTCAATTCGATGTCAATTCCACGTTTTATTCGATCCGATCAACTACGCTCAGCACACCGTTCGAATACAATACCGTACAAGAAATCCTTACAAACAAGCAAGTGTCTCTATCCGTAACCTTGAAAACTGCTGAAATATCCGTAATGCTTCCGTAATGTTCTATTCCTTCGATGTGAGTCTAGTTAAACGATCCTTATCCGAGAAATAAAGGCGAAAATAACAAGCGATAAAAGCACATGTATGCCGAGGTTTGACCTAGTGTCGAATGACAACACCTCGGCGCAGACTGGGCCTAGTGCACAGGACACCTAGCATTTACATGGCTCCCCTAAAATGTTTGTCATTTTAACCAAAACAAATCTTACTCTAACTCGTTTAGAATACTAGAATTGCTAAGCGTTCTAGATATCCTGTTTCTGTAACATCACAGTTCCTCAGGCTCCTCGTCGGGGATTCCCGGTCTATCCTTAGGTGACTCTAGCAACAGCACAAGTTTATTGACTGGTCGATCCAATACTGATCCAGTTCCGGTTTGAACAGTCACCGATCTGACTTGGCCTTCATCATCACGACGTGTGGTAAGCACTTTAGCCATAGGCCACTTATTCCTACAAGAATTGTTGTCCTTTAATAGAACAATGTCGCCTTCCGTGAAGTTTCTTCTCTTGTGTGTCCACTTTTGTCTCAACTGTAGGATCTGAAGATATTCTTTACTCCATCTATTCCAGAATTCGTTAGCAATATGCTGTACGCGCCTCCAGCGACGTTTGCAGTAAGTATCTTCTCGTTGAAACTTTCCTGGAGGGGGGAGAATGAGCTTGGTTTTACCAGTGAGAAGGGTACTTGGCGATAGTGGCAACGGTGAGAGCGGATCACTTAAGGTCTCGGTAGTCAGAGGACGACTGATGACAACAGCTTCAGCTTCACATAACAAAGTTCGCAACGATTCGTCGTTTAAGCTGTGACCATGCTGTTTCATAAGTGCTGCCATGATGTTCCGCACGGACCGAATTTGTCGTTCCCAAACGCCTCCGAAATTACTTGCAGTAGCAGGATTTCTGATCCAATCGATGTTCTCCTTAAGCAACTCTGCCTTAATTTTCTCATCATCCATTTCTTGAAGTGCTGCCTTTAACTCGTTTTCAGCCCCAACAAAATTAGTCCCTTGGTCACTGCGAAGTTCTCTTATGGGTCCTCTATGACAGGTAAAGCGCCGTAATGCTTGTAAGAATGAATCTGTTTCCATGGAGTGGGCTACTTCGATATGTACCGCACGACTGGACAAACAAGTAAATAGGGCTCCGTACCTTTTAACTTCTTTCCTGCCTTCTTTGACATACCACGGACCAAAGTAGTCCACTGCACAGTATGAAAACTGTGGCGCGGGTTCAACACGGGAACTTGGGAGGTTGGCCATTTTCTGTTCTCCAAAAGTACCACGGAGATGTCGACACGTGACGCACCTTGATATGAATTGTCTGACCGCAGCATTTCCATTGATAATCCAGTAACCACTCGAACGAAGTTCGTTTAAGGTGAGACCTCTTCCGCTGTGGTGAGTTTTCTCATGGGCGTGACGGAGGACCAGCTCTGTAATATGACCAGTCTTCGGTAAGATGACAGGGTTCTTAAGACTGTCTGAGAGGTTAGCCTTCTTTATCCGTCCTCCGACTCTCAACATTCCGCTGGCATCCAGGTATGGGTCAAGGGTGTTAAGGCTGCTACCTTTCTTCAAAACTGCTTTCCTTTCCTTATCATGATGACGATCTTTAGGCACACTTCCGGTCTGGGTTTGGAAATCTTTCAGAATCTTGATTTCTTTATCGAAATAATTCGCTTGCACCAGCTTGAGAATTTCTGTTTCTGCATGTTCAAGGCCTCTGACCATAAAGGAAGTAGCCGGGCAACCTTCACATTCACGGCTTCGTCCATTAACTTGAGGACCGTCAACAGTTAGAGGTCTCTTGTCTGCCTTACTGGCTCTCATCTTGAGACGTCGTTTGTATTCCATACAAAGCGCAACTGCGCCTTTTAGGACTTGCCACTTGGAGAATCTTTTGAATCTGCTTAACATGTTTTCAAGTTCTTCAATCACTGTCGCGTTAGCGGTAACCCTTTTAACGTCAGGAGAATTGTGGTCGACCTCGTTTTCGTATGAGTCTTGTTGAGGCCAGTGATCTTCCGTCTGCCACAAGACGTCTGGGCCCTTAATCCACTGCGACCTTTGCATAAACTCCTTAGCGTTCATCCCCCTCGATGCTTCATCTGCTGGGTTGGATCCAGACTCCACGTAGCGCCACTGGTCTGGTGAAGTGTGGTCACGGATGAATTGCACTCTATTTGCAACATACACTTGGAATCTTCGAGATTCATTGTTGATGAACCCGAGGGCAACCTTACTATCGGTCCAGTAGAAGTCTTGGAGTCCGTCATAGTCTAACTCTTCTTTTAGCATGCTTGCAACCCTTACTGAAACGGTAGCGGCAGTTAGTTCAAGTCTTGGAATAGTGACTGTCTTCAACGGTGCAACACGAGCTTTCCCCATAACAAGAGAACAATGAATTCTTCCGTTTTCATCAACCAGTCTGAGATAAGAACATTGTCCGTACCCGACTTGAGACGCATCTGACATATTATGTAGCTGAGCAGTGGCAATGCTTCCAAAATCAGGAGGCTGAAAGTTTCTTGGGATGTTCAGCTGCTCTAATAGCGGTAACTGACTTCTCCATCTTCCCCATTTGGCAAGAACTTCTCCCTCGATTGGCTCGTCCCAGTCTTTTCCGTGACAGATCTCTTGACGTATCTGCTTTCCAACAAGGACGACGGGCGCAATCAGCCCCAGAGGATCAAAGATCGAGCTTATAGTTGCCAGTATACCCCTACGGGTACATGGCTTGTCCTTCAACTCTATCCTGAATTTGAATGCGTCCGATTCAATACACCATTCTACACCCAATGCTCTCTCTATTGGTAACTTGTCACTGCCTAGGTCTAGGCCCTTGATCTCCTTTGCTCTGTCTTCAGCAGGTACTGACATCATCACCTTTCTACTTTTGCTGACAAATTTCGTTAGTTTGAACCCTCCCTTTGCACACATCTCTTTAACAGCTTGTACTAGTTCTACAGCGTCCTTCTCTGTCGGTACCGAACTCAGAGCATCATCGACGTAAAAGTTCTTCCTTAATGTTTCGGCAGCTCTTGCACCAAACTCTCTTTCACCGTCTTCGGCTGTACGTTTCAAGGCGAAGTTAGAACACCGTGGAGATGAACCAGCTCCAAAGAGGTGCACTGTCATGCAGTACTCTTGAGGCTCTTGAGTTAAATCTCCATTTGGCCACCATAAGAAGCGAAGGAAGTTTTGATCTTCCCTTGGAACCTTGACTTGAAAAAACATTTTCTCTATGTCAGCCATGAAGGCTACCTTCTCCTCTCTGAATCTTGTGAGCACCCCAGTGAGCTTGTTTGTTAGATCGGGCCCTTGCAATAGGTGGCCATTCAGCGATTCACCCTGGTAACGAGCTGAACAGTCAAATACTACGCGTATGCTGCCTGGCTTTTTGGGGTGGTAAACCCCGTGGTGAGGTAAGTACCAGGCCTTTCCTTCTTGATGGGGTAGCTCTTCAACCTTGACCTTTCGAGCATATCCCTTCTCTATGATTTCAGTCATGAATCTGACGTAGTCAGCACGATACCTTGCGTCGCCTTGGAGTCTCTTCTTAAGGCCGTGCAGGCGTTGCTCCGCTTGAGGACGGTTATTGGGTAGCTGTACATTCTTTTCTCTAAAGGGCAGAGGCATCTCGTAATGCATGTCATCTCTATGATGGATTCCATCTTCTACAATCTTCAGGAACATTCGAGAAACCACTTGAGGGGTTAGCCGCTCCTTAATCTCTGTCTTAGCAATGATGTACCCATTCACGTTATCCTCTGTGTTGCTCTTAAGAATCTGAATACGGTTACAATGTACTTGTTTACTGCTCTTTTGGTTAACAGGACCGTTTACGTGCCATCCCAGTAGTGATCTTACTGCATAGGGTTCATTCTCATTCCCGCAAACAATGTCTCTTGGTCGCACTGCACTAGGGCAATTTAGTCCGATCAGGAGTCCTATTTCTACGTCTTCCATGTAAGGAGGTACGTGTTTCCTAACCATCTGCAAATGTGACCATCCTTGCAGCTCTTCGGGACGAGGAATCTCATCACGATCTGCTGGAATCCGTTGTCTGACGTAGGTTCTCGGTAGGGGTACGATAACGTCGTTTTCTTGAAAGTGGGAAGCCATTAGCCCATCTACCGCTTTAGTATCGACTTCTTGGGTACCATGCATAGTAGTGGGCAAAAGTTTGGTTTCACTTCGTTTAACACCAAGCCTTCTTAACGAGTCTTCCTTAATGAATGTTCCACCACTGGCATTATCAAGGAGGGCGTAAACACATATCTTATTGTTTGGATTGTCCTTGTGGTACAACCATACTGGGATAATACCCATAGCAACTGGAACATCACCGGCATCTGTCACATTGCAAATTGCAGTACACACGTTAACGACTCGCTCTTCCGTTTTCTTTTTACTGGCTTCCGGTTTCTCATGTTGGCCGTTTCCACTTTCCATTTTCACCTCTTCTGATTTCCAACTGTAATCATGGAGTGACGTTGGGTGTTTCTTATTGCAGATCTGACAGGTCCTTTTACCTTTGCAAAGCTTGGCAATGTGTTCACAACTATAGCAACCAAAGCATAAGCCTTTCTGTTTGATAAAGTTTCTCCGCTCCACTAGCGGTTTTTTAAGAAACTCAGCACATTCGTCCAGATGATGCGCCTTAGAGCACAATGTACAGCTGATGGGGTGAGAATTTCCTCCACCTGCATTCTTTCCTGCCAAGGCTGTTGCAAAGTTGGTACTCCTTCCTCTCTTGGGTTTGCGTTCGTTCTGTTTTTGGTACTTGTCAACTGCGTTCATCGGTTTACTTATGCCTTCCTCGGAATAGATTGGGTCTGTCGCTAAATCGGCTTGCTCTGATACAAATTGGCAAAAGTCATTAAAGCTAGCTGTCTGTCCCTTGACACTCCTAATCCTGCTAACTCTTTCAGTCCACTTACTACGTAGATATCGCGGCAGCTTTTCCCATAACTGGCGCATAACATTGGCCGTGTTCAAGTCGTTCATGTATTGCATGCCTGTCATGGCGTTCCTTGCTTGCTCAAGGACAATAGAAAATTCTTGTAACCCTGTTCCGTCGTTAGGCTTAACAGCGGACCAGCTCGACAGCTTGGCGATGTATGCACTTGCAATCTTGTATGGGTCACCAAAATGTTTCTTCAAAAGCCGTCTAGCCTCCTTGTACGAATCTTCGCCTTTCATTTGTAAACAACCCTTTATCAGTTCCTTGGCCTTTCCACTAGTGTATTGATCCAAGAAGTACAAGCGCTCATTAGAATCATCTACCTTAGATTCTATGAGAGTTTCAAAGGCTGTTATGAATGCTGGGTATGACATAACATCTCCCGAAAACGTAGGTGGCTTGTGACTAGGTAGGAGACTCCTAGCCTGTTGGGTAACAATCATTTCTGAAAGTTCAGCCTGCTTCCTTTGAATGTCTTTTTGATCTAACCCTGTACCTTCCACAGAGCTTGAATCCTTTCCGGAACTGCACGTACATTCCCTTTTAACATGTGGTAGCTTATAATCAGTGGGGGTTTCGTACTTGTCCTTATACTCTTCTTCCTTAATGGGAACACTCTTTGGAACAAAGGGTCGGGCAGTTGGGTTCATACTAGCAGCACTGACCAAAGCTGGGGTGGTTACAGGAGTGGTCGTGGAACCAACAATACCTGAACTTTGGAACTTCACAGAAGGCACCCTTAGTGTAGCCTGATCGTTAGATTGTACCCCAGGTGAGATGGTAGTAGAGGTGAGTTTAACCTCGGCATCTTCCAAGTTTTCGTTCATTCCGTCAATATTTTGTTCCTCCTCGAATTTCTCATAAGTTTTTTCTTCTGCCTTTGCCTCTGCGATTTGCTGCCTAAGTTCAAGCTCTTCAGTAGCCATTTTTAATGCTTGTTTCTCTTTTAGAAATGATGCCTTAACCTCTAACGCTGCAGCTTTAGCTTTGGCTTCAATTAACTTTAACCTAGCAGACGTTACCGAGGAAAGGGAGTGCCTTGAGCGACGAGATGACTTAGATTTCACTGAGTGTGTATCACGTAAACCGCCACGTAGCTTATCTGCATCATCCAAAAAGCCAATAATCCTTTGCTTTAGCTGGAGCACATCCTTATCACGAGTGCCAAACCATTCAAGAGCTAATTTAATTTCATCATCATCATCTAAGGCCTTGAGATATGCGTCATGTGCTTCTTGCACTTTAACAAATAGCTGATCTAAATGAACAACTTCCGTACGCACTTGTTTTTCGTTCTCAAAATCCGTTAACAAAGGTGAGACTAAGTTCATCTGCTTAGTTAAATTAGCAAGTGCAGTTTTTCGATTTTCCTTCAACTTTTGAATCTCAAATTGCCTACCCCTTTCTGTAGGAATCCGTTTTCGCACGTCCATGTGAGTTTCTTGAGCCAATAAACCGGTCAGCGGCGATATCGCACGAGGTGACGAGCAGATTGTATCGAGATCCATATCGACTTCGCGCCAAGTGCAAAGCTTCTCTTCATCAGGGAACTCCGTGTTCCCTTGTAAATCTTCTTCCTTGTCTCCTTCCATGTGATTCGTTTGTAGGTCAAACTGTAACAGCCGTCAATTCGATGTCAATTCCACGTTTTATTCGATCCGATCAACTACGCTCAGCACACCGTTCGAATACAATACCGTACAAGAAATCCTTACAAACAAGCAAGTGTCTCTATCCGTAACCTTGAAAACTGCTGAAATATCCGTAATGCTTCCGTAATGTTCTATTCCTTCGATGTGAGTCTAGTTAAACGATCCTTATCCGAGAAATAAAGGCGAAAATAACAAGCGATAAAAGCACATGTATGCCGAGGTTTGACCTAGTGTCGAATGACAACACCTCGGCGCAGACTGGGCCTAGTGCACAGGACACCTAGCATTTACACTTATAGACTAACTGTTAAGACTTCGGGAAACCCATTTTTACCCTAAGATCAAATATGTAAGGTTAGACAGCATTTTTTATCGTGAAAATTCGTAAACCGTGCGTTGGACCGAAAATCGGATTCTAGAGTGTGCTTTGGCATAAAGATTTTGTGCCTAAAATGTGCCTAAGATGTGCATAAAGTGTGCATTTTAGTTTTGAAAAACGTGCCTAAGCCGTGCTTAAGTTGTGCCCAAACTGTGCCTAATCTGTGCACAAGTTGTGCCAAAATATTGAGTCACTCGGAAAATCGTGTCCAGCCTATCGAGCTCCACAGGGTTAGTGTACTTACTTCTTTGTTTTATAAGTGCAGTTTCCACTCACCATTTACTTCGACTATTTAACGTTTGTCTACTTTTGAAGCGAAAGAATTGATGTCTTTGGAAAATTTCTGCTTTGTTTTTACATACAATTTACTCTTATGGAGATCGGTAGTGACTTGTAACCGGTGTAGCATTGTCTCCTCTGATAAGTGTTTGACCTACACTAATCAAACTTTTTGCACAATGAGCTTCAACACAAGGTTAATAAAGTTTGTTGGGTGGAGAGAGGCCATGTTTGTTTTTTTTTTTTGCGTGGACGTCGCGCGGATTTTAAGGCTCGCGCCATACTAGTACTCAGGCTGCGCACGGCCAATTTACTCTCGGGAGCCATCTTAACAGCCTGCAAGTTCGCTGAAAGTTTTCGTTTTTAATTTTTGTTTATCCTGCAACGCCTCGCTTTTATGACTAGGTACCAGTTTTTTCCCGCGTGTCAGCCATTTGTGAGTAGGTTGTATAAAGTCTTTCTTGAAGGAACAAAATCTTTGCTTGTTCATTACTTCAGGTAATGATCATGTCTTCTGAGAATTTCACGCGTGATTTCGGTCCAAGTAGTTGCTGACTCATAGCTATTAATATGATAATGAGTACAACGCGGCAGACAAGCATCCTGTGTCTTCGAGAAAGTTACGCTATGTTAATTCTTTCCTCTTCCATTTGATTATGCTAATATAATCTGAGAATTTCTGAGAATTTCACGCGTGATTTCGGTCCAAGTAGTTGCTGACTCATAGCTATTAATATGATAATGAGTACAAGGCGGCAGACAAGCATCCTGTGTCTTCGAGAAAGTTACGCTATGTTAATTCTTTCCTGTTCCATTTGATTATGCTAATATTCAAACGCATTTCAATTTGAAACAACATATTGTTTGTATATAAAGAGGTTCAGAAAGTTTAAATTTTTGATAAAAATTACACTTTTACTCAATTTTTACAAGAACGTCAAAGAAGCGTAATATGTTGTATTTGCAATTTTCTGCGACTAGACATGCATGGCGGAGACTGTCGCGTAAAATGGCGATTAAAGAAGCCAATCAGTGCAGTTTTTTTCACATTGAGAAAACGACCATTAAAGGAGTACCGATCCATCAAAATTGCTCACAAATAGAGCGCCTTAGAGAATTTAGTTGAATTAGTGAACTTGCGAAGTTTACCACTGATTATTATGTGCGAGCGTTTCTCTCAGGGGCACAATCGCGAAAGAATGGATTACGAAACAGTCGGGTTACCTTTTATGGTATTAAACTGCGTGTTGGAGAGTAAAGACAATGAAAGCATGACACGCGGGGGGGCGGGGGGGGGGGGGGGGAAGCTGTTGGAAAAAGGTAGCGCTAATTCTGTTGTAGACCTTCCAGAAAAACGGCTACATAGAACTATTTTTTCCATGAAATTCGACAATTGGCCATGAAATTCAGCGAGGAGTGTGAGCAAACAATAAAGAGATCATAAGAACGTAACCAAGATTTCGAAAGGCACTTGCGATTATAGCCTGCGTTGCAGCCGGCCCACGCATCGTCTACACTGTAAAAACTGACCAGTTATAGTGACCTCAAAAAAATGGTTAAGGTTTGAATCCCAGGTAACCGTATTTTATTAGGTTACAGTAACCAAAAAAATATAGTTCAGGTTAACCATTTTTTATTCCCGTTGAAATAACTTTTCTTTATGGGTTATATTAACCCTTAAAAATGGTTGTTTCTACCACAGCCCACGCCACTTTTTATGACTTGTTTGTCATAACCTCTACTTTTTGGTTAAACTAACTTTGAATTTTTAGTTGTTATAACCGAAATAAAAAGATAAATATGTTTCAACCTATACAGATAAGTTATAATAACCATTTTTTGTGGTCATGGTAAACCAGTTTTTTGGGTACTAGCGATGAATCTGTGGTAACCCATTTAAAATAGTTAAGAGGTGGTAGCTTTAACCATTCCATATGGGTTAGAAGAAAACGGTTGTTTTAACTGATAATAATGAATTACATTAACCTCACAATAATAGTCTTCAGCAACATTTTTAATGGTTATGTTAACCGTTCTCTACAAACAACAACAACAACATAGTTGACCACTAACTTCATAAAAAAGATAATCATACAACATTGCAAGTAAAAAATGCTTATGTTTCTTAATACAAGTATTTAAAGCAGAACAAGGAATGATTAAACAATCAGCCCTGCTTCCTAAACTATAGCAAATTTAAACTGGAATACTGCATGTCTCTCACAAGACTCCAAAACAAGACTTTGTACACTGGCATATGATTGTAAAACAGAAACATCCTTAAGCAGAAAAAATTCAAGTAACTGCAGGATCAATAGTGATACAGTACTTAGATTAAATTAAACCCTTAAGGTATAAGTGCCTTTCCTGCCAAAACTGCTTTGTCAAATACATAGGGAACTAAGAATTTCGTGAGATTCAATGATATAATAATTGTAAGATCTTGCCAGTGAAGAGTCAACTCCTCACCCACTGTACATGTAACTTTCTTTCTTTGGCTAATGATTGAAGCTGAGCATATGATCTAAAAGTACCACAAACCACGTTTTTCTACTAGAAAGTAAAAAAGAATCTATTCCAAGCAGTGGTTCGTTGAGGGTAACTCATCCGCCGGATCAGGACTTGTCTTGCTTGTAATGAAAATATGGGTACTCGCCGAACTTCATTCAAAGTTGTTTATTCCCTCAGTCGTTCAAATTTAGTGATATTTCTGAAATAAACGAAAATATTTCGTTTTTAAGTTCACTGGTTAACGCACGAAAAATTACAGTCTTTCAGCGATACGCCTGTGGGGAACACGCACGCACGCGTGTGCGTGGTCATCGTGAGCAACGCGCGACTCAAAGCTACATTTAAAAAAAAGCTTTGTAATAGCGTATGATAGCTCTGTAACAGCAGTACAATATTGAAATTAAGATGGTCATCCGAAGACCGGAAAATCTATGCAACTGAACTGAACATTTAGAAAACTTTAAAGGGCCACGCAAGTGAGTGGGGTTGTCTCAAAACGCGTCTATTTATTTGCAAAAAGACAATTTTAAAAACGATTTAGAGTTCTGTTTAAAAATAAGCAATACATACCGGTCATGCTGTTTCAGTGAAGGTCGGTGAAGCAAGTCTTCGAGATTTTGCCTGTGTTTATTTGTCTTTAGTCGACGGGGCAGATATTTTGCTTATCTATTTCAAGCGGTCAACTGAAGTAAATTCTGTCATGATCTTCTTATCATCCTCCTTTGAATAAAAGATTTGCAAGGTATTCGTTAGCTAAGAATTTTGTAGAAGCAGTGAAGACTGAAATTCAAGTGAGTAATCTATTCTGAAGACGTTGTCTTCCGACTACCCTGTGAGCAGAGTCTCCTTCGATCTTCCTAGATAAGAAGATCGAAGGAGACTCTGCTCGCAGGGTATCTTCGGACTTGCATAAATTTGAAATCACATTACCTTTTTACTTGCCACATCTCCATTGCTGTCGGTGACTAAGAAACGAGCTCCCATTGACTTTTAACTGAGGGGCTTTATCCAGGCGAAATACAAAATGTTTCTTTTCGCAGCAATGAACCAAGAGTACTGACTTCAGCTTGACGCAAGGCGGTTAGACTAAGAAACTGAACTATGAGAGCCGAATTTGGCATTGATTTTGAAATTCCAAGTCTCTCATTGGCTAGCTTAGTAGATTAACGTCAAGGTGTTAAGCGACATACTACAGTTGACAGGAAACAATGCAACATTTTCTAAAAACCCTTAGTTGTTTTTCGAGTAAACTCAGTAAACTCGCCTCACATGTTTCCAACCATGAAATAGTTTAAGCTTATAAAAAGGTTACTGAGTAAGATTTTTAATTTACTGAGAACATTTAACGCCATTTAGGGCTCGTGACGTGACGAAATAGAGTTACTTTAGGTCACTTAAGACAAATACCGGAAACCCGCTGGAATTTTGTGACCGGTGAAAAACACGGAAGTATTTTTTGTGAAAACACGCGAGGATAGCTGTTGGCTTTTCGAGGTGCTCAGCATTGATTTGAATGACATAACCTGTACAGGATATCTTGAAGAATCATTTCACCTAGATGACGATTAGTTCTCTCGGCTAGTCCGTCGAGGGAAACGTCAGAGAAGAAAATAGTCCTCGCGTCACGCGACTTCGCCTCTCGCGCGCGCGTACCAGCCCAGTATTGAAGCAAGACTCGCGAGTTGGATGCAAGTCATTTAAAATATTTTAACTGTTGGGGAAAGTTGATTTGGCTATTCAGTCTTAACCTATTCAGTCTTAACCTTCAGCGTAAGGGAAAAGTCTGCGTTGAAGGTTGGGTACAAGGCTTTGATGATCTGTTGTTGTAAACTCATACCCGCCGTTTGTGTCGCGGCCATTTCCTTCTGTGGTTTTCCGTTCAGTTTAACCCCTCGGAAAAGTCAGTTTTGACCATTCAGTGTTTAACCTACTTCATAGCTCTAAATAACAGATCATTATTGGTTAGTCATGACCAACAAATAGTTAATAAAAGATTTTAACCAATTGATTTCAGGTTAGATGCACATTTTCACCATTTGCTTAACCATTTGATTTCGTTATTTTGACTGCCATGAAAAGTTATTTTGACCAGTCGATATTCTAACGGAATTATAACCGTCACAACAACTGCTGATCATTGGTTAATCTAACCAATAACATAAAGGTTACGATTTTAACTAGTTTATTTTAGGTTAACATTACCTTTTGCAACTGGTTATAACCTTTTAATATAGTTACCATAACTGGTCTGTTTTTAGAGTGTAGACCATTTGGGCTCTATACCGACGGTTTAGAGCCGGTGTTTGCGACGCATTACACAACAGACATTGGAGTCGCACTGAAAATTGGCAATGACTTTTTGAGGGTTATTGTTATGTAATGACCTAAATGAAAACACGTTTATCAAGGCCTCCAAAACGATGATTGCATGAGTAAGTAAGCTAAAAAGTTTAGACAATAAGACTTTACTTTAGCACTTAGCCAGCTTGTGAATTTTCAGGCGAAAAAAACGATAAAAGGAACAAAAGAAGAAAACGCTGATTTTCTCTAAATTACCAAATCGTCACTTCATGCTTTCTTGCACGCATGCACCCTGTCATTGTTATTATTGAAGATCTTGCAAACGGTAATGCAAATAAGATCAGCACTTTCGCTTTCGAATTATACTGGATGTGACATGTGATATAGACCCTAACTATAAATATTTTATGTTCTGTTGCTAATTGAAGAGATATTTTAAATCTAAGGGTTGTTAGCAGTCATGCCAGCACTCGCTAAATAGTGACCTTAGCAATATTCGTCCAAAATTGCCATGATTGAACTATCAGCGTTTGCTTCACAAACAGCTTTCAGTTTCCACGTTATGGCACGGAAGTCGACTTCTTTCGACAACAAAAAAGTGTTTTGTATTATCTTTGTCTGTTCCTCAGGTGTAAACACGTCAAGAACTATTTCCTTCAGAGGTGTCAGTAACGGTTCCAAGGAGTACGCACGGCTAGCTTCGTTATTCAGTACTTGGCTTTTTCCCCAAATATTTGTCATAACATGGCACGTTCTCATCAGTTTGTCACTTAGTTCGATGGACCTTCGTTGAGCCCTTTGGAGATCTTGCAGTTGACGCTCTTGATCTCTTAGTCGCTGCTCTGTTATCTGCTTCTCCTCTTTTTCACTCATTAATTTTAGGCGAAGTTTTTCCTTCTTACATCTTTTTGCCCCTAACCTGTTTTCACAATCTTTCACGTTGTCTTCAGCAGAGCTCACGCCAGTTTGGGCACACTTGACATTATCTTCGAGTGCTGTAAAGCTTACCACTACCATGGCTGGCCCAGCAATCCAACCAATTATGGGAATAGGTGTTATTCCGATTCCTATGCCTCTTACAAGGTCTCGTTCTCTTCTTCTGTCACTCAACTCTCTTTCAGCATCGTTAAGTTTATCGTGGGCATTACTGAGTGCATTTTTCGCTTGCTGAACATAGTGTTCGCTGTCTGTAATTTGTTGGTTCAAACCCTGAAGTTGTTGATTCATCTGTTGTACATTCATTTTGCTTTTAGAAACAGTGTTCTTTAAGCTGCTAATTGAGGAGATTAGTCTCTCGGTTTCTTCACATTGGCGTGCCTTTTCGCCTTCCCAAAAATTCAATACTGCGGTTAAGCGTGTGTGGGCCTGACGTATTGGAAGACGCAAATTCTGGGCAATTACTTTCACAGTCCTCGCCGGTGTAGTTGTATTGATCTCAGCTTGATAGAGAACTTTTACTGCCCTGTCTAGACATTGTAGTCCTGTAACAAATTCTTTCTGCGCTTCGTCTTTGTACAAAATAATAGAATGACCAGACGCAACCTTACCGAGGAAATAAAGGAAGATGCAAAGGATTAACCATAATGCAAACTTATGAAGGAAATAAAGGGAGATGCAAAGGATTAACGATAAGAGGACGTAGAAAAAACCAGACATTGCCATGACCAAGAACAGGAGTAATTGAAGTCAAATTAGTAGCGGTATCAGGGAAAATGTTTTACAGTCTGTTGAACAACCATATATTGTTAAGTACAGTATGTGCGAGCGAACGTATGTGGGGTTTGTTCACAACAAAAATCATCTAAGGTCACGTGAAATTACACGTGAAATCTGACGCTCAAAAGGTTCTCGGTGAATGAACTTCGACCAACATCCTTATTTGGGTATAAACATCACCTTTATTTGCAAAGGGTTTTTTCCCTGGAAACAAAACACATTCGGGGAAATCTAATACTTACGTCATGTTATTTCTTCGGAAATATAAATTAAAATAGTTGAACGAAGTAGCTCACTTTGTTGAAGCCTTCTGTACTGTTAGTGTATGTTGATGTGGATATTTTGTTCAAGGAACTGCAGGTAAGGATTAATGTAAACTGGACGTTGTTAAATTGGGATAACATTAGGTATATATAGGTTAGGAAGTAAGAACGGCAACGTCATGAAAAAAATATTTCTACCCCTGTAGCACACAAAATCAAAAATTACTTATCCTTTATATGGTTCTTAAGCGGAATATCTACCCCTCTGTATTACAAGTCTAAACTAGCATAAGCCAGTGAATTCACACAGAAAGATCTGAACCGAATTCACGTACTGTGAGGTTTGCCGCGGCAATGAACGTGAAAACGATCTAAGCTCAAAAAAAGTCGGGTTTCAGAACAAGAACGGCGAGGCTTAGAATGTTTTAGAGAATACAACTTGTACTCGCCTTTGTCTTACCGTTGAAATGCTTTTGTTGATTAACATGTTTTCGTTAACGTTTCCGTTGTGTTTCCCACACTCTCAATTCATAGCCGCAACTGCAAACCATGCTCTACCCAGACTAAAGACTGTGGCATGTGCACACCCGTACTGCTTGTAACACGTTCACCTCTACTTTACCACGAAATTTCACACAACATGGTCCAGTTTATCGCAATCTTAGGCGAGTCGGAGATACACCATTAATTTTGGATCATGCTTTGAAATGCATACTCAGGTGCCCAGTGTATGTTAAGTTTCAGGGAAACCAAAGATCTCTGATTCTGAAGGATACTCTAATTAAAGATGAAATTGCATTATTTCCCGTCTAGTTTGACCGCAACTGCACTTATACATT
The DNA here is from genome assembly GCA_942486035.1 of Porites lobata. Lineage (NCBI taxonomy): Eukaryota > Metazoa > Cnidaria > Anthozoa > Scleractinia > Poritidae > Porites > Porites lobata. Next base: position 856,186 of record CALNXK010000094.1, read on the forward strand.
TGCCAAAGTTCATTGTCGTATTCATCCGAACTTTACCCATTACTACAAATATAAAATATGTTCATCGTTTGCTTTTTATTACGCGGGGTGACGTAGTCAGCCAGCGTCTAAAATTCGGTAGCGCATTCCTTTCGTCGTCTTGGGAGTCAAAAATTGCCTTGTTTTTTTAACTTTCCCGTATCCCGTGCCCGTCCCGAGAAATTGTGTGGATTTTTATTGGCCCCAATAAGCACGTGCAAGTCAGGCTGGATTGCACAAGCCGATAAAACATACTGCGTCAGCTAAGGAGGGAAAAGTAAGCTAACTGTGTAGAGGAGGACGAAGACTCAAGGCCGTGCTCTTAATACGGCGCAAAACTTGGCCTCGGGCGACTGAAAATATTGTCTAGGTGGCCCAGCCGGGCGACTTGCTTGTGTTGGTTTCTTGTTTCTGATGAGTTACAGTCAAAAAGCTAAGAATGTCTAGAATTTATTACTTGCGAAATCGTAGCTCTCTCGGTGGCTTCGCGGCCTAAAAAGAACGCTCCTCTCGCTAAGAAACTCTTGAGGTCGACTCTGTAAGTAGCAATAAGTAGCATGTCTATCAAAAAGCTTTAGGAAAATGTTGTTAAATCGGGCAGCTGGCACGCGTTGATGTTCAGAGGTCGTTTCACGTGAATTCACATGTAACATAATCCTTGACTATGAACGTGACAAGCTGCACAGTTTTCGATAGTAACAGCTTTTCATAGTAACATTGAAATTTTTTCTTCAAATTAGGATTGTTCATTAGTTAGTTTTTCAAAACAAGTTGTTACTTTTGCTCTGACAGGCGTGAAGTACGGTCGGCGACGCAAAACAATAGTTTTGTATTTTGAAAAATCGCTGAATAAACAAGGGAGTCGGTCTTCTATGTTCTTTAAATATTTTTACCTTTTTTGACTGCTGTTTCTGCGAGGATAAAACATAACTAAGATTGTTATTCCAAAACAAGAAGACGAAAGAAAAGAGACGACTATTATAATTGTGATTGTTCTAGAATCGGGTGTAAAGGGGGTATAAATCTATAAAATCCCGCATTGTCTTTCGTGTCGTGACAAGGCATTATGTATCACGTACTAAAAATAAATACGCAAAAGCTAACCGAATCTACATTTGTCCTGAACATTTCACCGATAATATAGAAAGAAAATACTTCTGTTTTGCGCTTAAAAGACGACTTTACAACAAGATGATCTATTCAAAAGAGATAATAGTTTTGGGGCGGCCCCCGGTGGGGGGGGCACTTCCTTATAAAGAGGCTAATAGGGATGTGCCGCTGGATGGGGTCGCATTTTCACGACTAGATTGAACATTAATGGGGTTGCATTTTCAAAAGAGTTACTAGAATGGGGTCGCACATTTTCGGATTTTTGGGGTAAGAGAGCTGTTCATATTTACGGTTAGCAAACCTATCAGGATATTTGTACTGTAGGTGAAAAGTAAAGTGTTCTTCATTCAATTTATTAAAAAAATAGGTCAATTCATTTCTTGATGACCTATTTAAAGGATTGATAAGGTAGATACATAAATAGAAAGTGACTAACTTGGGATCGCAAAAATTACATATTTCCCCAAGAGTGACTAATATGGGGTCTACAATATTGACCACAGAAAAGACTATAATGGGGTAGGGGTTCTGAGAGGCCAGCGGCACATACCCAGCAAAAATTAACGCAAGTAACCCCCCGGGGGGGGGGGGGGCCGCGGTTTCGTTGAAATCATAACAGTTTTCCTGGAAAGCTCCACGCGATCTCAGTCAATCTTAACAAGCAAATTTTCTTTTCAACCTAAACAGGAGCTCCTGACCTAAATCAAAATGATTAGTAAAAAGAATAGTGCCCTTATTTTTGACCCCAAATTTATTTTTCTATTTAAAAAACATGAAATGTTCGGCGGCGTTGTCCATGTTTCTCATATGGCGCGAAAACTTACTTTCATATGACAACATGCGGGTTTTTTTTTTTTCGCACGCTCAGGAGGTCAAAGGGATGTGATTTTTCATGAAAAAAATGTTCACAAAATTCTGCTTGACTTGTTAAGAAAATAATTTGTTTAATGTTTAATAATTAACTAACAGCTCATTGATTTATTAATTTGAGCGATCAACTTAGAGGCCCGGGTACCCCAGCTAAAAATGCTTGGGGAGCCTAAAGGGCTCTCTGAAATTTTCCCTAGAGCACTTCCTTGCAGCCCTGTAGTTATTGGAAGTATGATACATTACACGCTATTGTTAAATGTGGAAGTGCATTTTTTGAGGACATTAGTAAAGGAATGCAAATTTTAGTGAACTACCCCATACTCCTAACATATATGGTGGTAATATTGATGTAAGTTTTGTTTTGAGTAGCAAAGGAACCCTTGTGTGTAACTCATCTTCTAGTGTATTAGTCCTTAACAGAACATCTCCGTCTCTCCTGCACACATTTGTTGCATACACTACTCAACTTCCATTTCCATCCAACATACCCGTAATTCTTTCTGAAACCCACACATCCCGCGTAAGCGCCTTCGGGCGTCTTCTTGTTTACATTCATCCCTTCGGATCGTTTTTGTTGCTTACATGATTTACAATGTTTGAGCGCGCCTTCAAAGCTATGAACAAATTTACTTCTATTTATTGAAGCAAACGACATGTTGTGAAGTTTTTAAAATATCCAAAGATTCTGTATTTTTTTGTTTTGAACTGCTAAATTCTATAGTTGTATTTTATTCCGACACAGCAGAGACAACGAAAATTTGGTTGACACAAGCGAGGTTAGAACTCTTACCTTGGGGTATCTATACCGCTAAATTCTAGTTGCAGTATAAGGTTTAATTTGTAAACAGCATATTGATTCTTGTTAAACTTTCTTTAAATTTCGTGGTAAATTATTACATCTTGACCTTAGTGGTACGTTTGCAAACGACTGTTTCCGAGGAGCCACATGGCCAGCTATTCGGAACCTTGCCCCCCGCGACGCATCACTGATCATGCAGTCATACGCTGGGTGTTACGAAAACCCTCGAAAACTAAGATTTAAGACCCGTTTTAGTTTTCGAAAACTAAGACCCCCTAAAATCGAATTTGTTGAAATATGAAGTCAAACTGTAACCGAAATAGGTCTAATCTGTCAAATTATCTTCTGTCCGATTCTTTTCTCCGAGTTTTGGGTCAAATTTAACGGTAAATTTAGGGATCTTAGTTTTCGTAATTTCGAAAACAAAGATCCCCCCAAAAAACAATCCGTTGAGCTAACTTTTACTCATCCTATTACATTATTTTGTCATATTTGTTTAAAAACAGTATTCAAAGGAACATGAACAGAAGAGGTGAGAAACGTGTAGGCGCCGGGCGGGAGAAATCGCCTTCGTTTACCAAAATAGCAAGAGAAATGAATCAGTAACGTTGACGAGCAAATAATACTTATATATATTTGGAAAATGGATGAAAAAGGTTACATATATTTGGAAAATCAAGCGTTCTCGACCGTGAACCTTCCACACAGTGCAACCACTCAGACTTCGTTCAATTTCTCACCTCTTCTGATGTTGTTGTTCGAATTCGCAAGAATTCGCCGATGTTTGGCTTCTCTGGAAAAATCCGTCGGTGAATTCTCAATGGTATAATATATAGACTTAGCCAGGGCTAAAAGCGAAGCTCCTATTAACTCGAATTTATAATTTAAATCAAACAATAAACTTTTATTCCACAATTCAGTTAGCTTTAGAGCACATTCATGTGACTTTTGAGGGAAAGGTTAAGTGATTTTAGAGAAAAATAATTTGCAAACAGTCCAAGCTAAGAGTGAACTTAATCTTACATCGAGTTGATAGCCTTATATGTACACCCAAAAATTAGCAATCATCTCTGATCACATTTAAGAGCGACAAAGGCTCTTGATCACAGTATCTTTAGGCCTGGCAAACAAATTCCTGGAAAACAAATCAGGCCGAGTTTTTTGCGTTCGACAAGTTTACTTTACAAAATCTTGCCAACAAGTCTAGGACGTGTAAACCATCCTTTTATACTTTTTATACATCACATCTGAGGTGAAACAGTACCATGAGGCGCTGTTTTTATCATACAGACCTCGGACAGAGTGCAGTATTTCACAATTTTGCAATACAAATATTGCACTCATTCAGTATTCAGGACGATCGAAGCACGCGTGGGCTTTTAGCGAAACCGTTAAGAAAATTCCAAAATCACCTATAGACCTATACGGCTAGCCAGTTCTCACTTTTGACAAGCGCTAAAGTCGACTGTTTAAATTAAGATTAATAGAGTTGTACGCTTTAACATAATAAAGAATTTATTATGTTTATTTTTTATTTAATGGTTTTATAACGATGTGTAATCTTCAAAAGCGTTTGATACGCGAGGCATTTTGACTACTGCATGCAAGCGATGTTTATGAGCGACTGAAAACAAACGGTACAGCGATTAAAATTGCAACAGAGACTACTAACAATCAATAAAAGGAAACTAATTCAGTGAAACATATACAGAGACAACAATTTTCATTCACCAAGACAAGTATTAAAGTGTCTCTGAAAATCCTTGTTGTTTCATTTCCACTTTTGAAGATTTAAATCAAGTACTTGCAAGATTTCATAAGATTCTACTTTTTCTTAACCTAACGCAATAATGCAGTATTTGGCAAAATGTAAGCAATGAAAGTTAAATTGCGACGAAAGACGTTCCACTGTTTCAAAATTTAGCGCAAATAGGTCATTTTTTACCAAATTTCTTGTATTTTTTTGTTGAAAATATGATCAAAATCATCCGTTTTTGCAAGAAATGCTACTTTGGAATATCAAGTTTAACTTTGGAACGTGTTGGTCTCCCGCTAAGTTGCCCAAGCACGGAGACTTGTAAACATGTATAAATTTCACATTTTAAAGAGTTTTTATAATACAGAAAAATATGTAATAACATGTGTTTGTACATACTGACACAATCCTTAAACAAATAGTGACTGAATAGCTTTTAAAATCTATTGACTGCATCAGGCTTTGTAATTACAAACATGCCATTTTCAGTTTCAATCCTGTTATAAGACATTCTATGACTCATACCAATAGGAGATATATATGCAAATTTGCAGTATTGCTTGAATAAAGGTGCTCAATTTTATCAATAAAGAGGACACAAGTCAATCCTTGTACACAAATACTCTCTACTTTATTTACTTGTCTTCATGTGATGATAAATACAGATTTCAAACAAAAGGAAATGCAGACTTGTTGCCAACAGAGAACTAAGTCCTTGAAAAGATGACCCCCTCAACTTCTCTTATTATTCCTACCAAGTGAAGGTCTTGCTGAATGACAAAAGAAAGTAAGCCTACTGTGTTTAAATTCAACTGTACCGTGGCCAGGTATTCTGAAGAAGCTCTTACTATTTTAGGAGTATATCAGCCAGGTTCACGGTTAAGTGCATCGGCTCATTAATTAAATTACCTTTTTCCAATTAATTCTATAGGTCAACAATCCACTCACATGTATCTCAGCGATCTCAGAGTGTATTTCAAAGTAGAATTGTATTTCAGAGTAACGTGAAGTAAGATGGAGGAGTAATAAAATCTCCGAAAAGATTAGTGGATTATGCCAGCACTATACCGACGTTGAATTTATTGCTGACCCAAAGGTTTTATTCCATGGTTGATTAATTTACTGTTAACATCTATTTGCAAATATTTAAGTTGATGATGTGCAAGTAACAGCCAGGGGATTTTGCAGATTGGTTCTTTGACAACATTATGACATGATCATATTGCTTGCATAGACGATACAGCATGTCCTGGCAGAAAAACAGCATTTTGATAAATGAGCATGCGCTGAACCGTGAACCTGTCCCTTTAAGCAATCGTAGTACGGGCACTAACTGAGTTTAGTAGCTTGAATTACTCTTCTGTGGTCGATTTACTGAAGTCCTAGGGCGTTCAGCAAACACCTCAAGAACCGAGAGTTGTCAAACCATGGGCGCATTAAGTTGCACATTGAATGTACTCGCAGCTAATTTGCATAACAGGTTTTGAGTGGCTCAAAGTTCGTCATGCAAACTACAAATCATGCCTTCAAAGCAAAGGTAAATAATTTTTTGCGGGTAAGGTGTATTCTTCACAAGACTTGATTCATTTTCATCTCCCTCCCAGAAATCATGTGATGCTAATTGCTAAGATGTGAATTAGTATTTTCCTTTTATCTTAAGGGCCTATTCCAGTGATTATTTAGCTTAATTTGTAATTGTGCCACTAAAGCACTCTTGTTGAGACGTTGTTATGACTTGTTGCCAGCAGAACTTAATGAAGTCTAAAAAAGAAATGACATTTTGAATTCTAGCTAACAGTCTAACACCACTAATTATGGGTGAGGATAATATTTCCGTCGATCTACGATTAGTCAAACTACCACAATTACCCAGACATATTAATAAACACATTTTATAAGTTTTCCATGTAAGGGTCTTAGCTAAATCTGTAAGATTCTTTCTTGTCTCTCTTAAATTCATACACGCACCATACCAATAGGTAAATTCATATTTTAGAGTTCTCCGTCTACGTACACGTCTCAATATACGAATTCGGCTGATCTGGCAAAACGAAAACACACATTCTTAAACTTAGTTTATATCTGGATCAATCTGTTTTATTTAGATTAATTATCTCGATTATTTCATATTCTCTTTGTCTATAAACATAAACTAAAGTTTCACACAGATTCACTGAGGAATATAAAGATACTGGATGTGACAAGTGTTATAGAACGTATTGAACTATCAGCATTTGCGTCACAAACAGCTTTCAGTTTCCACGTTATGGAGGAGAAGTCGATTTCTTTCGACAATAAAAAAGTGTTTTGTTTTATCTCTTTCTGTTCCTCAGGTGTAAACGTGTCAACTATTTCCTTAATAGGTGTCAGTAACGGTTCCAAGGAGTACGCACGGCGAGCTTCGTTATTTAGTTCTTGGCTTTTCCCCCAAATTTTTGTCATTACATGGCACGTTCTCATCAGTTTATCATTTAGTTCGATGGACCTTTGTTGGGCCATTTGGAGATCTTGCAATTGACGCTCTTGATCTCGTAATCGCTGCCCTGTTATTTGCTTCTCCTTTTCTTCACTCTTCAGTTGTTGGCAAAGATTATTTTTCTCACTTTTTTTTTTCTCTCTTTCAGCATTGTTAAGTGTGTCCTGGGCATTACTGAGTGCTTTTTTCGCTTGTTCAACATTTTGTTCGCTGTCTTTAATTTGTTGGTTCAGACCCTGAAGTTGTTGATTCATCTGTTCTACTTTCATTTTCCTCTCAGAAACATTGATCTTTAAGCTGCTAATGGAGAAGATTAGTCTCTCAGTTTCCTCACACTGGCGTGCCTTTTCGAGTTCCCAAAAATTTAATGCTGTGTTTAAGTGTGTGTGAGCCTGACGTATTGGGAGACGCAAATTCTGGGCAATTGCTTTCACAGTCTTCGCCGGTGTAGTTGTATTGATCTCAGCTTTACAGAGAACTCCAACTGCTTTGTCTAGCCATTGTATTCCTGTAACAAATTCTTTCTGTGCTTCGTCTTTCTACAAAAGAATAGAGTAACCAGACGCAAACGTGGACATTGCCATGACCAAAAACAGGAGTATCAGAAGTCAAATTAGCAGTGGTATATATATCAGGGAAAGTGTTTTACAGTCTGTTGTAGTTTTCTAGGAATACCTGTCAGGTATTGCTACGAATTCCAAAATAGGAATTTCCCCGAAAATACGCCGTAAAAGTTCGAGAGTACATGTAACAATTCATTCCCATTCTCTTTTGAACAAAAGAAAACTGGCTATTAAATTCTAGGAATTCTGAGTACGATAATCAGCTTCCTCTGTTGTTCCCATGAGAGAGCAGATGTCCGCACTTTTCGGGGTTTGTTTACAACAATAGTCACGTGTAACTAGACGTCAAATCTGACGCTCAGAAGGTGAATTATTTAAAGTCTTGTCCTGCCTAGGTTAGCATTATAGCTATTTGCAGGACATAAAGAATTGTAAACTTTATATTTCTTTAAATAAATACATTGTTGTTTAATTTTTCTCGGTAAATGAACTTCGACCAGCATCCTTATTTGGTTATAAATATTACCTTTGTTTCCAAACGGTTGTTTCCTTGGAAGCTTGAGTATATTTTCCGGGAAATCTATTGCTTGCATCAAGTTATTTCTTTGGATAATAAAATGGCGACTCGTGGTCTGATCTTCTGGAGTTTGTTTACAACCAATGTCATCATAAGTCACGTGAAAATACACGTGAAATCTGACGCTCAGAAGGTTCTCGGTAAATGAACTTCGACCAGTGTCCTTATTTGGGTACAAATCAGCTTTGTGGTTGGTTGTTTCCCTGGAAGCTTGATATACAGTGTATTCGGGGAAATCTATTGCTTACGTCATGTTATTCAGTCTTGGGCATTGTAAAGGGAAATAGCTGAACGAAATAACTCATTTTGTAGAAGCCTTCTGCAGTGTTAGTGTGTGTTGATGAGGATATTTTCTTCAAGAAACTACAGTTAAGGATTAATGTAAACTTGACTTTGGTACATTAGGATAACATTACAGAGTTTCGGAGGTAAGAACAGAAAAGGATGAAATAAAAATGTTTCTTTCCCTGTAATCCGCACACTAAAGCAAGAATCACTTATTCTTTACATGGTCTATTCTGTTCACAAGTCTAAAGTCAAGCATAAGCCAGTGAGTTCGCACTAAAGTCTGAACCGAATTCAAGTGCTGTTGTGATGTTTCCACGGAAATGAACGTGAAAACGATCGGGTTTCAGAACAAGAATGG
>CALNXK010000094.1:875000-900000 GCA_942486035.1 Porites lobata
TTGCAAAGCAAAATTAAGTAGAATCGAGTCACTTTTCAGGCAATAGTTCTGGATTTTGCCTCGGCTGATATTTCAATGTCACATAGTAGCCTGTCAGTCTCTCTATAATGACTTAGAGCCCATGCAAAGAATATGAGGATGATTATACCTAGAAAGTTCTTTTTTTACCAGATGAGCTTGCCGACAAAGAACATGCATGCATGAGAGAATCATGAGAGACATTTCACTGATCTTTAACGAATTTTGAGTTGCTCCTTTGTGATTTATGTGCAACTTCATGACTGGATTTTGGAAAACCGGGCTGAGAAAAAAATCGACTCATTCTACTTCTTGGCAACTTAAAACAATAAACAATCATTCAAAGGCCATTAATAAGCCTTTGGGATTACTTACTTTCTTACTTAGATAAAATTAAACAAGTGCGCGAACTCAAATTCAGTAAATCAAATCATTTGTTTGACGACGATGCTGTCATACAGTATTAATACTACAAATAAGTATACCATGGTCCATGAAAGCGATCAGAGAAGATGCGTATAAATTAAGATCAAATCGATAAACATATTCTATCAACTTTAGTGTAGGGCAAGGAAGAATAAGTCTGGCATTCACAGGTTATGTATAATCAGTCTACAGTACTAGAAATGTGAAATTTTTAAGTTATTTAGATTATATTTTAAACTTAGTACCTTTTTACCTTGGCTCACTAGTTCGTATTTTTTAGGAAATCTTAAGAAAAATTTGTATTGTATGTTTTCTAATTGTCATTCACCCCCCCCCACCCAAAAAAAAACAACAACAACAACAACAAAAAAGAGCAAAAATAAAAAGAGTGAAGTGCGCGAGAATTTTGAGGAGGCGCCATGTTGGTGACAAGGTTGTAGATTCGAGCTTCTTAGGGCTTGAACTGAAGTTGACAAGCTTAGGACGGCTTAGTATAATCAACAAACCTTTGCAAATTTGTTGACCAGGTTGCCACAAAATTGTTCGCAGTAAATTAAACCTCGCTGCAAGTATCCCCCACAAAGCTTGAATAAAGAAGTGCAAACATGTCTCAATAAGAAGTTTCAAAATCTGCTGCAAGGCTTTTTTAAATATTTTGCGTTTTACATATGTAGAGGATTTATAACCGTATGTAAAGACTACTCTGTAGAGATTTTTCTTGGTCAATAATTCCAAAGACTCCTGCTCGTACAGTGGTCGTTGATCTTAACACGGTTTAAATTTTAGGTTGTTGATTTTCAAAGATGGCTCAAAATACGAAACGGGAACTCGACAAAGCTATAGCTGGCATGAACAAAGGAATCGACAAGAAAGAAGAAATGAGATTGATGATGGCACCTTACGCAAACTGGGATACCTTTCTCACGCCAGCTCCTCTGTCCATCGCTTTGCTGGGACAGTTAATTCTTATTTCTTCGGATGCTGACTTCAGTCTTCAAGACAAGAAAGATAGCATCAAGTTTGAATTTCTGAAATACCCTGATTCGTTTCGTGCCTGTCTAGTGCAGGTCAGCAACAGAGGATGGGATGCCTTTAACAAGGCACACACTTCCATGGATCAGATCCGTCTGTACTCAAACAATGTCGACAAGCACGTCAAAACAGCAGTGAAGTTTCTTATCACAGGGTCAGCTGAAGATGTCCAATCGATGGTCCCCGATGCGCTAAAAAACATTGACGTGATCGCTGATGATTGTTTAGAGTTGGCCACGTCGGTTGAAAAAGAATTCGTTGCTGTGATGAAACTAATTGCGGAACTCCTTGAGGCGTGTACACGAGCGAAGGGTCAACATGAAGAGGATTTGAAAGCCGCAAAGATCGCTCGTGAAGTTGCGGAGGAGCATATGAAAGCCGTTAAAGAGGAGAAACAACAAGCTGTAAGTAGACGAAATGAAATGGAAAAGCAAATGAAGGAGGCGAATGAAGAATTCAAAGATGCCATTAAATCAATGCCTGGCGCATGGGATATCATTGGAAAAGCTTGCGCTGACACCATGATCAGTGCTACTCGCATCGTTGGCACCATACCAAGTATGATGTTGGGAAAACTAGGCTTAAAAACTCGTTCCTCACAAGAATCTCAAGTCAATGAGCCCACAAGAGATTCAAATCGTCCACAACATTCTGAAGGCGCATTGGCGATTTACAAAATCGTGCCTGAGGTTTACGGCCCAGTGGAAACCCTTGTAACACTTGCACATGGTGGCGAGGTCATGAAAGGCGATAAAAAGGCAAAGCATGGAGTATTACGCTCTATGAAGGCACTTGAAAGCATTAAGAGAAATCGATTGGAAGAAGTAAATGAATCATCGATGAAAACGAGAGTGCTGAAGCTGTGCAAAGATGCCATTGATCTTTCCCAAGCCTTGTCTAAGAAACCACAACTGCAATATTCAGAGGAAGACATTGAAGAGATACATTTGCAAGCAGATATGCTCCTCGAAGAGGCCCGCATCTTACAAGGTGTATCGCATTCCGTTCTTGGTACCAACGCCCTTCCAAATACATCTCCAAATCTTGCCAAACAGCCAGCGTACAACAGCGATGGTGGGTTAGTCCAACAAGCATTGGACAGTTATCGATTCAGGACGGAAACAGCGAAAGAAATGTTGAAGGATTCTCGTCGCGCATACGAGGCATCTTGTGATGAGGTTGCGAAGAAATCAAGAGAGGTGACCAATCTTCTTGTCGAAATGAAAGAACTCAACTTAAAAGAGATAGATATGGAAAAAATCAGGAAGACGTTGGTTAAAGGTATTCAAGCTCTCGGTGAATTGCGAGAACAGTGGGGCAAGCTGGTTCGGTTTTTCCAGATGCTATCCAATTTAGTCAAGTGTTGCCTGAGTACCTCCCTCAAGACCTTTGTGCAAACCTCTCGTAACAGATTGGACCAAGGTGACAGTGGCATGTCTGCTGCCATGCGTGACGTCATCTTCGAACAAGCCTTTCAAGCCAATCAGATTGCGTACGTGGTGAACAGCATTTCTAGCGTATACGTGGAGGTGTCGCATAAGCATCTGATGGAGCGTATTACATGTCTTGGTAAGTTGATTGCACTGGATCCAGCTAACAATGAACACGAGATCATGCTGAGGCGAGAAGAGCTAAACCAAGGCTGTGAAGAAGCTCAGGAAGCCATTCGTAGAATTGCTCTTAACAAGAAGAGGGAAATAACAGAAGCATTTGACAAAAGAATTGGAAGAATTGAAAGCGAAGTAGAAGCTTTACTGCCTCCGATCTCGGAAAAGAGAGCTGAAGAGATAAAAGAAAAAGTGAAATCTAATATTGCAATGTCAAAAGCTGACATTGAAGCCGAGGTTGATGACTTGACTTAAAAACTGTTTGCTTTTTTTTGGGTTTTTCGAACTTCATAAAGTAGGGTGATAGTAAAACGGTCAATTTTGATATAGACAGTGGATTTTAATCAACTAGAAAAATAGTTTCCATAGTCCTAGTATGTAGAGCTCAAGTTAAAACGATTCAGTACTGTAATGAATGCATAAAATTTTCGAGGATATTGAAAGCTTGTCTGATTTCACGTGTTCTGTTAAGAGTATTCAATGTGAAACTTCTGAACACTTGACGTTTCAAATCACTCTATAATTATAACATTCGTCTTACTACCGTAGCAAAGTATTCTTGTTAAAATATCTTGTAATGTATACAGGGGCACCCGTCTAGAATATGGTTCAAAACCTCTTAAACATAGCATTGTTGAACGTATTTTAGTATTTAAACGGTAGATATAGGCATATTTTTATCCCTTAAACATGTTTCGTCTGTTCGGATTTGCTAACTGAAAGTCTAGTGATCCGAAAATTATAGGGATCAAAACTTACCTTTTCGAAAATTTCAGCCAGAAAAAAGGCTCCCGAAAACTCTAGATGACCTTTTTGGGGTAAAAATCCGTAAAAAATGAGCAATTATACCATTTTTTAGATGTTCGAAAATCCTAGGAGAGGCAGGCAAGCAAGAAATTTCACGGCAAATGTTGCGAAAATTCTATATCTCAAATCGTCTTCCGAACAGATATTTTCCGAAAATTGACGTTGGGTGTCCCTGATGTGAAGTTTTTGAAGTTTGTTTGCTGATTAATTAAAACATCCGGATTTGCGCATTCACTATGTCTTTTATGTGGCTATTTAAGGTTTTGTTACAGCTCAAAAGCCAAAACATTTCCTAGTCATTTGAGCACGAATTTACATTATTCCTAAACGTGGTGTATTTCTTGCTTCTGGAACAGGAGAGCAGAACAAATAATTCCGACACGGGACACATTTCAATAATTAGTGAAACATTAATTTATTTTGCACATTAGTATTTACACACGAACAAAATACTCTTCCGGATTTTGATATGTTCTTGACGATAAGTTATGCAATGTGTCATGTACACCTAGCGAAGTGGAAAATCATTTAAAAAACCTAAACATCCACAAGTCTAAAGGAATGCGCACTGGAACTACCTACATCGCTCCAGTACATAAAAAGGAACCAATTAAAACGTAAAAAGGAAAACTATCGTCAAATCTCGCTGATATCCATCATTAGCAAAACAGCTGAGAAAATTGAAAAATCAAGAGTCGTCTCATTTTGGACTAAACATCAATTACTAAACCCAAGTCAATTTGGATATTTGAAAAGCAGATCGACAGTGTCGCAACTTTTAAGCTGTTACAAAGACTGGTGCTGAGAGGGGTTTAATAGCGTCGACATGATACGAGGGGACAGAGCAAACTGTCGATTGGACTTTGACATCTCATTAAGGGGACTTAGAAATTTTCTAGCTTGTCTTCTTGGTAAGAGACCCCTTGTAATGGTAGTCGAGTCGTACGAGCCGTACGAGTGGAGAAAGTGCTTGCATGTCCACTTGACAGAGTAAACTGTCGAGTGGACATTTGCATCTCATTAAGGGCATTTAGAAATTTTGCCCGAGGGGGGGGGGGTACTCCCTTATATAAGCCATATAGATATGTGCCGCCCTATCGGGTAGGGTTTTTGCGCCGCTTTGGCCTGAAAACGGGCATACACTTTGCTCATTTTGGTCTGGAATCTGGTATGGTTTTCGAGGAAACTACGGTGTGTATGAACGTATTTATCGTTTCGATTACAAGTGAGTAAAAAAAAGAGAAATATGCGAATTGCAAATAGATTTGAATAAGTTTTTTTGTTTGCGCTCTAATCTAAGTAGTGATAACATAATTTCTGCGTAAAGGCCAGGTCTGAAAAACGGTTAGGGATTTTAGAGTTCTAGTCTGAAAACGGGTGTGGAGAATAACATTTTTTGGTCTGAAATCGGGTCAGGATTTGAAGAAGAACGGGGCGGCACAGCCCCACTAAGAATTCCCCGGGGCACTCCCCCCTGTCTTGTTTGTAAGAGACCCCGTGTAATGGTAGTCGAGTCGTACGAGTGGAAAAAGTGGTAGTTCTTCAGACAGAGTGAACTGTAGAGAGGACAAATGCTTCCATTAAGGGGACTTAGAAATTTACTAGCGTGTCTTGTTGGCAAGACACTGCTTATATTTGAAGTCGAGTTGTACAATTCGTACGTATCGAATGGAGAAAGTGCAAACTCGTTCCCAGGGTTCTCTCCTACCAACCCTACGCTCCGTAGGGCGGGTAGGAGAGAACCCTGGGAACGAGGTTGGAGAAAGTGCTTGTCCCCGGGTTATCCACCGGACATGATCCATGGAGTTAACAAATGCATGTCATTCAGGGAACTTAGAAATTTTCTTGCTTGTCTTGTTTTCTACAAGAGCACCTGCATTTTAGGTACTGGGCAATAAAATGCAGTGCTAACACACACATTGTAGGTTAAGAGCAGTAAAAGCTTCAATTTAGGTGGCGAAGTACGTACATAAACTCAAGCTTACATTCTGTCGGTGTATGACATTTGCAGACTGCAGACCGCACACTGCAGGCTGCAGAATGCAAGACTGTAAATTGAAGGAGACCAAAAATATCGCAATGAAGGTGGCGTCAATGTCAACATTACCTTGTTCCACGCTTCTAACAAAATGAGAAGTAAGGCCCAGAAGCGAAGTTTATATTTTCCATGCAAATTACATAGACCTCATTCCCAAAGGAGCGGTTGGCTGTACGCCGGGGGGGGGGGTCGATAAAGAGTCCCTGAAGAATAGCCAACAGCATCTTGGAAATGGGACCAGACGAGTGTAATTTTGTGCTAAAAATGTCAACCTTGTTCCCAGGCTACTTTCTTACTTTCTTAGAAGCTTGGAAACGATGTTATATTTTTGATGACGTCACCTTTATTAGAAGGTTTTTGGTGTCATTTAATTTACAATCTGCAGTCTGCTGTCTGCGGTCTGGTCTGCTGTCTGCCGTCTGCAAATGTCATACACCGAGATTCTGTAGACTGTATAGCGTTTAAATAGTACTGTTATGGAGATTGGAAGATGCAAGGTACAGTTTTATATCAAGTTGCGTTAGCACGTTGGTCAGTTTTGGACAGGCCATTACTTTAGAACTACTTTGAACACTGGTGAGATACGTGGCCATTTTGGGTTGCAAAGCATTGACGAGCGAGGCGTGGTGCTAGCTTGAATTTCATCCGATTGCTTCAAGTCGTTTTCTCTTCTCAGCAACGTCTGAATCGACCAGCCGTTAATGCCGTCCACTGACGTCACTACTACCCGAAAATCGGGTAGTGATTTTGATTGGTTGATTGTCTAAATATTCGCATAATTATGTATAATTTTGAGAAATTTTAGCGGGATTTTCGCTTGATATTCAGCGGATCGCATCGTTGGCATGATTGCGTGGAGTTCAAACATTTCGATAATCTTTATCATAAACAGCAAAACTGCCCTTTTCTTCGAAACTAAAATGCTGAATTGAACTGGGAATGAAGAATCATTGCGGAGGGTCGGTAGCTTTTTCATTTAGATCCGCTTTATGGTTTCCGCAGTGATTTTGTTTAAGCGACGATTCTGAGACGGCAATGTTGTCATTCGACTTTCTTGCTATTTTCACCGTCAAGTGTAATTATTCTCTGTTAGCTTTTCTTTCTTGTTTCCTAGTTTTCTTTTTTATTCGTTAAGGACCAAATAGCTTCATTTCATTTAAAGAAAATTGTTGTGTTTTTGAAGTAATTATAAGTGTTCCGTGTCGGTATTTATTTCATTGCCTGATTGCGACTAGCCTCCCACGCAGGCGTTTTTAGGGAAACTCGTATTTCGTCCCTGGAAGGGAAGAAATACTAGCTCGCCTAAAATCGCCTGCGTGGGAGGCTAGATTGCGACCGACTTTGAGTTACAACCGGTTCAGCCTGCATGCAGTTGATATTATTTGAACGTTAAACATGAATTACGATCGAAAAGAGTAAAGCATATCTGTCAGCTGTTCTTTATGATGTAAACATTTCCAAACGATAGTTCTTGTTTTGCCACTTGAAAAATCGTGTTTTACTTTTTGCATGAATTAAAGCAAAGGAGTAGTGACGTCACTGGATGGCATTAACGGCCGATCGATTCAGACGTTACTGAGAAAGTGTAATAAATACTCGAAGTAATCGGATGAAATTCAGGCTAGCGTGGTGCGAGTTTGCTCCTGAAAAAATAGGTGGCAAAGATGGCGCAGTAAGTGCCGTCGGTCGTTTAAAACGGTAAATCTTGTTGGAAAACCACCTTTTGTTTGTTTGCTAAGGCACCAACGTCGGAATGAGGTAAGAACTTTTAAGGAGAGATAAGGTGAGGTCTCTTATAAATTTATAAATATTAAAAAAAAAGTGAAGCTTACATACGTATTCATGCATGTGGACTAGCTACAACCGACCGTTCTCCTGTTGTGGAGGTATATTGTCTTTCCTGATAAGTTTGTATGTTTTTCAGCAACTGGCCTTTGTACATGAAAGAGATGTTACAAAGACTTAGAGGTTTATTTCTTGAGTGCTAGTGTTACTCAAGGTTAAATTTAAGGCGGTTTACCTCTAGGCCATGTAACAAAAAAACAAATATTTCTCGTCTTTCTATAAAAAAGAGAGCGGGCGGGCGCTTTTTTTGTTATCTCCGACTTTTTTATTATTTCCAATTGACTGCTTTCTTTACATATGGCTACCCTCCCCATGGACAAGTTGGAGTTCTTAGGTCACATTATTTTAATAAAAAGAAACGTCAGGTATTGATTAAACTCAAGTTTGCTATATTTTGATACATGTTTTAAACAACAACGTAATACATCATACGATATACATGTATTGCGATAGGAAGGGTGATTTAGTGGCCTGAAAGCTCTCGTGATTTTCTTCTTTGGCTCATATCCCCTTTTGTGGAACGGGTAGCAGTCCTCTCGAATTACTAAATCGACCTCACTTCTACACACACACACACACACACACACACACGCAAAAAAAAACAGTGGATCAGCCAATGCAACATAGTATCGAACCTCCATTGTCAAGTTCTCCAGAAGCGATGTTTGTTTCTCCACGAAAGGCAAAAACACTAAAGAAATAGGATAACATAAATTGTTATTTTTTTTTTGGTATTTTTTATGAAGTATATGTCCAAATACTCCCTCGAAAGGCCTCAAATTTTGTCAGTTGCATGACCACCATGCAACTCAATTCAAAGATGATGCTGCAACTAGTCACGCAAACTGAAGGATGATTCTGAAGATTGCACTGCCATTGGGCAAATTTTAAATGAAACGTGTCTACGAGATGGGAACATTTTTGAGGTAAGAAGTGACTTGCGATAGATGATACTGATTTTGATGCACTGGAATGTTTATTAAAAACAAAAAAGCTTTTAAGTGTAATAACACAACTTTCGCAACCATGCCCTTAAGCTACCGTGAAACATTTATTGGCAACTACTAATTGAAACAGATGTTGTGATTTAAATAAAAATTAAAATATTTTAAATAATTATTTCCATAAATTCATGTAAAAGTAAAATCGAAATAGATTTCAAGCCCTGCACCTTTTTAAAACATGTTTTGGTATGACACATGCCATCGTCAGTTTATTTCAATGCACAGCTTAGCATGAGTGTTTAGAGATTCTAAATTCACTTCAATACAAATGCATATTGCACTTAAACGAGACTAACTTACTTAAATCTTTTGCAACCAGATTTAATTAACAGGTATATAACACCAATACTTATTCTGTAATATACTTTCTAGGTGCCCACGCAGAGCCGATAGTATTTAACACAGTCTGATGTCATTTCATTTTTTTAATTCGAAATAACTGAAATGTAATTTCGTTGTTCACTAGAAAGGCAGTAAAAAGCTGGACATCGAATTAAACAGACAATGCCATGAGTTGTACAGAAACTTGTCTTTGAGAAGGCCTGTCATCCTGCAATTTATTTTGCTATTAAATTATGCATCGTATTTCTTAACAAAGACAGACACTTGTGGTTGCAAAATTAATAGCATAATGTCCATATTTGGTGTACTTATACATGTAGGTGAAACCTTGTTTTCATGATACATTTTATGGAGGGGATTAGTCAGCTCAAGAAATGTACCAAGTTTACTGGTTTTTCCCAGAATACAAAATGTTTAGTGCAACTTTGATGTCATAAACTTAAACTATAGTTCCAAAAGTCGTAGTACAATTATTTTTTGTCTGTAAGGTTCTTTGGGCAGATGGACGGAAGCGTTGGCTAAGAGAGGAAAGTCTTCCTGTGAAAGTGAAAAACAAGGTCATAAAAGGGGAGAGATATGAACAACAACTTATGTCCTTCCGTGAGATGACTGGGGACAGGACTGGCCACAATTGATGCTATCAAACAATAGCAGTACAAACAGTGGGGTTTTAATCTTTCAAAGGTAAACTTAGCTATGAACATAAAATTTATCTCAAAAAAGGTTGTTGACTATGGATAGTGAATGAAGATTCTCCATGTTCTTTTTTCTTTTTTATTGAGCAAAATGGAAGTCCAGTCCTCTTGAGGATAGTGTTTAAAACTATTATCTTCTATACAGATGTCTGTTATGTTATTACTGAGGTCCAGGGCTGTCATTAAGAGCCAGGGGTTCGGGCAAGTCACAAGTGTATGCACATGTGCATAGTAAAGAAAATAAAAGACACTGGTAATTATATTTGTTATGAATATGATTATAACTGTACAACAAATTAAAGAAACAGTCAACGAAGTTCTTAAAGTATTAATTCATGTATTGGGAAAGAATGTTATTTTTACTATGATAATCTTTTAGATGCTCTGTGTTGTGATGATGCGTGCCATTTGAAAAGCTATGGCCAAAATCGAGTGAGAAAGGATGCCAGTGATACTACAAGAAAGATGGCCACTATGAACATGGTGTGTGATCGCTTTCACTTTGCCAACCATACAGATAAATGGTGTAAGAAAAAATGCAATCGGTACAAGACTGCCAATTTGGGTAACCAAAGAAAATAATATTAAGGTAATTGAAGGACAATTGTTAAAGAGATAGACTCGAACCCGGGACTCGAACTTGACATATTGAACACTTTGTTACTGAAGAATGAGAACATATCTTTCACTGCTGTGGCTTTTGAACTTAAAGTGTTTGTGGCTTACAGCACAAACA
Source organism: Porites lobata (assembly GCA_942486035.1). Lineage (NCBI taxonomy): Eukaryota > Metazoa > Cnidaria > Anthozoa > Scleractinia > Poritidae > Porites > Porites lobata. Next base: position 885,551 of record CALNXK010000094.1, read on the forward strand.
CACTATGTCCGCCATCCTGTAAATAAAGTTGCTATAAGCAAATATTGGGTTGAAAACAACAACAGCAATCTTTATTTGTACTGTCACTTTATTCAGGACTTTTATATTATAGTACTAACCGCCTGGAATAACCATAAGGGCGAATGGAGTCAGGGCACCCATATGTAGCCGCCATCTGTCTCACTGACCCCGCTGAACTAACTATATTAATTGTAATTGTAAACTGCCTAGTATTGGATAGTCATTAATTACCTTTGTCCTTTGTGTTGTTTTCCCTTTAGGATGTAAACACAGAAGTCTGCGAGCAGTTATTCTCATGGCTCTCACGATTTTCGCACATTACAAAGCATGTGAACAGATGGCGTTTTCTTTTCTTAATGCTGTACTTATTAGACAACCATAATGAAGATGTTGCAAACACTTTGTAAAAGCCATTCCCTCCTTATGGGAAGAACCCAATAATTGATCTTTCTAAATGCGTCTCAGTTACTGTCTAAAATCGTTTTTGCATGTTTAAGAACTCTTATGCGCTACTTTTGAGCTGCCCTTAAAACCCTTTTTTTGTTAGGATGTTTTAGGGAAACTTTGGCATCTCGTTAATCATAGGGATTTTTTCGCCCCATCAAAAGATTTAGCATTCGTATGGGTCCTCCCGAAAGGTCTTTTCCATAATTTCATTACACATTGTTAGGATTTTTTTTCTTTATACCGAAATGTTAAGGAGGCCATTTTTACCAATGATTGCCTGATCTTTAGCCTGCGTAATAGGCGCTTGGAAGTAACGCGCAGGAAAGAACGGGGCGCGCGAGAGAGACACATGAGGGAATAGGGACCTACTTCTCTGGCGTGTGTTCCTCGCGCGCTCCGTTCTTTCGTGCCCCCACCACTTCCAAGCGCCTGCTACGCAGGCTACCTGATCTTATTAAATAACACAACTCAACCTCCGAAAATGGTAGGGAAGTTAATTGAAAAATGGGGAATATCGTAGATGAACAAATGATAAATGAGGGGGAAATTTTTAGCTTTTCTTAACGTGTCCCACGATATGTATGATTATAAAAGAATATTTTGGCGTGGAAATCTGTTATGTGCAGATTGATATGCCTTATTTACATTTGTATGTGTTAAATAAACTGCAGAGACACTTGTGTGATAAAGTGTGCCTTAAAGTTATTTACAAATGCGTATACTACCGTGTACTACATAAAACACAGTTCGGGGAATCAACATCTCCAGCAAGGAATTTAATTCTAGCTTTCGAAAACGCTGCTCAAACATATATAGTATAAAGTGGGTCGTTTCCAGTCTTGCCCACAAACTAGGTTTGAAATTTAGACGCTTCCGTGCCTCCAAAAATTATAATACAGTGAGTATACTGTGTGACGTGTAGAGCGCTTGTTCCTTGGCGTGGCTGATGACGGATCTTTGCTTAAAGAACGAGGCATACACAGTGTGTAGCGCGCTTGTTCCTTCGCGTGGCTTATGTCAGAACTTTACTTATAGAACGAGGCATACACAGTGTGTAGAGCGCTTGTTCGTTGGCGTACTGATGACGGATTTTTGCTTCAAGAACGAGGCATACACAGTGTGTAGCGCGCTTGTTCCTTCGCGTGGCTTATGTCGGATCTTTACTTATAGAAAGAGGCATACACAGTGTGTAGCGCGCTTGTTTCTTCGCGTGGCTTATGTCGGATCTTTACTTATAGAAAGAGGCATACACAGTGTGTAGCGCGCTTGTTTCTTCGCGTGGCTTATGTCGGATCTTTAGTTATAGAAAGAGGCATACACAGTGTGTAACGCGCTTGTTTCTTCGCGTGGCTTATGTCGAATCTTTGCTTATAGAACGACGCATACACAGTGTAGGCAGCTTGCTCCTTCGCGTGGTTTAATTCGGATCTTTCAGTTTAAAGAACAATGAATAAACAGTGTGTAGCGCGCTTGTTCCTTCGCGTGGCTTATGTCGGATCTTTGCTTATAGAACGAGGCATACACAGTGTGTAGTGGAGGGCCATGAGCGCCTGCTTTTAAAGCTCGATAGGTGCGGTATAGACGGGCAACTGCAACTGTGGTTTAGGGACTTTTTAACAAACCGAAAACACAGAGTACAGATACGTGGATCGTATTCCGAAAGGTCGCCTGTTATATCTGGCGTCCCTCAAGGCTCAATACTGGGGCCGATTATGTTCCTTATTTACGTGAACGACATACCTTACTTCTATACCGCCAAGTTATTTGCTGACGATACCAAAATCTATCGAGAGATAAATAAAGTGGAAGATTCTATTGCTTTACAATCAGATCTAACCACCCTCGATCTATGGGCGGATCTCTGGCAGGTAAAATTTAATTCCAGCAAATGTGAGGTCATGAAAATCACTCATAATAAGGACAAAAGTACCCCACAGTACCAAGTCTCGGGTACTGAGTTAAGAAATGTATTCAGTTATAAAGATCTTAGAGTAATCATGGCGAGTGACCTGACCTGGAAAAAACAAGTACACCCTCGTTCGACCGATCTTGGAATACGCTAGCCCGGTGTGGTCACCACATGAGCCAAAGACATCCATGAAATTGAGAAGGTACAAAGGAGAGTTTCGCGAATCGCCCTAGGCCAAAGACGACAGGAAATGGCGTATGAGGACAGGTGTAAAATACTTGAATGGAACTCTTTAGAACGAAGAAGGGAATTTCTATCCCTGGTGGAGTGTTATAAGATCGTATTAAATTTGAATGGTCTAAACTTCAATGATTATTTTGAACTGTGCCGGAGCACTAAGACGAGATCCAGCGATCAATATATGATCATATAAGATACAAACCAAACTCGCAAAATTAAACTGTTATAAATATTCCTTCTTTGTTAAGATAATCAAGTTTTGGAACGATCTTCCAAGTATTGTAATCAATTGCCATGATAGTCCAAATATCAAAAATTTTAAACTAAGATTGAGGAATCACATGAATATTTATTGAATGGGCATTCTATTCTTTTTTAATGATATTTCTGTGATCTTTATATATTTTTATAAAATTGCTTTGATATAAATGTATATATATTTTTATTTTTTATCGAGGATATTACATGGCCGCGCGGAGATACGAAATTTCTCTTCGAGTGTTGAACGAGAAGAGAAATTTCGTATCTCCAAGCGGCCATGTAATGTTCTCTTTATTATATAAACACCAATGAAATACCAAACCATTTCAATGGAACAGTTTTTTCCTGCGAAAGGCGCGATTTATTGTGTAGCCATCGCAACGGTGATATTTTCCCACGTGAAAATAACATGTTATTTTAGCCTGAATTTCAAACGAGTACTGAGAGTCGTTTTTACTCCCTTTCTTTTTTCTTAGTAACGTCTGAATCGCGGACCGGCCGTTAATGCCGTCCAGTGACGTCAATACTCCTTTGCTTTAATTCATGTAAAAAGTAAAACACGATTTTCAACTGGCAAACAAAGAGATACCGTCTGGAAATGTCTACATGATAAATGATGCGAGCGAGTGACGTCACATGCCTCTTGTTCCAACTAGTTCCAAATCTTTATGTGATTCTCGACCACTTTTTGAATCGAGAAATGGCAGCAAAGGAAATCTGAACTTTACGTTTAAAATAAGTGGTCTTCCTATTGGAATTTTGACTTGAAATTTAGCTAGGTAGGTATTTATTACGTCTACTTTCGAAAGCTGAAAAGAAAAGGGCGGCCAAAATTTTGATCATATTGGCACTTTAAACTCTCTGGAACCCAGGGTATTCCAAACCTTACTTTGCCTGTTGATTAATTGGACTTACAGTCGGGTACCGATAACTCGAGTCTTCTAGGGAAATCGAAAAAGATTCGAGTTATCGGGAGTTCGAGGTAAATAACCGCAAATAAGCAAGTAAGCAAAAAGATGGTGAGAGAATGAAAGTATCGTGCACACTTCACAGTCTTCACAGGGATGGACACTGATTTTGAACTGGCGCTAGTCACAAAAAAAGTAAAGGCAAAGAATTGACCCGGTTGATTTAAAATAAATTCAATGCTTAGGAATTCAGTAAACTGGTACACTGTTTTTTCTTTCGACTTGTCACGCGCTTAAAACATGGTTTGAGTTATCCAGGTTAAAAAATTGTATAGAAATAATCTGATCGAAGGGAAACAAAAATTACTTCGAGTTAGAGGAAGGTTCGAGTTATCGAGGGTTCGAGTTACCGAGTTGCATTACAGTAAATGTATGAAGGAAATCCAGGGAAAATCGACTTTGGTTCGAGTTAGCGAGGGTTCGAGTTATCGGGAGTCAACTGTAAGTTGTTCACGTGTCCCCTTAATTAACGTTCATCCTCCTCTATTTTTCAACACCGCACACGTGCACATTGCATCATGCATATAGTAGGGTAGCTAACTGCTTGGCTATGCCTTTTCTTAACCGAATTCCAAGATAGATCAGCTGGCTTTATTGACTTGAAAGAATCTATGTGGTCGAATATAAGGTCTGCTCATTTAGCTATAACATTGCGTAGTACTTTGGAGGAGGAAGTCTGTGTTAACTATCTTAGCACACAGACTTAAAGACTTCAATTTTGAATTGAATTATCCTCCAGTCGTGACATCTGTGTTTGAGTTCCGTAGGGTTCAGTTTTTGGGCGCCTGCTTTTTGTTTTATATAGATAGATAGATAGATAGATAGATAGATAGATAGATAGATAGATAGATAGATAGATAGATAGATAGATAGATAGATAGATAGATAGATAGATGGATAGATGGATAGATAGATAGATAGATAGCTAGATAGATAGATAGATAGATAGATAGATAGATAGATGGGATAGATGGATGGATGGATAGATAGATAGATAGATAGATAGATAGATAGATAGATAGATAGATAGATAGATAGATAGATAGATAGATAGATAGATAGATAGATAGTCAGTATTCACCTTAAAAACTTGCAGCCAAGAGCTGAATTGCGATAAGTTTACAAATGCAATAATTTACAACTGTACTAAATTACAACTAATTAAAGCGCTTTACAACTAATAAAAGATAGATGATCCAACATAATTTACGATTTTAGAACTGTTTTAAAATCACAAATTCAAAAGCATGTGTCAAGTTCCTATATACAATAAGAAACAAAATTATATCTAGTTCTCAACTATTGTAAACATAACTTAAAAGAAAACTACTCTTGCTTCTTTCAGTTTTACACTTTGAACGAATAAATGTTCTTTGTTCTCTCAGAGAGTAGCTTGGCTGGTATTCATTTGGAAGTAGTTTGTGGAGTCTGTGAGACTGATTTGCACACATTTCATGGAACAACTTTGCTGAAATTGCCTCTCTTCTATCATACAGTGTTAAAAGTCCGGACAGCTCTAGAGCCTTCGCATATGATAGCTCAGGGTAAATGTCTTCATAGCGCGTTTTTGCAGTCTTTCTAGGTCTTCGCTCAGATAACTTGGTAGAGCCTGACGAAAACTGGGCTGCCGTACTCCAGAATAGAGCGAATGCATGTGATGTAAAATAGAAGAAGCTCTCTTGTAGCAACATGCGATTTCTTAAGCTGTCTTAGAAAATACTATCTTGTTGAGACCTTTCTAACTAGTTCTGATCCATGGAAATTCCACTTTAAATCACTGCTAATATTAAGTCCTAACAATTTCACACTGTTCACAGTCTCTAGGGTCTGACGGTTAACTAAGATATGGTCAAATTCTGGTTCGTTCCTTGCGAGGCTAATCCTGAGCTCTTTGCATTTCCTTTCGTTTAACTGAAATCCGTAATCCCTTGCTTGTTTTGTGAGATCGTCTACCACTTGCTGAATACAACTCTCTTGGCCTTTATCTACCACCTCAGAGATTGTAGTATCATCCACATATTTCCACATTTCTGCCTCTCCTGCATTCAAATCCTTAATCATTATTAAGAAGAGCCACGGCCCCTAGCTTTGTTCCCTGAGGAGCACCGGCTGGGATGTAACGCCACTCGGAGAGGCAATCCTGGGCCAGTTTAACTCTCTGTGTCCTACCAAATAGAAAGTCAGCAATCCAGGTTAAGGTGTGGTTCAGAATATCGTAGTCTGAGAGTTTACGCACTAAGATATTGAGATCGAACGCCTTACGGAAATCAAATAAAACTATTCTAATCGGGGCCGCGTTCCCATCAGAGCTGACGTGCCAGATATGGATCATGCTAACAAGTGCGTGTGTAGTGCATTATTTAGGTATTGTCCCATATTGCTTGTTGTCGATTTTCTTTAGCACGGCGGGCATCACAAAGTCATGAAAAACATAATCCTCTGCAATCTTGGACAGGATGGATAGGCGTAATGGGGCTAAGGTGCTTGTTGACGTCTTGGATAGGTCTTTGTTTGGGGACAGGGAAGATATCTACCTCTTTCCAAGATTAGGGCAGCTGGCCCTCGCTAAAGGACATGATGGTATTCATGATATCCATGATGGGTGGGGCCAAAAGGTCTGCGTTCTCCTTTAAGAGCCATTCGGGGATACTGTCGGGTCCTTGTGCCTTGGCTGGGTTAACAGATTAATGACTTGAGGCAGAAATTCGTTACATTAATGCGCTCGCGGATGGAACTGTACTAAATTTTACGAATCTTTTTACCTCGGTGATGGGGAGAGTACTGATTTCGCGGACATATATTGTAACAGTAATACCACTGAATCGTGTGAAATACCTGAAATTCTGTTTCATGAGGGTGATGTAGCCTGTGTTCAGCCGCCTCTCCCTTTAAACAGAAGGGGAGGGGTGGCTGTCCACAGGCTAAGTTTATCCAATTTAAACTTGAGCACATAGGTGGCCATTACACTCCGTTACAAATTAAAATACGTTTCAGATAAGCCACAACAAAAAAAATTGAATTCCGCAACATTTTGAAACATTGCGGTTTTCTTACCTTAGTCGTCGCTAACGAATTCTTGGAGCAAACTCAACTTGTGTTATATTCTAGAGTTACCATGTACTCCCCTATATAACGTTAGCGAGATCTTTATTAGTGACACTGGTCACGAAGGGCCATAAGATTGATATGGCTATTGAATCTGCTATTGTTTTTTTTTCCTAAAGTGTTATATGTCCACCTTACTCATCTCACCTGGTAAACAATCCCAGACGTAACTAATCGATGATCAATCACAAGATCAATGAGTAATCGATGAGTAATCATTGGGTATTCAGCAGATTAGTCATTGATCATTTGCTATGAATGAGCAATCGATCACTAATTGATGACCAAAAATTTTTGGCCTATAAGATTACTCATCGATGTCTTCGATGAGTAATTGATGCGTTCGATTTCTTATCGATTATCTAATGATTATCCATCGATTAGTTACGCATCTTGTACAATTTCTATCGTTTTTTTTTCTTAACTTATTTCCGGTGATAAAAATTTACTTTCAGAAATGGTTCTTGACGATATATAATAATAGCCAAATAGGAATTGAACTGTTGCATGTAGAAAATTAATGTATTTTAGCCATTTCGGAGTTGCGTAGGAAACTTGGGCTGGTTTCAAATTTCCACTAATCGATAAACTGACACCATCATATAAAAGGTCATGTTGAGATTGGTTATTTGACCAAGTTTGGCGCTCTAAAGTTGAACAGGGATCAAGTTATGACTCTTGAAAAATGGTTAAAGATACATACAAACGTCTATAATTTTGTCCCTCAAAACCTTGTAAACTCTTCGAAATTTTTCAGTTTTTCTTTGAAACTGTAAAATTCGTCATGCGTCTACTACTCGGAGGGAACTAATTCGAAAATCACTGTGTTTGCCCGTTTTTAGGAATATCACAGAAAATCGCTTTCTGTTATTTAAGATCAAGGAGGGACTTTGCAGAAAATTAAACCTAAAACCCTTATTTCGCCACAATGAAGTGACTTTACGTGTCAAAAGAGGTCAAAGAAAATGCTCTTTCATCACAGGGCAAATCATGCCGACCAGAAAAAATAACCTCAGAAAATCAATATGCGTGTAACGACCTCTCAGCACGGGGTGGATCCAGGATTTTTTTTAAGGAGGGGGTGCATTCGTCTCTTGCTCTACTTCAACACCGATAAACCACAGTTTTCTTTTTTTGGCAGAATACCAGTTGTATTAGAAAACCGCAGGTCATCTCGGGGGGGGGGGTGCGCACCCCCCCGATCCGCCCCTGCAGCATGAAACTAGGCGGCAAAAATCACATAGTTACATAGTTTGCACAGTCAAAATGTAGACCCCTCCAGAACATAATCAACCCATAAGAGAAAATATTCAATGGAACAAGCAGCATTTTGGCACGAGGTAAAAGTCGTGTGCTGCCTACCGACCCGCTTTTTACACTCCAGATTGCTCACACTCTAATAAGGGATTAGCGAAATGATCTCGTGAGAAATTTGAGAAAGATTCCAACTCTTTGACATTTCAACAGTTTGACAGCCAAAATCTAATTATCTCAAACGTGCGAAAAGTGGGCGGAAGAGGGTCGTAAAAGTTATGATTACAGGGTCTCTCTCCTTTCCTTTTCCTTTTTCCCGCCCCGCCAACTTTTCGCGTGCCTTTTTCTTTCGCGTCTTCCCCCACTATCTGAGAGTCTGGAACAGGTTAGATAAGAAGCGGAAGAGTATCTAGATCTGGACCGCTGGTCGGGTACATAACCAATCATAGATCCCCCATGGAACCAGCCTATCAGCAGAGCCTTTCTTCCCTTTGCTCGATTTTGGCGTACTCAATAAAGACTGAGCACGAACCGAGTAAGATCTTTGTTGAGCATGCGCGGCATATTGCTAGGATATAATTTTGAACCCAGGCCTAACAGCCATGCGCTTGCTACAGCGGGCTCGGTTACAACCATCAGTTTATCAATAAACGGATGCTCGCACTCGGAAAAAACCAGTTTGACGAGAGAAAACGAGATTGACTAGTCCAGAAGTTTGGGCTGCGGCGACCCCAAAGGTTTGACATGATTTAAGCAGAGGCTCCTTTACTCCTCCTCTCTCGAGTAGACAAAAAGAGGCTCTGCTCTCGGGTTGCCATAGAAACCTCTACAGAGATGGATAGAACGCTACGCACAAAATTGTTTCGTAGACATGTCTCTCTTGTTTAATTGCATTATGACCATTAACTAGCATAAATATGCTAATATTATATTTAGGACGAAATGTGAATACCCATAATTGGATATTTCACGATTTTCCTCAAAAACAAGCCCCTGGTAATTGGTAGATTATAATTACTTAACAACTAACTCAACAACAACTTAACAGACCTTTCCTTCATTTTTCAGTGAAAGGACTAAAATAAATTTTAAACTCAACGGCATGCCCCGTGATACCAGGTCGCCGGAACGTTTTTAATTCATACTACTATGAAACAATAACCACACCTTAGTCTACATAGCCGCGGTTACGCTCGTGAGCGCCACAGCGAAACTGACCCATACCTAATTCAGAAAAGGTTGCTTTGGCAACTGGGCATTAGGACAAACGAAACTCAGGCAATGAAATGCTTGTGTGGCCAAACAATAGTATAGCTTCCCAAGGCGTAATAGGCTATATTTTCGAGTAGCCTTAAGCCTCTGTTCAAAGCGAGGCTAAGTCTGAAGCTATAATTGATTTGATAACGTTTCTTTGCTCTTATGCAAATGAAAGTCATTATCGCTAAAAAGAATTTAAACTTGGTTTCGTTTTGAAATTGAGAGTTTTTGGAACTCAGAAATGGCCTATGGCCAAAGCAACTTTTATTAAATCAGGTACATACATTGGATAAGGTCAAAGCGCTTAAATATTAACCAACCAAACTGCGAAACTTGTGAAAAGAGGGGCTTTTACGTTTTACGCTATTGTCTGTCACGCTATTACCAGACGCTCAAGATACAAATTGGTCGTTTCCTTCTAAATCTGATGACTCAACACATTTTAAAGCAATTTAAACAAAACGCCTAGTCCAGGTTCCGCCGAAAGAATGGTTATGGCTCCAAAAATACGAGAAGAAACGCAACGAACATCTTTAAGTTTGTCAACAGAAATGGTAGACTAAACGGTTGATTTCTCAAGTTCCACAGTTACTCCATTTCTAATAGGCCTTCTTTCCATAACGAAGTCACCAACGAATGACGCTCCTTGTCTGAAAGCTGTAGGCTGTTGACGGTGATGTACTCCTCCCGGTCTGCTGTGATCTGTCGCAGGGCCTCCTTGTATCGGATGGGGAACTTCAAAATTGAACAAGGCTACAATGAAAGTATCAAGAATCAGTTTACCATTTCTGCAAGTCTGTAAGCTGATCAATATCAATTTTCTCCTCACAATATGAATAAATAATTGAGAGAAATGGCCGTGAGAATTAATAATACAATTAGTTAACGCCGAGCGAACCTGGCCCTTTTGTGAAAAAAGAAGAAGAATTATCATTTTCAGTAGACATTAAAGAAAAATAACGATTGCATGCAAATTTCAACACTGCCCAAGACTCGTTTAAAAGGTACGAGACATGGACCTACCCAAAATTCGTAAGTGACCTACTTAAGTGGGCACTTAAAGTGTATTTGATACTATTAAGAGGAAACACTGCTCAACGAGACATGAAAAAATGTATTTGCACTACTAAAATAGTAGTTTTATTACTGCTATCACTACTGCTATAGAAAAATACCCCACATTAGTTTCGCGTGCTTGGTCAGTGATCAACCGTACACAAACTCGCAGCGCTGCAACATCGGGTTTGTTTTTCATCCACGGCTACATGAACTCCAACTTCATGTGCTTGACCTTGTCCACTTTACATTCTAATTCTTTTAAAGACAATTGATACCTCCTGGTAGGTTGTTGAAAAGGCATTAAAGCCCCTCCGTCTCAATTAACCTCCCCTCAAATGTGCTTGAAACGAATAAGCTTCCGGGGGAGAAGTTTTTTTACAGAGGATTAAACGGTAGGGTACTTACACTCTTGTCGCCCATCATGTGCTTGGACCTGTCGTTCTTTACTGAATGAAGAACCAAAATATACTCTTCTCCTCCAAATCCTTCACCTCCATCTCCACTTTCCTCGTAATCATCCTCTTCCTCCTCGTCTTCTTCCATCTCTTCTTCGTCTTCTTCCTTATCTGATTCATCATTCTTACTTTTCTTTTTCGTGTCTTTCTCTTTCTCTTTCTTCTTAGCTTTCTGCTTTGCTTTGTTGTCGCTCTTGTTCGTACCTTTCTTGTCCCCTTTCTCACTCTCCTCCGGTTCCTCCTAACATAGTTAGCATGAGACACCTCTCTCAGTAAGGGTTGGTTTCCGCTGTTGCGTAATTTTTACGTGCATACGCACGTAAATTTTGCGCGCGTAAATAAAATAATGGCAATGTATGAAAGGCCACGGGTAAATGTAAAAGTTGAGCGAGTTTCAACTTTTACGTTTATGCGTGACCTTCTGTGCACTAGAGAGTTCAAGCTTCACGTGTATACGGCAAACGTCAGATTCAAAAAGAGAATTTCTCCAAAAAAAAATGAGCCGATAAAAACAGCTCAAAACAATCCTTATGGATAATAAATTGCATTAAACTACTAAATTATTTGTAGAAATAATGAACAGTACACGACAAGTTAAGGGGAAACTTAGTCACAACGCACAAATTCGCGTTTGCCGTTTGACGTTAACGTGATGTTTAGCCTCTCTATTGCCTCTATTTTATTTACGTGAGCAAAATTTACGGGCGTTTGCACGAAAAAAATTACGCGAAAGTCGAATCCCTGACGTACAAAGTAACCCATTGTATGGCACGTATTTTCTTTTAAGAGTTTTTTTTGCTCGCAATCCTACTGCAAGATATTTTTTCTGAAATCACCCATACCACGCCTCAAAAGTCAAACGGTCCGCCCCTGAATAAAAAAGAGGCAATGTAAGGAAGGTAACGTGTAAACGTAAAAGTTGAATCTCGCTCAACTTTTACATTTACGCGCGGCCTTTCATACATCACCTCTATTTTAGTTACGCGCGTAAAATTTACATGCGTGCGCATGTCAAAATTACTCGACAGTGGAAATCCAGCCAAAAGGTGTCATTGTCGTTACTTCGCTTTGGCGCTGCCAGTCTGTCACGCGCTTCTTCTCCACGAACGCCATTTGTTCGAGAGTAACGCGTGACGTAGCTCTTAGAACGTCTGCATGGGATCGGAGGCTAGCTGCATCCCAAGCGCTCTGCGTTCGTTCCAATCATCCCCCATTCGCGCTTGTAGCTCATTTCCAATACCCCGCTTTAAGGCTGTGCTCTCCGCTCATCCTTGAAAAAGTTCGTGGACGAGGCAGGAAGGTTAGTGCTGCACATACCTAGCACAGTTTTTATGTAGGGCCGCAGGGGACTAGCGAGATAGTACCATTACGAATTATAAAATAACTAAGATAGTATGCGCGCTCTGATTGGCTGAGAGGAGTGTTTGCATGAGAGTATGTAAACACTTTTCGCGCGCTAATCACGCAAGCACGAATTTGAAAAAGTTTTCAAGTTCAAAACTCGACAAGTGTACTTTATTTACCCATTCCTTCGTCGGCTGAAACTGGGGAAATCGTTACAAAGAAAGTGAGTTTTAAATGTGTCAATTTTTTTTCGCTTAAGCCGACATTTTAAGCGAGAAAAGTCCGTATTTTGGAAAGCATCTTTTTGCAAAACAAGAACTGATTACGCGTGCAAGACTTCGTGGACAAGACTTCGCGGCTGGTAATAATTTCTCTTTTAATCAGTGCCATACAAACAGTTTTGCGTTTTTTCTCCGGAAATTTATTTTATAAAAGCAATAGAAAACTTTTTTCCTGTGTTTGCATAACCTGATATAAACACTCGAGGCGTTGGGAGAATTCTCGACAGTTATGCAAACCCTCGACTTCGTCTCGGGTTTGCATAACTGTCTCGAATTCTACCAACCCCTCTCGTGTTTATATCAGGCTTATGCAAACACGGAAAACGTTTTATATGGCTTAATTATACGCTAAGTTTCACACCTCTTCCTCTTCTTCGCTTTCTTCTTCATCGTCTTCTTCTGCCTCAGAATAATCTTCGTCTCCGGCAACACCGTCCGACAAGTCCCCGATTAAAACTCGCACATGGTCCGGATGAATCAATCTGATCTTGCTGTCGTCGGACGGCGCAGCACTTTTCTTTTTGCCTATCACGCAGAAAATGTATCATAAGAATACCTGGACAAATATGTTACTCACTTCACGTGAACCTCATCCGCAGGGCCGAATTCATTTTCTAAGAGAAAAGCCCTGGGGTAGGTTTCTTTTGTTTTGTGTCACGAGCGTGATTTAATCAACCCCACTAGACCGGACTTCCCCACTCCATGTAAACAGGCTCTAAGAGAAAAGCCCTGACAAGAGGTATTTAATTAATGGGCCCGTAAAGCTGTTGTTTTCTACATGCAAGATAAAGGTTTCAATAGTTTTATATCTAACATGACAAACCTACTATCAGTTAATGAAACAAAATGGAGTAGTTTGCTAGCCAGGACCCGCGCTCTTATTCTTTATATTTCGAATTTCGATTTGAATGTGTGTTTTCGGGCCCGAAAAGTTACCGGGACTTTCGAGAAACGGGCCCCTGGGCAGAATAAAATGGAAACCAACCGCCAAACCCCGCAAGAGAAAAGAAGCGAGAAGGCCAAGACGTCATTTTCGCATTCTTGATCTGGTGGAAGAAGGACCTCTTAATTTTACGTCTATTTTTTCCAAGACTGGGAACGAGAGACGCTAAAAGACAGACATATCAAGCTTGTCCTTCATTCAAGGGACTGGGATTATTAAACTACAGAATACAGGGCACCTTTTCTAGGTATGTTCTTTGGGGTGGCTCAGTGGCTCGGCAGAGCCACCGAGCCCACTAAACCTCGACTGAAGAGTCACAAAGCAAGCAGCCGAGCCCCTAAAATATTTACCTTTCTCGTTCTTTAAGATGCTAACCTCGACGGACGACCCATCGAGCCACTAAACTGTACACCTATAACTGTACCTTATATACTTTCTATAGACGTGCATTCATATGAACTGGTATACATTAACTTGTTGTTTAAATTTTATACTTTTACATCTTTTTTATGTCTGTCATACTTATAGCCAGGTCTTATACCTTTCTCGTAAAAACACTTGTCATTACATTTACAAACCGTATTTCGTCGAATAATGGACGAGGGCGATTATTTCCTTTTTGGCATCAAAAGGGGGGATTATTCGAAGGAGGCGATTAATCGAGGGACGCCTATTATTCGAGGAAATACGGTATATTTACGCGCTATAATTTTTAAATTATTATTTTTAAGTATTGTCACGACTAGCGAGCCACTTATGTTTAAGATCTTAAAATATGGTCCTGTATCTTGTAGTTGCACGTTCTTGTGACGAGGACAGTCTCACCATTTTTAGCGATCGGCGAATTTTTCTCCTCGAGTTCGGCAGAATACTTCAGTAATGTCGGCTGCAGCCGACAGATCTTCG
>CALNXK010000094.1:902500-930000 GCA_942486035.1 Porites lobata
GTTTCAATGGTCAATATTACAAGCAAGTCAGTGAAAGAGTTAAAGTCCTGAAATATCTTACACCACCACCACAACAAAATTAATAACCAAAATATGCAAATAAAACCCAGAAATATTGTTAACGGGGTCACGCCACGGTGGAAATACTTAAGTGACTTGTGAAGTAATGTCAATCTTTACTTTTGTCTCACAAGCAAACAAAAGAAAATTTGGAAAGAGAACCATAAACAGTTTATCAGACTACAGTTGTGCAGGACTGTTTTTCCATTGGCAACCACATTACACAGCTTCTGCAACCAGATCACTTTTTGCTATATTCAGACTGAATGTGATCTGCCAAGAGAAAGATTGGGAAATCTGGACCCTTCATAATTTCATGAACTTTTTTACATGCAAGTACAGGATCAGGGCTGAAACTTTCCCCTAAATCGCACAATCCCAATTATAGGTATTGAAGGATTCAGGGAACGTTTCAGTTTAGACGAAAGGATAAGCTCTGTTTAGTTGCCCAGATACCATATCATTTGGTCAATGATTTCTAAATCTCTAGGTACATCCTTCTCTTTGCTAGAGCAGGTGCCTTTCAGACTTTCTCAAGATGTGACTATTTTTTCCATGGACATTCTTGTCACAAATTTGAAAAAGTTTTATTTAATTACTCTTGAAAATATTTACCTACCTTTTTTGACATCTTTTCCAACTCCTCCAAAGGGTGGTAGACGACATCCAAAGAAATCACGAAGCATATCATCAACAGCTTTATCAGGATTCAAGTGGCGCACCAGTCCTTTCAAAAGCTTGATCAAGTTTACGTTAAACTTTATCTTTGGATTTCCTGGTTTGGCCTCTTCACCCGCAGCTTCTTTTTCATCTTTTTGTTGATTTCCATTTTGTTCTGATGAATCTTCTGTTTCAGTTTGGTCATGCTAGAGATAAATTAAGCAAGTTAGTAAATGTCTAATTTTAATAGCCACTCATCATGACTTATTCAAGACTACACCACAAACGACTATTTTGCCATCACCATTGGGAACTTATCATATCTGTTCAAATACAAAAAAAAATGCCACTTTTAGGCCCCCCATCTACAAGCCCCCCTGAGGGGGGGTACTGGTCTGAAAATGGGGGGGGGAAATTACATTTTTTGGTCTGAAATAGGGTCAGGATTTGGAAAACTGGGTGGCACACCCCCACCAAGAATTCCCCCGGCAAGCCCCCCAGTTAATTAACCCTTTTATGTCCCAAAAATGACCAATATTAATTTTCTCCTTACAAATACATAATCAATAGAAGAGGTTCAGGAAACTACAGTCTAACCTCTCCTTACAGACACCTCTATAATACGAACACGTCTCTATTACGGACAGTTCATTTGGTCCCGGAAATGCCAAAAATCATACATTCCCTACCTCTGTAATACGGACACCTCTGTAAAGCGGACACTTAGTTCTGTCCCTTTGGTGTCTGTATTAAAGAGATTTGACTGTAATGAAATTGAAAGCGTTACAGTCATGAAGACTTTTGCAGGGACTGATCAAACAACATGAAATAGAGTTTAGTTGCAATATTTCGCCTGGCCAAAGCGACATTGCTTTCTGTTCTCTTAACAATTCCCTCAACTATACTTTTTTTCAAAGAAAATGTGTGGAGATCAGTTAGGAGAATTTGTATGTGGACATTCATGGGGCTTAACGAGTAATTTGTCATTTTCTTTGTGGAACTTTTTTCAGTCAGTAACATAACATAGGAAAAGTTGAGTTACAGCTGTAATTTCCCCATAACAAAACAAGATACACTATTTTTTATAATAACGCCCATTTTTGAGTTGGGCCTAGACATTTCTTATTTACTGGGCAGTTTCAGCCTGGAAATGTTCTTACAGATGTTCTTAAACTTCCATAACAGAAATCTCGTAACTTTTAAGCTACATATAGACCAAATAAGACAATGATTATAGTTTCTAAATTAATGAAATGTACAAGTACAAGTATTATTGACCATACACAACAGGAATGTGTGGAAAAAAGAAAGAAAAAGTGCCCTCTGATTTTTTGGATTTAGAAAAGTAATAGCAGCGAAAAATAAATTGTTCTTCTCAGAGCCTTGGGTATTAATTATGTTTTAGATGTTCTTAATATATTGACAAATTTCAGGCAGAACGTTCTTTTAAAAAAAGTGAGTGTACCAAAATTAACATTTTAACAAAGAATTCAACATCAGCGGACTGTTGTGGAAACTTTAAACCTTCATCAGCACATCTTGCTCAGTACAAAAAGTTCACTTAGCAAAAATCATGAATTTATCTGATCGACCAACCGTAGTAATGGCATATTAAGTCGAGGTGGAAGTCTGAGAGTGGGTGCTTATTTGAAAATACATTTGAAGAGACTTTCTTTATTTTGGGATTTGCTACCCCAACAGTGGTTGAATAAAAATGGTAGAAAACTTAAATAATTTGTTATCTTTAACACTTGTACAAACAGTCTACCTACCACTCCACTGCCCATAAATGAGGACAGGTTAAAAGGAAGTCCTCTTCTGTATTCAACATCACTTTCCATCGCTTTTTCAACGGCTTTGGACAATGCATTATTCAGCAAGTTCCCCCAAGAACTGAAATTCACAGGGCAAAGAATTTGTTACAGTAGTGTGCTCTTTTTAATCAAGTCTCCCTCATCCTGCCCTCTCTGGCATGCCTGATCTATGCCACAATAAGCACCCTCCCCCTGGTGAGCATCTTGTAATGAACAATTCCATAACATGGACACAGAGATGCCAATTCTTAAGTCATTTTCCTACACTGCCCATGAGACACCACTTTTAACACAATCTGTCTTTGCAAGAGTTAATTCTGACTTTAGTGTTCTCACCATGCTGTAGGCACAGGGATATACCCCTATGATGCATGTGGATGCTAACAAGGGAAATTAACAAAAAGTGTAACTTCAGAAGTTATAGGGGCACATGATTACTTTGAGCTAGCTGGGCTGGCTTGATTTGTCAATCTCTTGGCACATTAATGAAACACAATTACAGAAATCATTTTCTTGACATGACAACTGAGATACAAAAAGCCAGCTTAGCGAGGATCCCAGCTCACCAGGCTGGCCAAGGGACAAACCAAACCTGGAACGAGACAGCGGGTAACACAGTATTTCTTGTCCACTGCTTCCAGCCTCTCTGTAGAAATGGCACTTCTGGGAAGGCTCTTTCCCTTTAATACTAGGATAAACATTCAGTGACCTTGGCAAAACAGGCCAGCCCAGCAGATGTGTTTTTCTGCATATACATGTAAGCTTACTTTTCCTGGAACGTAGTCAGAGATAGGTACGTTGTATGGTCTTTATCTTCGATAGGTGCTGGGAAATAAATAGTTCCTCTTGGGAAGTAAAGGAGATCCCCAGGCTGCAGAAAGATCGGAGCATTTTTTTAAATTTATAAATAAAGTAAGTTTATTTTAAACAAACTTCCTTGATACAAAAAAGGCCTGTAATTCAGGTTAAAAAAGGTTTCAAGCCAGTTTGATTCTTTAATTCTATTTTATCTTAGCCCTAACATTATTCATGACTAGAAATAACATTATCAGATTTGTTAATATAATTTATATACACATGACAAAGTCACCTGTAGTCATTCATTTAGTCCTGAAGACAAGGGTTAATAAACAAAACAAGCCAAGTTTTTCTTTAAAAATTCTCAAAGTGAAAACATTGTGCCAAGATTCTCAAGCTTCAGCCACCAATTATATGCACTTATTAGGGTTTATTTTTCTGGAAGGTGGCTCCTGGGCTCTACCAATGGAAAGGGAGTGAGCCCCTTACATTCCTAACCCATACGATATCAATGGCCTTTGGTCATTGAACACAGATTAAATATTCGCTTCGCGCAGTTGTGTCATGACTGTGTAAATAATGCATTACTTGTGTCACCCATTACAGTGATTACTGTTTAAATGTATCTTTGCCGGCAAATACAGCCGTCTCGCCTCACTCCTCACTATTTGCAGGCTAATTGTATCTAGTAAGCACCAGTGAATAAAATCACTGAATTATATACGAGTCTTGTTCACTGTGTTCAATCCAGTTTTCAGGATCCACAGTGATCCCTTTTGTTGACACTGGAACTAAAAGGGCTTTCTCTGATTCACCTACACAATTATGTATGAAACGCGGTTTTCATCAATCACATCGCCAAGGTAAACCGACTTGTTTGTCCACACTTCCTAGCCAACAGCTACTGCTAGTATTCTTTTTTTTTGTGTTATCAATGACAGACGAGAAGGTAGAATAAATTTCCTTGAAAACTGTGTGCAGCACAACCATAATTTTAAAGGAGATAGCAGGGATGATTATGTGTACATTTCAAACTTTGAAAATCAATATGATAATTTTGTTTGCAAAAGGGGTTTTGGCTTCCTTTGAAGGCATTTTCACTGACAACTTTCTCAGTGCTTTGCTACTTAAACCCTTTCAATCCCAGATGGAAAGACAGAGACTCGCTCTAACTTTTCAGTCTGTGGACAGCACGGTTGTCATTAAGAGCCGTGGGCCAGGGATTTCCCCTGGCTACTATGAGTGTGGCCCCTGGGTACTTTTATTGAAAAATAGAAGAAAAATAGAACCAAACGAAATCCATAGCTGTTTGATTCCCTGCCTACTGAGTTCCATTTCTTATCTGGAACACTGCACACACTATAACATGGGCCTCTGTTATTAGCAGGGCAGCAATGGTTTTCAGTATACCTTCATGTCGAATTCATGTATAGGTTCCCCTATGTCACTTAGTTCTAAGTCAGGACTGGCCTCTTGAGGAAGCTCTTGCATAGGTTTAAAGAGTTTCCATTTAGTCTTCCCCTCCAGCTGAAGGATAAATGTCTGAAAAAAAAAGTTCAAATAGTAAATAACGATACACCTCCAAAACATCTAGCCAGTGAGCAAGCTCTCCTATTTGGCAGGGCTTGAAATTAAAAAACTCCTCAGGATGCCTTTTGGCAACCAACTGGAGAAGTGTAGTCAGCAGATGCAAATTTTTAGTTGCCAGTTTGTATGATGTAAATGACACAACACATAGTATGGCACGATCCTTCAGATTTGATTGTTTGAAAATATCACAGGCAGGAGTCAGTATAAATTTGGAGGTAAACTGCGATTTGGCACATTTTTTATGATGAAAGCAAAGCAAGAAAAGATGAAATAATTGTTTGTTTTAGCTTAACCATTTTAATTTAAATCTAAATCATAGAGAAATCTGGTCGCCAAAGTGGTGACTAAACAAGGAGTTTTAGTCGCCAGGAGAAAATGTTAGTCACATTGGCAACCATTTCAGTTGCAATTTCGAGCCCTGTTTGTGTGAGTGAAGCAAGGTGTATGAGAATGCGCGACTGAGCAGCGAAGGTGCGAGGGGCAGAGAAAAGGAGAGCTCATTGCAACGATGGCCAGTTTAGTGTCCTTTTGGTTTTTAATTCACTTTTCCGAGATAGCATCCTAACACCCAAAAATTCAACATTTTCTTATTATTTACCATCAATGGTATTGTTTTGGCATTATGAGCCTCAAAATGACCTTAGCAATAAAAGATAGTAACTAACACTATTTATTAATACTGTGTGACCATTGACTTCAGTGTGTCTGCTATAGCAGGCAGTAGTAAATTATGTCACACCTTGGCCTTAATGCTCTTTGGAATAATATTCTAGGAACAAGTACTTAAATGACTATATGCTTCATGAAACAAACCTCCATTTCATCAAACTGTGGAGCTAACCCTTGTGAACCTGGCTGGAAGATAAATGCATCAGCACCAACAAGATTGGTAAAATAGGTTTCCAGTGATTCCGCCAACCTCCAGACTTCATCCTAGGGAGGCAAAATGTAATACTTAATTTAGTAGCTATGCCACTTTTCACATACTAGTTAATAAAACCATTTTTAAGCCCATGGGAAAACTTACATGTGTATCTTTTAAAATACTATAATACAGTCTACTTCCTTGAATATTGCACACGTATTAATACCCTCCCACCCCCTGGTTTAATTGAAAATAATCCTCCTTCAATAACCACACCTTTCCCTCTCTCAAACCGGCCTTCTATGCAGATAATGTTTTTGTCATCAAGCAAGATGATATCATGTGGAAAGCATTTTATATACCTGCCAACTTTTTCTGAGATGTAGGCGTGAGATTTTTATCCTGGGAGTGCTGGGATTTTTGAAAACGACACGATCATTTCCGAAATTCCCGAAGAAGTCCGAAGTCTTCCGAAGACATCCGAAGTCTGCCGAAGGCGAAGTTATCGAGAAAACGCTTATCCACAAAATCAGAGATCGCGAGGAAGGTATTGTCATTTATTCATTTTACACATGGTTTTCGTTCCTTACATGGGTCTGAGTTAACATATTTTTGGAAATTGTGTCAAGCAAGACGGCAACAACTCACATTTTTCAATCAGGCGTGAGAAATTGGTCCGCAGGCGTGAGCGGGCGTGAGATCGAAGTTTTCAACCCGCAGGCGTGAGACTCACGCCTAAGGCGTGAGAGTTGGCAGGTATAATTTTATTCCTACATTTTTATTGACTCTTTATTGCCTTACCTTTGACCACATCAACACTATAAAGAGTACATTCTTCTCCATTAATTTCATTTGTCTCTTATACTAGCATATATTTGTTACAAAGATTTATAGCTAAAATAAAACTGAACCCCTGCAATAAAGCCCAAAACTACTGCAGATGAACTTCTAGATGTTTTCCCTCCATTATACCAGTATTATTTGGGTGTGGTTTTAACCTGTTTTGTACACATCATAGCAATATGTCTAGACCACGACCATGGCATCACCAAGCAGGCTCAGTTTTTATAGCATTGGTACTCCGTATTGAATACTCTACAAAAATCGGTTTTAAGTTGCGTCCACATGCGAGGGGCAGCCAGCATCTCTACCGTTTAGACAGGGGAGCTCCCTCCCCCCCCCGCCCACCGCCTGGCTCCCCTTTACGTTTGCTCATGTTTATATAGAAATACGGATTTTATGCCTGAAGAAAGGGCAATGCCACTTGTCAGTCATTCGTTAGTTATTTCTTCACGATGATGGCTGTACTGTACATCGACATTGACATTTTTGGATTGAAGGAAAAACAATCCACACATTTCATGACAAAGCTTGCGCGAAACTCTCGCACGTGTTTCGATAAAATTACAAACCTTGTATCTGTCAGGCTGATGAAACTGTACAGCAACGCCAGCCGCTTTTAGGTGCTTCATATTAACCCGTCCATCTTCGTTCAACAACTCAGTCTTGCCTTCCGCGTAGCGAGTCAACGACATATCTTCAATAAACTGAATTTCTTCCTTCTTCAAAATGGCCTCCAAGTCTTTCTTCGTAAACATCTGTCCGTAAAAATCTCCATTTTCTCGACTAACAAAGAGTGGTTTCTTCTCCCAGTATTCGTCGAAAAAGTTATCCAAATTTGTCGAGGACAAAAGCGACTCCAGAACCCTCTGAGGTGAACTGAAGTCTATGGCCTTTGTCGCAGCAGTCGAAGCTTCGGTGTTACCCGCTACTTTTTTCTTTTTTCCATCCGGAGGAGTTGAAGAGGCACTGGGGTTACGATTCTTTCGCTTCATGGTCCAAGAGACGGATAACACGAGCAGAGAAAGATGACAAACGTGCAAGCCAGCAGCTCCACACACATGCAAGCAGAACTCAGCTGTTCCACACTCACATGGAGTTTCGTCAACGCGCGCGCAAGGCTTCCCATGTGAAGGATGCGCCTCTGTTCTTTGTTTTCATTGGTCAGTTTTTCGCGCCATTTCTACGGGACCGCAATATTAAACTGGTAACCTCGGCCATCAGGCCAAATTTCCGCACTAAAATATGATGGTGGATGTACTGTACAAAAATGGTTTTTATTGTCACATTTTTAAATGCTTATTTGTAACGAATCTTTAGTTTTATTTTCATTTTTCTTTTAGCCCCTGAAGAAGGTTTGTTTTCAAACCGAAATATTAGGCAATTTGTTTAAATATATATTTTTTTGTTTTTAATATTCTTTGTTTACTTCTTCATCGCCTTGCCGTAAGGATCAGTTTGCCGTTTCATATTTTTTAAAAAATTTGTGCCGGGGGTTCCTTGATGTAAACTTTTATAATTGAAATAACTTGGTTCTTACAATCCCGTGAGAAAATACGAGTCGTCGTTGCCGGCAACGGGAATAAAGTACACAGCACTGATTGAAAAGATTCTCGTGTTGTCTGGTAAATACTGCTGGAACCGTGCTCTTAAAATTCTTTGTTCTTACTGATATATTATAAGGTATTGGTTTTGTAGATAGCAGGGTTTCTCTATTCATATCAACAAATTTAAAACGCATAGTTTTGTACAAGAGCCAGTAAAATGTCGAAAGTCGTGGCCGTGTATAAAACTGGGACGGGCCGGGACAAGAAGGGGGCTGGACATCGGGACGTGTGTGTCGGAGAAAAGTCGGAGAATGTGTCGGAGACCGTTTGTGACTTAAGAACGCGAGACGATCGCGAGGGACTTGGGGACATCAAAAAGTATGGGACGCGGGAATGTTTGGGATGGAGACGCAGGACGTCAAATACAGGGACGCACGGGACGCGGATGTGAATGATTATTGCAAAAGTCGGAGGTAAATGCGATGTCAGTCACTTTTCTCGTGAATATGTTTTGGTGAAGGCAGCCCACTGCTCTACCCTCGTTTACAGTTATGGGTCGGTCACGCGGGAGTTTCTCCATGTCTGCCTCGGCAAAAACCACCTGCATTGAAGAAAGTGAAACCGTTGTTCTGGTCTTACTGCTGATGGAATATTATTATAGAATAACAGCATTAGATTCCAAATAAATAAAAAAGGAAACTAACTTAAGTGGAATCAGGAGCCCAAGGGCCCCTGGTGGCATATGTGAGCTTCAAACCCTGAAGGGCTAGCTCCGAAATCCATCGCTTGTATCACTAAACCACGGGGGATTCTACTATATTGTAACCGTATTTATTTTGTTTTTATTATATTTGTAGTGGCAAACCTAACAGTAAATGCTTGCTAACAGTAGGGTTGATTTCCACTGACGCGTTTTTGGCTACGCACGCCTTAACGTACTTAAAGTTAAATTACGTCAGCTGAAAATAGCCGGCAAGATATAAAGTTGAGCGAAGTTGACTTTTACGCTTACGCTCGACCTTTCATACATTGCCTCTATTTTATTTGCGAACGTAAATTTTCCAACGATATAGTCAGTGCGCTTACCCCTGTATGAGGAAATGTCTTGTGCGAACATCATAAGGTGTCCAGTTTGGTTCTGGACGATGGAATCTAATGTTGACAATGAATAACACATCTTCACGAAGAAAGAGATATCACATTTATCTCCGAATTTTGCAATGTTCATTAACGTCTCCGCGTCCCTGTATTTGACGTCCCGCGTCTCCGTCCCACACGTCCCAGCGTCCCATACTTGATGTCCCTAAGTCCCTCGTCTCACGTCTCTAAGTCCCAAGTCCCCGACACACGCGTCCCAATGTCACCGTCCCAGTTTTATACACATCGATAGTCGTGATCAAAAATGATCATAGGATACGTAAGTTTTCAAAATATTTTCTTGTGGAATTATGGTCCCGACCAAAGTAAGAAAAAATAACTGAGCGCCTGAAGAAGAGGCAACGGCTTTTCACCCAAAAAACCCGACTAGGAGAGGTCTGACAAAGGGTGAAGATTCATTGCTTCCTGATCATTCCTTCTCGAACATTTTCGTTGTTTCATTATTCTGGTAACATTACGAGCGCTATGTACACCCTAAGTGAGACCAAAATGCGAAATTTACACCCGTAAGCGAGACAACGAGCAACCCCGCCCCATTCATATGGGAGGCCCCCTCCCCTCGGGAGGTTCACCCTCGCTAAACGTTTCTAGAAGTGCTCCTAATCCTGAGGGCGAAAGGAACTAAGAAATCCTTGGGACCTGGCGGTTTGGATCGCACGCGATGACAGCTATGATCTTATTTTCAGACACCAACATTTTCCCACTCTTTGTTGACTTGTGCGCTCAACTTAAAATCAAGGTCACTTGAACTCTCGTTTTTCTCGACCTTGAACATTATTTTCCTCTGAGAGTTTATTAAGGCTTCCAGTCAAGTTTGCATCAGTTAGAGCCCGCCAAAGGTATAGCGGGAAAAGACAAGGGTAAGCTGGTAATGTCTGGGAACATTGTTCGTTCTGATGCAAACTGCAACTACAATGGCACGCAACAAGGCCTCGCGTTTTCTTAATGCATGTCAAAACCCAGTCATGAATAGAGATTAACATGGGCTCTTAATTAGAACGTTTGGTACACAGGTCTACACATAAAATCATCTCCATGAATATTCACGACTGTTTTTACTTTTAAGCTTCGAACGAAGTGACGACATTAAATTATACAGTTTATTACGGAAAATTCCAGTAGATTAACAGGTAATTAATGCTTCTGAGAAAACAGAAATGATTTGAATCTTTTTCGGCTGGGGATGCCATTAATGAATAACTACCGTATTTTTGGTTTTTCCACCATTTTTGAATATCAGATGTCCTTTAATTTAGCCGAGCCGCCTATGTAAAAAGATAAAAAAACAATAATTGGATCTGAAAGATGAAAGGGCAACCGATTCACGAAGGGAAATAGAGCGAAGAGGAAGAAAAACAACTCTCATCTCGCGTCAGATTTATCCCGACAGATAACTGGGGAAATGACATAAAATACGGAGAAACTTCCATTAAACCAGCCGACAATGGTTTTTTTTTCTCTGGTCGCATAGCTTGACAGTACTTCATGACTGAAGTATAAAAATAAACTTCACAGCGCGCCGCGTGCTCTGGTCGTCCGCAAAACGAAACAAACAGAAAAAATTAGCACAAAACAGATAACATTTTTGTACCGCTGATATGGCATTGTCAACTGCCACTTTCTGTTCGCCACTGTCCACTTGTATGATAAACATATGAAATTATAAACGCCAACAAACGTGCCCTCCCCAAAGCAGCTGCCGATATCTGCAACTGCAAAAAGACGATAACTTATAGATATTTGAAAACATATTTCTATTTTGCAACAACATTTTAATTCGATTGCCTATGTTACATATGAATCATGGTCCAAAAAACAAGCTCACAGCAAACTACAACATCCCGGGAACAGGCTTCCACAGTAAATAATTCAACCACAACGAAAGTCATTCTTCTCGAGGAAAATATGATGTACAAAGTTTACATATTCTCTTCATAAACGAAATGCAATACCAGCGAAATTGAAGACGAAACGAACATGAAGGTTTTGGACAGTTTTGAGCTTTAGGAACAGCATTTTTGATCCACAAAAAACTTCATACGCTGAATTAAGTAATTCAATGTTGTTTTTGGACAATCTAGTAAATGGATTTCAGTCTCTACATACAATCTCAAATTAGGTGCTAATTGCTTACTGCCGCATGAGATTGTTTTGACTGTTTTTCAGACGAAGAAACGAGTACACTGAGTAATACAAGTGATATTACTACAAAAATAACCACGAAAGAACGTCGAGCTCTTGAGGTGCTAATAAAGTCAATTGCGCGATCGATATGAGAGAATTACAACGATAACTAAAAAACTTAAACAGTCGTTTCGTTGGAATTATTCCCGCCGATCTTCTGATTCTTTGGACGCGGAGGTCTTTTCCCAATCACTAGATAGTAGAATTTTTTCCACGACTGTAATGTCTTTGGTGACCAAATCCAAAAACCTGAAATCGTCCCAACGAAGAGAGACATGAAAATCTTTAACTGAAATATGCTGAAATTCGGCTCGGCGATTCTACTTTCACGCTTGCCGTAAAACCAGTACTCTTTATTCGCGTATTCATAGAAGTAGCAAGCGATTACAGCCGTCGCAGGGACGGTTGAAAACACGGAAAATATCCCAAGGCGAACGATGAGTCTTTCTAGTTTATTAGTCTCGCTCTTTGTACTGGTGTCTCGTTGAACCGTTGCACGGATGCGAAACAACGCCACAAATCCAGCGATTAGAAACAGGGTGCCGATAATTAGATAAGTAAACTCGGGACCCAGAACGAACGCAGCAAGAGCAATCAGGTCTTGATTTCCAACGAAACAAAGTCCAGTCAATTCATCGCCGTCGATTTTGCGAGTTATCAAGATAAAAATTGTTTTGATGGTTGGTAAAGTCCACGCAATAACATGAAACAAGTTCGAGTAAGAGCTGATGGCATCGTACCCCCATTTCATCCCTGCCGCGAGAAACCAAGTTAGCGCCAAAATTACCCACCAAACTGTTGCGGCCATGATGAAGAAGTACTGTATCAAGAAGACAATAGCACAGCCAGTGTTTCGCAAACCGTCTTGGATAAGAAATTTTGGCCCATTGTACTCCTGATCGCATGAGATTGCTTCGCGGCCAGCTGCTAGACGAATGATAAAAGATATGGAGTAGAGGTTGTAACATAGAGCGAGCCATATTATCGAACGTTCGGGGTATTTGAAGCGTACTGTATCAACCAAGAACGTACAGAGAACAGCGAACGTGGATATAAAACATACTACGGACCATACAGTCATCCATCTGTCGACCGTTTCTTTGTCCGAAGTTTTAAAGATACCTTCTTGATTACACAGCACGGCACACGATGCAGTACTTTTCACATAATAGTAATTGATGTTATTTTTGAATTTCCTGCACTGTTCCGAGCCAGTGTGGTGTCGTCCCGCTGGCGTAGCAGAAACACTGTCATTTGGGAGTAGGTCATTACCGTCATTTGGTCTTACGCTCGGAGAACCTAGAACCGGTTTGGGGCTTGAACTGTCCGTGAAATTTGGTCCTGGCATACACATTTGACGATCGTTGTTTTCGTACAAGAACTTCGTGCAATTTAGGTTCATCGGCCACGAAATGCCGAATTCTTTCAGAACGGGAAGGCATTTGTCGCGCACGTATTCGCACAATGGGCGACATGAAGCGATTTTCACATCCACCATGTCGGTACACATTGGAAAATACGCCGAACACAAGAAGAACTTCAGATGAGGAGTGGAACAATTGCATTTAATCAAGGGAACAAACTGTACGATCTCCTGTTGGGCTTCTTTCTGCGTATCGTGACCCAACATATTGGGCATTCTGGTGGCGTTGTAACCCAGGTCACTGCAAAGTGGAACAGTGATCTTCTCACACTGCCATGACTTTTTTCGGGATCCTTGGCAGTTCACAAAGGCGATACAACTTGTCAAAAACACAACAAAAACCAACGAACGATCGAGCGCCTTCATGGTCTATTTCATTGCCACGACAGCTGAAGTTGATTGTCGAATGCGCTGTGACTTCAAAGCCTTGAGATTTTTGCGCCCTGATCTCAAAATGTCCTCCGTATTTCCCAGATCTTTACACACGGATTCGTTCCAAGAGACTTGAGTTTAGATAAGTTCGTTCATCCAAACGGAATTCACAAATGCAAAATGTAAGCAAAAGTTATCTGCATGTGAATATGGTAGCTGTGTTTTCTTTGTGCTGTTCACGACCTTTATGTGCTTTAGCCAATCACAGGGCGTTCGGCTGATTAAAGACCACGCCTATCAAAACCATCTGTCAATTAGGTTTAATTTTGCTTCTGGTCGTGATTGGCTGATTACATGCGCAAAGCAAACTTGGCAAAATGAATCTTGCTTGCTTTCAATTTGCAAACCCTGGCCCTATTTACACAGATGAAATCCTTTCTTTTAGTCTTTGTTAGAAGCACAGGCTGGTTGCCGCATCAGATTATTGCTTTGGCAATCAGCTGACCCGCGCGGTCTGAGTGAAGATCTGGAAGATGCAGACGATAAACTTTCTGAACTTTTGCAGCTGACCTATCTATGAAAACTTTTATCCCAGTCATCAAAATTCGAATGGTGACCTGTCAAACCAAAAAAATGCAAAAGTAACCTAACTACTGTTTTTCCTCCTTGTATTTTTAAATACAAATTTCAATTTTGTTTCGCTTTAAGTGCCCGCATAAACTTTCGGAAACTTTTTGTAATCATACGTACTCGGAAATGAGCCCCGCTGTGAATAAAAATTAAAAATATGGACAGCCATATAAATTGCTTTAACGATTTTTTTCTTTTTAATAAATCGTCCGCCTTGCAAAGATTATTTTGCTCTCAGATCAAGTGCTTTGTGTAAGTTTAGCCACTGGGAGTCGGTCTGGAACTGCCAAGTATTCTACAAAACTATAAGCTATTCAGCTAAGACTAAGGGTTTCAAACCTTCCTTGACTATAGGAAACCTTTCATGGGTTATTTTTCGAGACTAAATATATTGCTAATGATCACTGTCTTTAAACTGCAACCGCAATTATTTGACTATAATTATCTCCACAAATGCGTTTATACGTACGTATCTTGGTTGTTGTTTCGACTGGTTGAATTTTCAAAGAATATCGCCACACTGGCGGAGATTTCTTCAGAATTGTTCGTGAGCCGGGGGGATACTCCCTATATTGGCCCCTTCCGGGACGGGGGAGCCCACAACTACTTATGGTCTCCTGCCTCTACGGGGAGGCTCCGCCCGAAAGACCACCTTTTTCAGGCTTGTATACAAAAGGCCCGGGGGGGACTCCGCATGTGAAAGGGGAGGGAATGCTTGTCGGAAATTTTGAATGAAAGCCCTAAAGGAGACCAATCTGGGCGTGGTCCAACCTTTTTTTGACCCCTAAAGGCGATGATTTTAAATTTTGATTACATGAATCGAGTAAATAAAACGAATTGACAATAGACAATTTTTCAATATTTCTTCGAGTGCAACCCTAAAAGAGACCTTTACGGCTAAATATAATGGTGTTTAGCCCAGAACACCCTAAGCGAGCCCAAAATCCAAAATTTACACCCATAAGCAAGAGGACGAGCATCCCCACTCCATTCATATACGGAGTCCCCCCGGGACGAAAGGGTGGGGAAATGGGAAATCGTTCATTTGGGTCTGTGAAAAGGCACAAAAGGCTCTAACAAGCGGTATATTATGGCTGTGAAAAAGTCGAGAAAACGTTCTGGTTTTGTAGTTTATTGATGTCTAAAATAAAATGGCAGTGAATTTACAGCAGTTTTGCCAGTGCACGAAGGGCATACCCTTTTCGTCAAAACCAAGAGTAAGGGGTTGGTCCTTGTGGCGGAGCTTCACCGTATAAAACTTTGTTCAGCACCCCCCGGATTAATAAACCACGACAGAGTGTTAGCAAATTCCGACTTTTGCCAGCAACAGGCGGTTTATTTGTTTCTGATTCATTTAGGGCAGTGGCGTCGATAGATTTATGGCAGGTCATAGAATTCTTGCTGTGATATGGAAAAATGATCTCCTTAAGATCATTTTATATACTTGCCGACATTTAATTAACCAGACTTTTTTATCTCATACGTCAAATAATCGGTTACCGCCGGTCATTAGTTTGCCGAAATCTCAGAAATCTGGGGGAATTTTAACCATACACTCTCTGTCTCACAAGCGCACACGCAACAGTGGATGCTCTCGAAGTTATTTACTCACTTCATAGTATCCGCCGATAGGCAATTCGCAAGGATGAACTTTTCTACTAGTTTTCTTTTTCTTTTTTCTGAGCAGTTTTGAAGCCTGGTGTCGCAAACACAAAGAAAACGAAACGAAAAAAATGCGAGAGTACCGCCGATCGGTATAACTTGCTCGCGACGTGGTTACTTCCGAACCCATCTGGGCCAAGTTATTCGGCACGCAGTCTTTTTAGCTTAGCATTATTTTTCGAATAAATACACGCTAAATGAAAGAAAATAAGGTTGTGCTGGGAAATCTCTGATGAGAAGAATTTCTAACCAGCTGAGAAACCTTTTCAGTTGTCAATGAAACGTAAATATTAAAGTATAACCTTTTGCCTCGCGTGACCCCCTAAGGAAGGTAAATCAAGCTCATCCACCCGTGTGTCCGGCCGAGGACGCGTGGTACCTCTCCTGTTGAGAGAAGACAATTGACGGAGACTATTGAAGCAGGACTAAGAACCTAGCTACCGCTGACGGTGTAGCGGAAAGCGTAGAGTGGGGTAAACCATTTTGACTTTGTAATTGTTTGTGTGTCCGAAATAAAAAATGAATAAAAAAAAGAATATGTATATATATTATTTTATAAGAATATCGAGGCTGAAATCTGCGGAATTTAAGAATATTACGAATAAACCAGGAGCCTATGGGCTCCTGGAATAAACCCAAGGCTGAGATTTTGAAAAACAAACAAACAAACAAACATTTTGACTCCAGGAGTCCTTATTAAGGGGCCATGTCTTTTTTTTCTTTCGATCTATTCTAAAAAAAAAAGAAAACAAGAAAAAGCCTGATCCCTGGTTTTTAGCGCTTTGACCCATACATTAAATGCTCTTGTAGAGTTAGTAAGAAGCATTACTCCATAATAATTTGTTTATTTGTTTAAGTCCATCCTTGCCATCCCGGCAGCAAAAAGCGACAGCAAATAGTTTCAATGCCTAAATAAAGCCTTATAACAAAACTGGACCAAGAAATCAGTTAATGCGAAGAAGACACTCGTCAGCTTATACAAAAAGACTTTTTCGAAGCAAATAGCTTGACATCGCCAAGTTCGTTTAAAGCTATGTGCAGCGTATTTGTACTTGCTTCTAACTGAACATTTTGCTAAAGTATCGTGCAAGTGATTGTACTCCTCATTAGCCAAAGCCTCGTTAGCCTTTTCATTAGCCTGATGATGGCAGCATGGACGGACGTTTCGACAAACGTATACGCGGTAGTCATTTTTCGAGTCAAAGTGATCTAGCACTGACTGTTAAACGGGTATGAAATTTCCCGGTGAGCGAGTCGACGAAATTTGCAGAGACATATCAGGAAAAGTATGTCATCCTCTCATCCAAGGTAATTAGTTTTTTTTAGGGCAATTCTTGCACATTGGGCTTTTCTGAACTTGGAAAAAAGCTCCCCATATAGTTGCATCACTGTTAAATTATTGTGAATTAGAGATACTTGTAGGCCCTTGACGGATTTAAAGCCTACCGGTTGAGTCACCAATTATAACTTTAATACGCAACAAGAATAGCGCTCAAACACTTATTTCATAAGTATTCAAGTGATAAGTTTTAATAAGTGTTCGACTTATTTTAATAAGTCTACTGATAAATGTATTCTCAAAACGTTCTGTATTTTACGTTCTGTGACTGACGTTTTAAGAATCATGACTTTTATCAATAGACTTATCTATAGATATAAACTCAATATGTAATAAGTTACGATTTTTATTAGTATGGCGTAATTTCTCTTCTTGCTGTGAAAAATATGTAACATAACATTTGTAGTTTTTATCTTATGACAAATAAAGACATTTATTATTATTATTTGATTAATACTTTGAATTTGAGATGAACTTAGGCTAAGGGTAAATTGTTGTTCTCCGCTAAGACGAAAACTATACGAAACAATCTATCACTACAAGAGTTCCTACAATCATCGACGAAAAGGTTGGGAAAGCTACCACTTTTCACCCTCCCCCACTGGATCAATGTTGGACAAAATTAAATTGTTTTTGCGTGTAATTGAAGTTATATGTCCCAACATTGACTGAGGGGGTGGGGGAGAACAAATAAACTTTTTTGATGCAAAATAAAACGCAAACAGCAAATGTATGTTGAATAGCAAACGAAACGTCCTGCTTATAAAAATGCGAAAACTCACAATGTTTATCACCGCTGTTTGTGTTTTTTGATCAAACTACCATGGCCCAAGAACAAAAGTCTATGTGATACAATCTTTTTGAACATCATGTTAAAAAAGATTGTACATAGATATAAGGCCTATGAAATGGACCAATAATGCTGTTACGTTATTCAACCTTTGTCCGTGATTATAGATTGCATGAGGTGCCTGGATATTGGTAGTGTTTTGCTAAACAGGATAACTCGATACAGAACTAGAAATCCAATGCTGTCTCACATAATACATTAATTTATTCTGTTTGTAAAAGCATTACATTTCTTTGACATGTAAGGAAGTACCCACCGGGATTTTTGGTTCAAAAATGAACGTTATCAATTATTAACTGATCAATCCGGGGGAGAGGGAATTCGTAGTAGGGTGTGTTGTCCGACTTTCCAAATCCTGACTCTAGATCTTATTTCAGTCCTCTCTTGTTCAGATCAATACCTATAAGGCAAATGTTAGGGAGTACTCCCCCCGGGGAAGGTCGTAACCGAACAACGGATCATGGAAGCAAGGCTAATCCTGCTGATCCTCATCTACGACAAGATCCGGCTTTCCTTCGCTGCTGTTTAATTTATTCAAGTGGTCCTTACAAAAAGTTAAATTTAAAACACCACTTTATTTTTGTCTTCTTTATTTATTTTTTCTATCACTCTTCCTGCCGTAAGGATCATTTTACTGTTTTCAATTTAAAATTTGGAACTCAAGATTTTACTGATCCAGGTCTACTAAACATCCGGCGGACCCTCACTGGTTTGTCGTTGTGGTTTTGCCCTCACAAGTGTTTCTTACAAGAATTGTTCGCTAATTTTTTGCCTATGTAAGATTGTGACTGTGGCATGCAAACGACCGCCCCGCAATTGTTCGTTTGTTCCCAAACCTGCATTCTTCAGTGGAGTGAATAAAATAGAAAAGAAAAGAGGCCCATCTCTCTCGCTCTCGCATCCTTGCTTTGGAGGGTAGGGGTGAGCAGTGGGGACCCAGTGGGGGCAAATTGTGTCCAAGTTTGCAGTTTGGTTTGTTTGGACTCTGCTCTTGGATCACGAGTAACCCATATGGAGTACAATATGGAGTAAGTTTCTTCAAAGAGACCCTGCCCTACCCTAGAGCCATAGATCTTAACGGTCCATCGTTGTTTTATTCCTGGCACACTATATTAATTGCTTCATTTTTATTTTAGAAAGAAACATTAGCATAGTCCAGTAGTGTTCTTTTTGTAAGTCCAATGAAAATAAATACCCCGAAAGTTTCTTTTTTTTTGCCAGGGTGGCGTTGGGCAGTTATTGTACTAATTCGCGCCCAGACAAAATGGTGGACGCCGGTAGTGATCAGCGTTGATACATCTTAGCCGCCATTTCGACTCAAATCTGAAAGATATGATGTGAAAATGACTGTATTTTCTAAAATACTACCTTACTTTACCACTACCCTTTCTTGTCACGAGTTAGCGCATACATGGACTCCATCTTGCACGAGTGCTTCTGCCGGGGTCTTTCGATCATGCTTCATCGAATCCCTGAAGATTTACGGCCTTCTGTATTTGGTAAGTTAGCGGTACAAATACTACGCGAGTATCACAGATCTGTAAGAGCAAGTTTATGTAATTCGGGCAATTAAAACGGATCGGAAGAACTGCAGGCTGTCATTTCGACTGCGTTACTGAAAAAGAAAGTTTACATATTGCATAATACTCGGCCCTCTGAAAACTGCTCCGGCAGTCCCACAGGAGTCCGATTTGCGTAATAAATTCTGACATTGTCTGCGGGACTGCGGGAGCACTAGTATACCTCGTTCTATAAGTACACTAGTTATGTACTTGACATCGACTGTGGGCGTATGGGACTGCGGGAGCACTAATAATTTGTATACCAACTTAATATTAACTTTTCAGGGACTGTGGGAGTGCGGGACTGCAGTAGCCTCCCACGCAGGCCTTTTTGGGGGAGCTCGTATTTCTTCCCTCCCCACAAACGCCTGCTCAACAGAGAACAACATTCCTTTCCCACGCTTAGCCAATCACGTTGTACTTTCCAAATTCTGGAAAGTTGACCTTGACCGCAGGGTAACCCGATAATTACGCAATCTGCAATAGACTTTGAGAAACCTTGATGACCTCTAATAAATGTTAGACTCAGAGCGACAAAAGTAAGATTTACTCAGTCAGATTTTAGAATTCTCCGTGCACTGCATAACCTTAGCGAAGGAAAGAAAAGAAGAAAACGGTAACTCTAGGGTCACGTTCTGGGTCACGTTTTTTCACTATCACAAGCTTATGAGTCATGTTTAGCCTGTCAACACTTTATTTTAAAACCGTTGATTGGTCACTTACCATGCAAATGTAACAGTGGGAAAGGAATGTTGTTCTGGGTTGAGCAGGCGTTTGTGGGGAGGGAAGAAATACGAGCTCCCCTAAAAACGCCTGCGTGGGAGGCTAGGACTGCAGGAGCACTCAATAAAATAATAGTAATAATAATAAAAATAATGATGATGGTGATGATGATGATTATAGAGGGGGGCATTGGGGTATATTAGAAACCGCAAAACCAAAGAAAAAATCATCCAAAACTGCAAAACCGCAAAAAAATTCAGCCAAAACTGAAAACCGCATACAAAACCGTCAAAAACCGATACAATGGTGACAAGTGGGGCATACAGAGCAAACTAAACTAACACTAATTTCACCAAAGTATTTGTGAATGTCATGGACGTTGTCTGAAGCCTTTGTATCTTTTTGTGTCTGCTTAAATCATAGGCTTTGTTTCTGCCGCTCTCTCGAGCCCAGACTTTGCGGCTCAATTTCCGAAAAGCCGCTAGTTATGGAGCCTAGTTAACTTAGGAGCATTTGCACACAAGTCCTCTTTAGAATTGCAATTTTGCAGTCGCAAAAAGCTATAGCTCTGGAAACTTCAATCGAAAATCTCTAATCGAACATTTCCATTTGATAACTAACACCTGAAAGTTTGGAGACTCGATTGTCTAACATGCGATTGCACTGAGCTGAGTCGACACTGAGGAAGCTAACCGGTACAATTAGTTCCTTTTCAGTTTTGCATGGCAGCAGGAGCTTGCTCTAAGGTTAAATGTGGTAATAAACAGATACTCAAAAAAGCAGTCGATTATTGAACCTCACTGCCCTTCCAAAAACCAAAAACCACATCGGGTACCAAAACCGAAAAACCGCTAGTATTTTTCACGAAAACCGAAAACCAGATGCTAAAAAACGAAAAATCCGCAAACCGCAATGACCACCAAAACCGAAAAACCGAAGTCTTTTGCAACAAAAACCGAAAAACCGATCTAAAAAATTGCCAAAACCGCAAAACCGAAAATCCCAGTGCCCCCCTCATTATATTATTTATTACCTGCGGGACTGCAGGAGCACTCAATAAAATAATAATAATAACTAATTATAAGATTTAAGTATTCAGCATAATTATTAATAAAACTTGACTGCGAGTCCTTGGGAGCAGTTTTTCAAGTACCGTAAATCCTCTATTAAGCCCCCCCTCTCAAATAAGCCCCCCCCCTCTCTAATAGGCCCACCCTTTTCAGAGGAGGAAAGTCAATAAGCCCCCCCCCTCCCCCTCCTCCAATCCTTATTCTTCACAAAAAAATTAACGATTAACGTGGACTGATCAGTTATGGTTTATTCATAAAAATTACTGAAGAACATGAGGTCGAAAGCACATTTTTGGAGAATAAGAATTTTGTTTTTGTTACTTTTAGGCTCCCACAAGTGAATTAAATACTTTTGACGGTGACTTTAATTGTACAATGCGTAAGTCTACTCTGTCGCATACCATGGTATTTTTGCTACAGGTGATGTGTTTCACTAAATTAAATAAGCTCCCCCTCTCTATTAAGCCCCCCCTCAAAAGTACTTGAAAAAAATAAGCCCCCAGGGGGGCTTAATAGAGGATTTACGGTAAGACATTTAGTGGTCTGGGTATTCTGCAATCACAATAGTAAGCAGTCAGGCTATTGATGACCTGTCTCATCATATACTCCTATAATATTTGCCGAATTTGAGGTTTGAGAACTTGTGAACAGACTCGTGGTACACAGTAGTCATTCTGTAATAGCCTGCATAACAGTGCTCACCTTGCTTGGCTAACAAAGTGCCTGATATGCAGGCTATTCTGTGATGACAAGATTTGAAGATTTGGCAGACAATAAAGCATAGAAAAAATGTTGTATCTGCTAATTTTACAGTTTCTGGTTCTAGATGCCTAGACGAGACTCAAACGGTTAAAATCTCTGCCCAATTTCAGATCAAAAGGGATCAAAACTTTATGCTCTTAGGTACTCTACATGTTTAGCTTATACACATGTAGACTCTATAAAGGGAGATCACCCTGCTAACCTAAGCCAACACTGAGGGCAACATAGAGGTAACCTAGGATGGACGGGGGGTGGCTAGAAGGTCTTATTAAAATTTTATAATTTAGAAATACCTTTCTGTGAAGATAATACAACATTTTTTTCTAAGCACACTCTCTAAGGCCTGTATTTTATACAAGTGTAACAAGCATGCCACAAGATTGTAGCTAAGGTATGCAATGTTTGGTAAAATAGCATTTGCTCTGTGGCAGCTTTCACAACAAAATTGGTGCCATTCATTTCTAATGTATCAATAGAGGCTCCCAGAATCCTCTATCCATAGTGAAGACTTCAGTTTTTTGATGAATTGATACTCTTATTGGTTTCAGGTTGGTGGTATTTTACGAAGAGCGGGAATGAAATACTTCAGAGTTAATTATTTACTGGACGTTATCAGGTCATCGTTGTTTTTGGCAGTCAATGGAGGGGGGTTGGTTGTTAATGTTTGCTTGATAAGGTTGGTCATTGTTGTGTACTGGGACTTTCTGACCATCTTGTTGTGTCTATCATGATTCTAAGCACCAGGTATCACGATTTTCACAGAGAAAAAAGTTTGTGGAAGTGTTTTGACAACCTTTGAAGAAAATGTCAGAGCTATAGCCTTGAAATAAAGAGACGGAGAATGTGTTCTTCTGTAATGATCCGGATCAGGGTGAGTGATCTGAGATCACTTGGATCATAGCACATAGTAACCGATGAATTCCTTAGCCTTTGGAAAAAGATTGATTGGTTTATCCAAGTGATCTCAGATTATTGATCCTGATTTGGATCATCCCAAAGGAATTCACCCAGACAATCTAGGAAACACATACTGGTAAACTTAACTAATACAGTATGCCAGCTCTCTCAGATTATGTCTCCTGAATACCGGGTACATTTCTCTATGTCTTCTATGTTGGTCACCAATACGGACGGTGTCTTGAGTTTTTTCTGTACCGTAGACTAATGTAAGCTTAACCCTTTAGGTCCCAAGAGTGGCCAAGATCAATTTTCTCCTAACAACATCAGTAGATCAATAAGAGTAAAGAGTAAATAGATTACCAAATTAAAGGAGAACACTTTGATCTTGAACCAAATTCTCTCAACTATTGTTAAAAGAAATGTATGGAGATCAGTCTGGAGAATTTGAATGTGGATCTTTGGGCTTGAGTTCCATGCGTTCTTTTCCCACTCACAGAATTGTTTGCTTTATTCCTGCCATACGAGCATCTGTTTGATTCGATCAAAATTGGGATGAATTGCCCTTGGGTCCAGGGTTGATAATGGTGTTGGGACAGTGGAAGTCTCCAAATTTTCAAGACAGAGTTTGCAGTGTCTGAAAATTTTGTATGGGCATTTGAAGTTAAAATACTGGTAGGTGTCTGTATACATGTACTCATATACCAGTTTAAAATGTAACATTAGTTAATTCTGTTTTTGTTGTTTAGGAAACTTTTTGGCTCTTTCAACTACCTGTCCATGATATTTGTGCCTGGTCTCATAGCATCTCTTATGGCTATTCTAATTGAGAAAAAAGGGAGACGCAGCACTCTTGCACTTTATATGACAAATTTGGTGAGTGCTTTTTTGCAGTAAAAACAATGAAGATCCTCTTTAATTTCTTTTTTAAGGGAAAGGGGCAGAAAGGAATCAACATTGAATTGATTGTTGTAAATATTTATTGAAACAAGCCTACAAAGGAAAGTTTCAAATTCCTGATGATTTATTATAAGTTTATAAGTTTTTGTTGGTTAATCAGATACTAACAGAATCTTTCTCTGTTAAAGCTGGCCATTCAGAGACCATACACTGTAGTTATAATGTATAAAAAACATTGCCTTTTTTAGCATACTTAATTATTTGGTATGTTAATCTTACTTTAAGATTCCTAAATTCTATGACCAACTTATTCTGATCGAGCCATGTGTTGGTTTACATCTGCTGTATTTTCTTTAAACATGCAAACATTTTACACATTTTCTCCGGAGAATTTTGGCGAGAAATGTGTTTTGAAGCTAGTTGAGCTGTTTTCTAGTCACTGTTTGGCTTTAAAGAGCTGAAACTTACCACAAATCCATCTTCGTGGCCTTCTGATTGAGATGAAAAATATCCACTTCTGAAGTTGGGGCATGTGAAGAAAACAAGATTTTGGGGTTTAAAAGACACACAGCAGTCTTCACTTTTTCTTTGCTCTTTCTCTCCTCCCCTCTTCTTTTATGCTTTTCTTGCTTCAGTTTTCCTTTTGCTAGGCATTTAGTAGACTAGCTACAAGCAGGTGGGAAAAGTTTTTGGGAAATCTTGTAGGATCGTAGGACGAGATTAGGAAAGGTAGGTGACTGGGTAGTGAAACAAGATTTTCATGGGAATTTTCAGGTCAATGTTACATAGTTTTTTCGCCTTTTTCTCCGGCCTCCTTGACTGAATCATGCTCATTCTGGTGTAGTTTGAAAGATCTCTCCACTCTGCACAAGTTAACTGTTAAAAGTAAAAACTGTTGACCTCACTAGAGGTAGAAGGGACGTGGATCCACACAGGCAGTTATGGGTGGTTCAGGGGCAAATAAGTTTAAGTACCTTCGATAAAAGATAAGTTGGTGGGTTATTAATTTTAAATTAATGTTAATAATAAAATTATTTTTTTCTTGTAGGCCACTGAAACAACATATAACATGCTGAAGGAAAGAAGTCTTATTAAACCTATTCCAAATGGAGAGGTAAAGAAAATATGTACAGCTTGTAAAATAATTTTATTGCGATGTTTTTGTCCGGGTTGTGGGGGCAGTTAAAGAAAG
Source organism: Porites lobata (assembly GCA_942486035.1). NCBI lineage: Eukaryota > Metazoa > Cnidaria > Anthozoa > Scleractinia > Poritidae > Porites > Porites lobata. The sequence goes on from CALNXK010000094.1 coordinate 927,399, forward strand.
CTTTGAAATGTTGGTGCTGCTGACACCTTCAAGCCCTGACTCTTTTTAAGACAAAGTCTTTTCTCATTATATTTCTTTGTTTCCTGTGTTGTTAGATTATACTATTTTGTGCATCAACTGCCACCATGATGTATCTTTACAGGTAAGTGCATCAGGCTAGTTAGTGTTTTCATCTGTTTCTTCTGTATTTGGAACCCATGATGAAGCACAAAGCCTGAACTTTTTAGATGTCTTCTCAAATGAAACAGTAAGAAATTATGCAATGACATGATTTCTCAGGTATTGCACTGTTTCCATGTGTTGTGTTAATCAATAGAACATCTCATTAAAATTCAAGTGCATACCTGCCAACTCTCCTCAGATTTTCCTAGGAGTCTCCAAGTTTTTCATCAAATCTCCCAGGAAACACCTACCATGGCCATTTTCAAAATGTTTTCATTAATTTCATTGTTTCCGAGATGTCCAAAAGGAAAATAAAACAAGAAGTGGATCTAGTGTTCTTATTTGAGCTGTTCTCAATGACAAAACATAAATGATATATATTTAGCGAGTGTCATAATTGGTCAGAGTTCAACCAATCAAATTGCACAATACATGGTAGAAAGTTGGCACGGTTTTCTCACGCTGTTATTGATGTTGAGAACATTTGGAAGGCCTTTTGGTGGTTTTTGGAGAGCATTCAGACATTGTTGAAAATGACATTCTTACAATGCAAAGATTCCTACACCTCTCCAGATTTTTGTACTCCGGGGGTTGGCAGGTATGCAAGTGTTTGATTTCAGATGAAAAATTGATATATTTCATCTCAGATGAAAACCTGGTGGTGTTTTATCCAGTGTTTTATAAGGTATCAAGATTCATCTACCTGATCCAAATGGTCGTCATATTTTTTATTGGCTTTTGATGGCATAAATAATTAATGAGTTTCAAATGAGTTTGAGAAGGATGAGCATCTCTTTAAAAACACTGAATGGTATAATAAATCTGTTTCATGCAACACAAGACGAGGAGGCCATGAAATAAGTTAAGGAAAGTGATTGTTTGAAAATTATTGCTTGGAAAATTTCCAACTCCCAAGACCCCTCATTCAACCCCCCCCCCCCCCCCCCCAAAAAAAAAAAATCCTGAGAAAATTATCAAACTGTTTTGACTTTATTTTTTGTCTTCCATTAGAAAGAAGGATGGTCTTACTGATGGATTAGTGAATGCCTTAATTAGGTAATCTTTTTTTCGTATTTAAAGCTATTGAAATCAATGTATTTTATTTTAATGATCAACTAAATAAGGTGAACAGTTACCTGACACCCACTAGGTAGCTTTTTTCGCCTAAACCCCACTTGTTTCTTCTTACCTGATGTTGCCATGGTTATTTGGCATTGTGAGACTACACAGGGAACACCACAACACCTTGATAACTAACTGTTTTTGGGCCCCTTTTGCCACACACTGGACCGTGCCCTGCTGCTCAAAAGTTGAATAACACTATCCACTAAATAAATCCCCATCCAGTGAATAATGTAATTGGTTTCCCTATGATACTTATCAGCTGGATAGTGGTTTATACACTGGATAGTGTTATCCATTGTTCGAACAACGCGGGCCTGAACCACGGGGGAAAAACGAGGTCTGGGATGGAGAAACAATGTTCTCATAACATGCAAAGCAGTCACCTTGCATTGTGGTCAGCGGATATTATTGTAGTATTTTCCCAAAGTAACTATTTTAGAAGCGAGAAGTGAGCCAGCAGAGGAAATAATTCAAAAGTTGAAAAAATAATATCATGGCTGTTTGTTTTTCTTGCATATCGTATTTGTCCTTTAATACTGAAATTGCAAAATGCAAGTGATGGTCACTGCAACCGTATATTCTTAACTGAAAACAAAGCGCGCTGGACTATCGATCCAGTTTATAGGTTGCATCGTTTTTTCTGTGTGAGAACATGAGGAGATTATAGAAGTTATGATGTCCACAAAAAATTCCTGGATAAAGTGTCACTGAAATTTATCGGAAGTCTTTCCAAAAGAGCTTTATAAATACGATTGTTGAGCTTTATACATGCTGAATAAACAGATTCACCCTTCATCATAACAACAGTATACGGTGATGATATTTCACTTTGTTTTAAATTTATTACGATCAGTCAACATCTTGAATTCAAACTTTAAGTTGAAATTCAAAACGACTTTAAGTTGAAATTCAAAACAATGTAATAACCAAATCACAACTATTGCCTACTCTGTACTGTAAAGCAACCTTAACATCCCTTAGGTTTTCAGCAAAACACGACTGTACTTGATAGCTTTGGCGGTTCTTATCAGCTATACGTATGTTGCATATTCCAAACTCTGCAGAGGAAAATTGTTTGAAAGGAAAAAGCAAAACCACGCACTATGTCTGAAAAACGACATAAAATCAATAAATTGGCAAATAACCAAAATATAATGGTGAGAAACAGCCCCGCCTTCGACCGCCATGTTTTTGTACCTTCTCAAAACCATTGATCTTTGGTTTATGACGTGATGCATATGATCATTACACAATTAATCTGCTGACAAGACCCTTGATGATCACCTTGCAAGTTGTGAGAATATCGATTTCATTT
>CALNXK010000094.1:932500-1047500 GCA_942486035.1 Porites lobata
GGATGAGGGAAAGTAAAAATGGTGTATGTTTTACAAGTCAAGTTTGATTCCAGTTAATTTTGACTACCTGGGTTGATTCTCAATTTCGTTTGTCTCTTAGCCCTTGCAGACAAGGAAATTGAGAGGCAACTAACGTTGAAAACTTTTAACGCACAAAATTTTGACCTGTAATATTTTATGGGAGCAATGTTAGCACAGCTTAGCAAAGGTGCTTCAGTTGAGTTTGGTTTTCCTGAGGTCACCAGCTTTAGTTTAATTTTGCCTTTCTCAATTATTATTATTTTCATTGCTATTTTGTTTTTCATTCTTAAGGGAGGCTATTAAGAACATTTTACCACAAGGACTGCATTAGATGTGGCCTATTTCTTGGATCTTTTGTAGCAATTTTTAAGGTTTGTAGTCTTTATTGACTTGTTTTCTCTGCATTTCACTTAAAGACACAGCACACACAATTTGAACGGCAATTTTTCAATCTTGTTTTTGAAAAATTTGGTTTTGTACTTAATGACCCCCAACAACATCATAGTTTTATTGTGCTATTTATTTTCTTGATAAAATACAGGGTTGCTTATCACCTCTTCCCTCCCCTCACCTCCCTCCTTGCCCCCCTCCCATCTTCCTGTCCTCCCATCCCCTAAGATTTGAATTGAAGTGTTTCCTTGATGGTCATGCAATGGAATGCTGCCTAATGATCATTAATTTTGTTTCATACAACCCTCTTCATTTAGCTTGGCCAGTGAAAAAATGCAGTTATTTTTTTAAATTGGATCCTTTTTGATACATGACTTGATTTTTGTGGCCTTACCAAGGTGGCACTGATGGGATTTTACTGTACTTCTTACAACTCTGATATGACTATATTATTTTACTTCAGAATGTTGAGTGGGTACTTGGAAATCTTAGAAAGAAAAGCGATGAAATAAATGCCCTCTTTGCAGGTAAAACGATAGACAGGCTAGGGGTGTAACGATTCATATTCCTTGCGATTCGATTTGATTTCGATTATTGCCTTTCGATTTCGATTATTTCGATTTGATTATGTAAATGTTTCTTAATTCTTATAACATAACGCGTAATGTAAACAACATGCAACCCTAAACCCTCAATAAGATACCAATAACCGGGACAGGAGGATTCACAGTGTTGCTTGGTTCGTCATCATGTTTGAGAACCTGACAAAGAGCGTGTTGCACATGATTTGCCTTATTTGGAAATTCTCATGGGGAGGTAAGGTGTAAGGGTAGCATTTTTACTAGGCAACACAAAATGGCACATGAACTGCTATCGTCTTTGCTCGTCAATCAAAAACCCACATTAAAGAGTTCTAGATTCTTATTTTAGAATACAGTATTTATACAGTATTTATAGAGCACTAATTCCCAATACAATAACTCACTGAGGGGACCCTGGAAAAGGTGTGCAAAAATCGAACCAAAATCAAAATGTGGAAGCAAAGAATCGTGAATCGAACCAAACGGTCATAATCACGATTAATTGAGAATTCGATTAATCGTTACACCACTAAACAGGCTATCAAGAAATAAGTTGTAATAATAATGCTTTTATACTTTGGTCATGGCCATCACAGGGCTGTGCTTTAGTCTACAATGGCATCAATATGCACTGTGGGAGATCAATAATAATTTCTTCTGCCATATTACATGTATAATTCTTTTTCAGTTTTATTTCCTTTCTCTTTTTTAGCATATTTATTATTATTACAATTATCTAATACATTATAATATTCATTACTGTTGCTCTGCCATTGATTTTTGCATGTGTAATTTTGTTTATATTTTGTTGTAATAATTCACTTATAAGGGAGCCCATATTCCTTATAAGCCAAGTGGTTTCTTGGACTTCCTCGGCCCTTAGCTTTCGAAATAAATATTTATAAATTCTTGTTTTTGTATATCCTAACCCTAACCCAAAACAATAAACTGAACTGATCTGAATAATTATGCTCTCCTTTATATTTTGGTGGGATTACAGCAACAAGCTTTTTTAAAGTGTTGAGAACTGTACAGACACTGCTAGTCCTTTGCCTAAATTTTTCTTCATCACTTCTGTGATGATACATGTAAAACTTGATGAGCACTCCCCCATCCTTCCCCCCCTACCACCACACTAAGCTGAACTTCCCAGCCCTAACGCTTAACGTATAATTCTGCATTTTTTTTTAGGTGGCTTAGCAGGGCTTTCTATGATGTTTTACAAAAGTTCCACGATAGCATTATATCTAGCTTCAAAAATGTCTGAGGTAAGGTAAAAAATTATTGATGTCTTATAACTGGGCTCAGTTTTTTTACAGTTGAGCCTTAAGGTATGACCACCTTTTTGGTAAGCAAGGGTGGTGCAGTGGTTAGAGCACAGACCACCCACTTATGTGGTCAGGGGGTTAAATCCTAGTGTGGATGCCATATATGGGTTGAGTTTGTCACTGGTTCTCTCCTTTTCTTCTAGAGGTTTTTCTCTGGGTACTCCGGTTTTCCTCTCTCCTCAGAAACCAATATTTCCAAATTCCAATTTGACCAGGAACCACTATGTGGATGTGCTACTGCTTAATCATCAATATTATTATTAGTAGTAGTAGTAGTAGTAGTGGTATTATTTTTCCCAATCAAAGTACTTCAGTTGTAGCCTTCCTGTGAGGGACTTCCTCCCTTCAGTGTCTGTGAGCCCTCATATGGCTAAATAATGGTAAATGGTAAATCAGCATCGTTAATAATTTTGTGGTAGTGCATTCAGCTACTTTTGCTAGTTTACGGGGGCTCTATTCTAATAATTTGAAACTGTCAAAGTAGAACATTGCAGAATTAAGAAACCTAAGGCAATTAACAGGAGCAAGCTTGGCCAAGGATTTGATCTCGCAGCGAACAAGAAAGTGCAGGCCTTGGTCTTGGGCCCACAGGATTGCAAGTCCTGATGCTGCTATGGCCACTCACTTATGCTGCATTCAAAACACCGAGTCCAAATTTCAAGAAGAAAACATTCATAATATGCCTTAATTTTGTCAAAAAAATTCTTCCTCCTTAACATGGTTGTTGTTGAAGAAGAATTTGCACCGTTCACGAATACTCAAGAACTTGGACAGTTCACGAATACTCAGTGACCATGTTTTCTTGTTTTTTATTGCAGATTGTGTACAAGCAGGGAGTGTCAGCTGGGGTTCTTCCCTCTATACCTTATGCTGAAATTCTAACTTACACCTTTTCAACAGCATTCCTGTTTCATGCGGTGAGGACGCATTTTTTGTTTGATAGTGTTTTTCATTCTAATTTTTATAGTTAAGTGTATACCCTTTGATGTTCCAAAAAGCAATATTTCTTTTCAAACCTCGGCTTCCCCAGTTTGGATTTAGTATCTATGGACTTTTTATTGAGGAGTGACTGGACGAGCCTGGATATTTCCTGACCGTCTCCGGTCGTTTCGCTGCATCATAAAGTCGATTCGCTGCAACTAACTTTCGTATTAAACAGTTCAAAACAATTTGGAATGAACTACAAACGGGTAATCGACTTCACTACGTAGAGAAACGTTCACGACTTTGTAGCGAAACGACTATATTCTGGGCGAATCACTTATGCTTCATAATCAATTATGCATTGTGGAAAGAAACCAATAAAAAATTCAGCTGCGATTCCAGTGCAGTGCTCTAACCAACTGAGCAACTACGCAAGTCGCGTCTTTAACTGCCGTGATCGTCTTTGCATTTATTTCTTCATTCCTTCAATTTGTTCCCAACAAAACGCGCACTTGTGGGGTATTTTAGGGTCACATAACATCTGGAAATAAAACTGTTTCCTGCTGAAAGTCTTTGAGCAATCAACATTGCAACATTCATTACACCAGAGGGTTCTCGCTACGAGGCTAGCTGTGCATAGGCAAAGCTTTTTAAATCTCCTGAAACAAAATGACCGCTGCGTGCGAAAGGTGTATTATTTCTTTTTTTTTTTTCAGTGTACATGGGAGGTACACAGCGTCCGTCCTTCTTACTGGCGTTACCTGAATGTGGTTACAGGCAAGAGGTTGGAGCAAACACATTATTCTCTTATGTATTATCTAAATGATAATTAAACTGTTGTGTTATACACCATGACAAAAATAGCACTTAAAGTACACTGCTAGAATACTCTCAGGGGTAGTCGAGATAAAAAAAAGCGCTTAATTACATCCAAGCTGGTGATTTGTTTAAAAAAGAGTACCTGTTATCCTAAAAGCTTGCACTGCGAGCCCTCACAGAGAGGTAGGCATGCCATATAAATGAATGCTAGAGCAAACCGATTACTTGGACAGGGAGAGAGTCAGTTCCCTTCTTCGTTGACTCTTCAGCGCCTCTTAAATGGCTTTGGTAATTTTTCGTCTCGTTTTGTTCAACTTGGAACTGCCTTTCTGTCTAAAAAGGTGTAAGGGACATGGCGAACCGGATAAACTAATGGGCTAACCTTAAACCTACCTTGTAAAATTCGTGCTCTTTTTTTGTTAATGAAAAAAGGCCTCTGTTTCGTTCTTAGCACTCAGTGAAATCCAAGTCGTTAACACACTACCAAAGACAATGCTAGCAGTGTATACATTTAAGTTGGCATGCAGGTACATGCAATAACAAGGCGGGGAATTGAGTTCCTAGTTGTTCTAAAGGTGGATAGCGATCTTTTCCAAAGGATAGCGCAATTGGTTTCTTTTAGTGATTTCCTTCGGACAGGGTTCTCAAAGTAGATTGATCGCGCATCATCCTCATGGTTTGTTTTGACCCTCTGGAGAAGAGCCTCCTACTTTATCATTGCCGGCCCTGATTGACCCTGACATGCCGGTGGATAGCGTTATCTTTTTGAAAAAGGGCCAAGATCATATCCTCATGGTACTGATATTCATTTTGAAACATGCGATAAAAAAAAAAAAAATAGATCATAGACTGATGTTCATTTAAATGATTCTGATGTTGTAATTTATAAATGATTCCAAAAGGGCGTCTGTGGCGTCTGTGTAGGTGCCTGATCCTGAACTGATCTGTGATTCAGGATGATTTTGTTTTTTGGTTTTAAAATCGTCGGGCCAAAAAGTGTATAGGTTTTACTACACAGTTGATTTTGTGGTATTCTATGAAAACCACAAGTTAAAATTTCTTTAGCTGATAAGGTTTCCACCTTGTCTTTTTGTAAATACATTTATGGTAGATCAGGCAAGCAGTGAAATCCATATAATGATCGCACCATTATTAATATATTATACCATTCGAGTTTGAATGTAAATATTCGTGTTTGTTTCACACAGAGTAGTCTCAGATTTAGATCATTTATCAGTTATTGTATTATATGAATTATAAAGGTCTTTTAGAGTGTTATCTGCCGGAGTCTGAGGTAGATAACTCCCTGTTATTCTGCATAATTCCTCGTATCGTATTGTAACCGAATTCAATAATGCTTTTGTTATTCATTTAGAACATTTCCATGGTCATAACATCCTTTACCTCTACGTATAATTTCTTCATTAGGTATCCTTCAGAAAAAAAGTTGAAATCTTTTAGCAGCTTTTTGTGTATTGTTGCTTTCTTTTCCATCAACAGTTTGTTTATAACGTCTCCCCATATTTGTTCTTTTTTAATATGTTATAGGACGATTGACCATAATCGTCCATTGTTAATTACTTCTCAAACAACGTTTCTTTCAAATATGGTCACCGGTAGCTCACTACCAAAACAAATAACGGGCGAATTTAAGCCAAACAGAAACGGGGAAATATTGTGAATGAATGTAAAAAGTAAAAGAAGATGAAAATATACCATCATCCTCGGAGACCCAGGGGTAGCTGATTCGAGAATAGATATTCAGGACACTTACTCTAATTCCGTGATTCTGATTGGCTAAAAAATATTTTGTAGCCAATTAAAAGCACGGAATTTGAATGCTTCCGAAACTGGTTCGGCAAGAGTATGCGCCTAGGTGCTCTCACGTGACGACAGTGACGATGGCTTGGCAGATATAAAAGATGAATTGACCAATAGCTGAGCGGCAAATTGAGGCCGGGAGTCATGCTCAGTTTTTTTGGCGCGCGCTTTGCTAAATTTGCCTTACGTAAACTTTGCAGCGGTTTCCCCGTTCGCTGCCCCCGCTCTCTTAGCATGATGCTTAATATGTGTGTGCAAACGATTATGATAGGCGCGTTAAAAGCAGTTTAATTGTAACATTATCTTTATTTTGTATTATACGAGAAAGGCAATATAAACAAGATTACGTAGTAAATATTGCCGCATCCAGTTGTTATTCTTGTTAAACAAACCTTGATTCAAAAGTGTTATTAAACGATCAAGACAAGAGATGTAATGATTTTTTAACCTTGTCTATCTGTGATTTGACTCTTTACCCTCACCAATGCGATGCACTTGTGTCAGTATAACTCTTCATGTAAATTAAAAGTAGAAAATGTGAATTTCTTCCGGCTGTGTTTATAGTAGGAAGGGTAGTTTAATGAGCAGAGTAATTTATACATGTCAGAAACAACGTAACAATTGCATGTAGAGTCAGACCGATCAAATACTGATTAACAAGCTATAAGCATCATTTTGGTGGTCTTGCCGGGATTTTAAACGATCTACCGGCTGCTTTTTATATAGACGTAGGTGTTTAGTTAAAGTGAATAAGTTTTGTTAGGTAATGTTTTTTAGTTTAGGGATATAGAAAGTAAGAAACGTTTACAAGTGTTTCTTTCTTATGTGCATGCAGGTTTTGTGAGATAAACAGAGCAAAAATTGATGAGCTGTATGGCACAGACAGCACCAGATTATTCCCAAAGGATGATTTGTACAAGTCATTAAACAGGAAGAGGTAGATGAAGCATTATTGACTTTCATTCCCTGTGCCTGCGTTACCCTTATCCAGCGGAAAAAACGCTCTTTGACTTCCAGCTGTATGTGGACGCCGATGCGCAGCAAGCCCTAGAATTCGAAAGGCCTTTGATTTTAGCCAAGCTTCTCGTTGATCGTTTGACTGGATAAGAATAGCAGAGGGAACGATAGTAAGTTTGATCAGTGATTCAATAAGAAATGGCAGATAATATTTTATACATGTGTTGGACAGGTAGTTTATTTAGGAAGTGGTAACTTAAGGCTAAATTATAATTTTTAGTAAAAATATGAAGAAGTTAAATTAATTAAATGCGTACGCTGTAAGATTTCTTTGCAGGTTGTACGTAATGAACCCAAACTTGATTGTAGTCGATTCCTTTACGTCTGTAACCCATATAGTTATAGAAATTGACTTTGCCAGTCGTTATTCCGGTGGTAGGTAGTAGCTGAATGCTCTTAGCGGTTTGTAGCGTAGGATCTTATAGTGTACCACAGACTATTTCTTTAACCGACTTTGCCAGTCGTTATTCCGGTGGTAGGTAGTAGCTGAATGCTCTTAGCGGTTTGTAGCGTAGGATCTTATAGTGTACCACAGACTATTTCTTTAACCGAGAGCTTGATGGTGAGGTATTGTTAGGCCAAGCTTAGACGCATTTCAAATGCAGCGCCACTCATGCGCCGTACATTGGCGCGGCATAAAAACGGCGTTTGAATCAAATGCCGAACTAAAATGATAAAATTTTGTAGGGAAAAAAACGTTTTAGTATGTTCAAAGTCCCCTAATTTTCCGAAGATCGTCGAGAACGAGCGCTACAGGCGGCCATCTTGACCGAGTCAAAACAACTTTAGCTGGTTAACGTTAGACTTTAATCTATTTTGGCCGCGAAAAAGCTGGCCCTTTTCGCTACTAGTGGGCTATAACATAGAGCCTATAAGTAGCTCAACCAATCAGAACGCAGCATTGATGATAGACCATTAGTTGGATTTTACTAATATCTCGTCTATTGGCAGGAAAGCCCGACGCTCTCCCCCTCGGTACATTAGAAACCAATTACAAAATGCCTGCCAGTGACGGCGAGCGTCACTGGGAACAGTCTAAAAACGATACGATTGCCGGCAGAGGTCTCATTTTTCGATATTGGATTGGTAGTTGATTCATAAGTCACTGAACGCATAAATTGATTAATATCAGCTCCTCCTCCTACAAATTATACAGACTGATATCTCTTTGGAAGTAAAGTCGCCCCATAGTCAAATTTTATTAAATTGGAATGAAGGGTTTTAGTTTCAATAAACCTTTCAATGCTGTGGGTGGGGAAATGGAACACAAAACTTCTTTTCATTAACTGAGTTAAATAAGATTATGTCGACACTGCATCAGATAACTTTTGCGCCGGCAGGAAAACCATATCGGATACTCCTAGAGCTTCTGTTCACACACACTGAGAACGATGATTTCAGTGCGGTTTCCGTAACGGAGCGAAGCTGCGCTGCGCCGATCTTGAAAGTGGAACGTCACATATCGGATGTGTTCCTGTACCACTCTTTGGCACAGTGTTGTAGCAGGTGTTCATGCCTAAGTAACTATACCGGTTAGGTTTTCTTGTCGACTTGAAAATCTACCCACTATAGTGTAGACTTAGTCTAAGTCACTTAACGACCGTAAAATGTTTGAAAAGCTGACGTTTTGATCGCTATCCGTTCGTCAGAGCAAATAGGTCGACCAGGGAGGATGAGCGACGTGGTCTGGGACAAAGAAACGATGTTTTCACAACTTAAAAAGCGGTCATGTTCAATGGCCCTTATGCATGATTACCACAGAAGAGCAAATTTCACAACTAAGCATCCTTTTAACTCTACTGCCTTGGGCATACATTTATGGCAGCCATAGCAATTTAACCATTTTAAAACGAAACTCAGGATGCATGGTGAAATTTGCTAGTCTGAAGTAAACATGCATGAGGGTCATTCTAAAGTCGAGGAGTCGGGGCGAGTCCTCGAGCGGTCGTTTTTCTTTCCTGAGAGTCACGTGCGTCGAGTGAAAAAGTAAAATTAACCACGTCATTGCATTACGTAAGCAGTTTTCGCTCCCCCTTTCCCCACGCCTGCGATTTTAGGCAAAGCTTAACCAAGTCACTACCTAAAAACGAATGGCATCTAAGCTTCACGACTATTTATAGCAGAAACTTTTTATAGTTAGAGGAATCCAGTAAGAGAAGAGTACCATTAACATGTACGGTATTTATTAAGTGATAGGTCAGATAGATAAATTAATAAATTAAGTAAATTAAAATTAATGGGTATTTAAGGGCAATTTATGCTTAATTATTGCAATGGAAGAGCTTACAATTTATATGAAGAAACGGACTCACACATCACTGTTAATCAATTCTTTTCATTTCAGTTTTAATGAAATATTTTAGTTTTTCAAGTGTGTATATGTTAAGTTGATATCGTTTCCTGATTCGTTCGTAGTGCATCGGAAGGCGAACACAAACACGGATACTTTTCTTTTTTACAACTACCTTTTTATTGCAAAAACCTGAAGCGAATAAAAAACGCCAATCGATTTATAAGCTTTCTGTTTTCATTTCTATCAGTATCCTCTGTGTCAGTCTGTGTATCTTTTTACAGAAGGACGTCTTCGTGATCATGATCGTGTTTTGTTGTCATATTATATGCAATTCCGGCCTCAGCAGAGCACAAATTGTGAATTATTCTGTTCATCATCAGTAGTAAGTAGGTGTCGTTGGCGAGACACTCAACTCATTCGAAAGTTTATTCCTCGTATTAAAAAAAGTGTTTGTACTTGACATACCGAATTAAGCCTTTGCCTTTCGGTTAAATTTTAAAGTGCTCTGTCTAGTTGTTCGAAATGTGATATTTTAGTTATGGCCTGGTTAATAATGACTATCGTTATAATCCTTTTGTCAACTAATTGCATCACTTAAGATAAAAACTGTCGCCTCTGCCTCATGCAGCGGTATCCTACAGCTATTTTAAGGAGGAAAACAGACAACAACAAAAGTGAAGGAACAAAACCTCTTTTCGGAACCTGGGTTCTTTCCGTGGCTTTTAATCCTGTTAACTACAGCCCCCCAAGCCCAGTTACAGAAATTTTCCACGCCAACGTAGGAAACACGAAGACTCTACGGTCGGAAACTTCAGATCCTTGTCTGTTCCTTGCCTGGCTAGTTTCACTCCTGTTAAACAATTATCTTTTCAAACTTAAAACTGTACTTCTGTTTACATTTATTTTAAAAACGGATACTTTTCCCCAACAGACGGGTACCAAAACACCGCATGACCTGCTTCAAATTTAGAAATGAGATTTTAATTGAGTGTCTTTGGTCGAAGGCCAACAAAACGACTATCTTTTACAACGGCAATTTATTTAAGACGCATTGAAAGATCAGGGGCACCCAACGAGAATGTAGTTGAAAACCACTTAAACATAGCATTGTTAAACGTATTTTAGTATTTAAACGGTAGATATAGACATATTTTTATCCCCTAGAAATTTTCCATCTGTTCGGATTTCCTAGCTGAAAGTCTAGTGATCCGAAAATTATAGGGATCAAAACGAAAATTTCAGCCAGAAAAAAGGCTCCCGAAAATTCTAGGTGACCTTTTAAGGGTTAAAATCCGTTAAAAATTGGGAATTATACCATTTTTTAGATGTTCGAAAATCCTAGGAGAGGCAGGTAAGCAAGAAATTTTACTATAAATGTTCCGAAAATTGTAGATCGCAAATCGTTTTCCGAACAGATATTTTCCGAAAATTGTCGTTGGGTGCCCCTGAAAGATGTCTTTCACCCTTAAAACTATCATGAAGCCTTAAGCTAATCTTCACAACTGCGACGGGGGCAATCGCTATTTCTATTCTTTTCTCTTACAGACGAAATTTACCCTCCTTAAAATACTTTTGCGTTGCGTGCTAGCATCATGCACAGAGAGACAAAACCAACGGCGGGTAACTGGCGTTCATTCCCTGTTCGTGACCGTCTCACGCCAAGACCACATTTATTTGACACTGAAAGTTTTACACCTGTGGACGAAATCCTTAAATGTCACCACTCAAAAAAACCTCTTAGGTAGAATTTTAGAATGGTGCTACCACAGGTAGCCGAAGCTCGAAAAATGAGCATCGGCGAGCATCTTGGTAAACCTTCATATAGAGAGAAAACCGTTTGCATAAAAACCCATAAAACGGCCATAAATCGACCCTTGGACCACACAGGAGAGACGTAACACACATTTTAAGTAAGGTAAGCTGTTTTTTTTATTGAAATCCTTTCATTTTTGTAGGTTACAGAAACGATAAGTTTTTTTCCCATACAAATCCTTATATTTTGAATGTTACGCAACAATGCCGATGCTCGCCGATGCTCATATTTCGAGCTTGGGCTACCTGTGGTACTAATTATTTCTGAGGAAAGTTTGCAAAAAGAAATTTTAGAGTACACCAAATCAGTGAAAACAGTGCCGTCGTGCAGAAGAAAGTTCCATTGATGCCAACTTCGTCTGAAAAAAAGTGCAGCTAGAATGTGCATGTGTGTGTTTTTTTTTAGTTTCTGTTTCTTATGTTTAGCTGAGAACTGTTATATTTGTTTTCACCATTGTACAACGAGGATTATAAAGATCACCAATGAAATCCACCAACACAAACCTGAAGTGTTCACGTATAATTATTTTAATTTGTAGTCAATTTAAAATTGTTCATCCAAGAGATGGCAAGACTCGGAAGGGAAGACCACAAGAATGTAACTGTGTTACACCCTTGGCGAGCGCCAAGACTGGATCTTACTGCGGTATTTTGCCCTGAAACCTCAACTTCTGATTTTTTTTTTCGTCGAAGAAATCAAACGTTCATTCGTGAAGATAAACTTAATGTTTTTTTCGATGGGCGAATAATTGGTTATTACGAGAAAAACGGTTTTATGGAGCCACGCTGTTTTACCTTTTCGGGAGGCGAAATCGTGTTTATATAGTTAGTGGTGTAAGCGTGCAAATTAAACCTCTTAGACCGTTCGTCAGGTTCAAATGGTAATATTTGCCTTTCACAATATTACAAATTGTAATGTTGAGATTATTTTGAGTTTGACTTCGGTCTCTTTTGGGAGTGAAAGCCTGGGCTAAGTGATCGGAAACGCAGTGCAATATACCTTGATGTTGGCTTTGCCGGTTACTTCATGCGAGTGGAATGTTAACGGTGCCTCCCAAAATGTTCTTCCAACGCTAAAATTGCACAACGTCCAGAGCCACGTCACTCCCCACCCACATCAAAGGAACAAAAAAATAAAAACCAGAAATGCTTTGTATTCTTTAATCCATCCGATTACTTGAATAGTGGGCAACGCCAAGCATTATTCTGGTAGAAAAACAGAAGTTTGTATTTGAATGGTTCAGATAAACCACAGGCTATTAAGGAATGGCGCGGAAGTTTTTTATGCACCATGAATCAATGAATACTTCATGATTGGTTAGACCTTAGGAAAGTTCTACTGAATACACTCTTTTTTTCTATAAGAATATATTTTATAAGAATATCGAGGCTGAAATTTGCGAAATTTAGGCTGTTATGTTGAAAATTATGTTTTCAACTTATTCCATCCTCTGAACGGCAAAACTTGCCAACAAGGCGCAAAAACCTGCACTAACTATACTTGATACCCCAATATATTCTTAAGCGGAAATGTCATAAGCTATAATTTAAGAATAATACAAGAATATTTTCAGCCTAAAATCGGCAGAAAAATAAGAATATTCAGCCTTGGCCGGAAAAAACAACATTCTTATATAAAAAAAGAGTGTAGTTTTCGTTATTCTAAGCTCAAACTTGAAACTTAGGAAATATCACGAAACTTTAATTATAGTTTCCTCCAGTTTGGAGTCGAGGCTGCCCATAAAAGTTCATATGTTGGCAAGAGAACAATTTCCGCGGCCATTACAAAACCATTATATTAAAAGAAAATCGTGTATTAGCCTGTTGTAAAAGAGAAGGTATTGAAATGGACTGCTATTGGTGGTCGTAAGGTGGTTTTATCATTAAATTCTCATCATTTATGAAATCTAGGCTCACTGACCGGTAGTCAATTCAAATTTGCCTCGTTAGCATTTCATTCTTAAAGTGGTGAACATTTTTATTGTTCTTAAACATGACAGATGTTCTGTTTGATACAGAAGAGCAAAGAAAACCACCAACTAAAAATAAATCCTACCAAATCATGGCGATTACCCTAAAATTAATGCAAAGCGGAGTTCGTTGGAAAAAAAAAAAATCTATTTAGACTGGTTATAGAGTAGACTTAAGAGCAAGGAAGATGGTTATCGTCTTTACCGACAATTAATTATGTCATTTTGCGCACAATACGCGTATATACGGCGCGGTGTTGCATATTGAAAGTAAATGCCGGATTTCAAATCATTTTTTAATGCACACTAAGTGGAAACTTCCTTTGCCCTATTAGAGTCTTTTCTCTTTGTTGTTTTTCGTTGATTTTCGTTGAATTCCGATTTTCTAACTTCGGCGGAAAATATAGAAGGATTATTAAAGATAGCAGTACATAAATTCCACAAAATGAATATTTAAACAGCTGATTTAAAATCTCTTTGTCTTGCACTAATTGCAAGTAACCGAACTTGCCTTTTCTTTATGCATTTTGTCAGGATTTGAAGATGCATTTTATCGATATTTCGGCGCGAATTCACTTCCTAATTGACGATAAAATGACAATGTCTTCCCACACAGAAATGGTGCCTGTGTTTTCAAAATAAAATGTGCCTCAGGGTATTTTTATTTTTTATCAAACGCAGCCAGTTTTGATTCAGGAGACGTCTTTTGCTCTCATTTTGTTCGTAAAAAGACAACTGTTCAAGATGGCCGCGATAAGGCAAGTGACAAAGTGCGACAGGATTTTATACAGGGGCACCCAACGAGAATATAGAGCATTGTTAAACGTATTTTAGTATTTAAACGGTAGACATTGGCATATTTTTATTCTCTAAAAATTTTTCATCTGTTCGGATTTCCTAGCTGAAAGTCTGGTAATCAGAAAATTATAGGGATCAAAACTTACCTTTTCGAAAATTTTAGCCAGGAAAAAGGCTCCCGAAAATTCTAGGTGACCTTTTTAGGGTAAAAATCCGTTAAAAATGGGCAATAAATACCATTTTTTAGATGTTCGAAAATCCTAAGTAAGAGAGGCAGGCAAGCAAGAATTTTTACAAGAAATGTTCCGAAAATTCTAGATCTCAAATCGTCTTCCGAACAGGTATTTTCCGAAAATTGACGTTGGGTGCCCCTGTTTGTAGAAAACTAAGACTTTTGAAGTTATGAGACTAACCCGTGGTTAAAAAAAAAAGAAAAGAAATCGTATAATTCACACGTACGAAAAGTGCCGATTTCAGATCACTGAAACGTTTTCTCTGAAACGTTTTCTCTGTCTTCTGATTTACATTTTCACTGGTACATATTGTATGCCCGATTCCTCAAATGGCGACGGCAGATGTTATGAAAAAAACCTAATATCTTGTTCAAGCCGCAAAGACTGAGCGTGACGTGTCGGTCACTATGTTTGTTTTTCTCTCTCAGTGCTTGATATATTGTGTGTGATTTCCTGAAACCAAGCTTGAATACGTGTCATTATTTACCGATCATGCAATAAATGTCGTAACTCGAGATAGGAAAAGCGATAGCCGAGGTCAGAAATAAAGACTCTTGATCTCTAATTTTTCTCTTGGCCTGCCCGAACTTAGTCCTTGAAGAAAAATTGTTTTAATATTTTCAAAAGAACTCTAAACAATTGTTGGAGAAAGTCAACTGTCATTACTAAACAAACGCTTTCCTTTTCGGTTTAAAACTATAAATGGCCGTATTTTTAAAGTCGTGTTCGTCAAGGTGGCATACAGACCATATGACAACACATTCATTCTTCGATCGGATTTCCATTGTTAAGTATTTCTGCCCTTTGTTGATTTATTTCTCCCTTAATTCATTTCACTCAAAAAAACATGGGGTTTTTAGGAGACAAAATTGCCCCTCGAGGCAGGAAACCGCACGTAACGCCGGAGACTTGCTTATCAGTGATTGGGGAAAGACTCCGGAAATAATGCCAATAAGCTTGAGAAAAGTGCATACGTGTTTAGCAAACGTCTTGGAAGTTTGCCCCAGAGCGCACTCGTTTGTGTTTTTGTTGGTTTTATGGGACTGATAAATTGGATTTTAGTTTCAAAGAAGCCGTCCCCCTAAATGGCGAAAAGATAATGTTTTGTCTCGGTTGGCGCTTCAAACTACCGCGCTGATTCGGTATTTTCAATACTGTTGTGTCTGCGTGAAGAAAAAAGAACATGATCAAACGCAATCGGATCTTGTGGTTTTATTTTTCACGGGATAGCCAAAAAAACTAACATATGAAAGGATTGTATTGAACAAGAGATTGAAAACTGTCAGTGAAATTCAAACAAACAAACCAATTTAACTTGAAACACAAGAGGCATCAACTAGGGACGAAAGTACTTGAAGGAGATTAAGTCTTTATTTTCTGCATTTACAAGTGAGAGAAAAAAAATCCTTATTCAGTCAGTTAACGAAAGCCACAAGCTGTGAATGACAAATACACGCATATTAAATTGAAAGCACGATGAATTTTAAATAGTACTGAATAATTGAAAATAAAGCGCGGTAATTTACAATATATGTCGGGTTAGCTTGAACAGACCATCATCGAGGAATCGAGGGATGAGACTCCAAAAACTCAGATCTGCGCGGTTTATACTCGGTTATTCTACGTACGTTACGTTCGTCACATGAGTTTATGGATGGCTAAGTTTTTAGAAAAGAAATCTGATGTGAATTAAGCAATCAAAAGTGTTGACAACATAGCAAAAATATGAATTGCAAATACGCTTCTCTCATTAATTGCCGTACAGCCCCTCGACTCCTGGGGAAAAAAGGAAATATTCACATTACACAAGTTTTAAACAGCTAAACAACATAATTTCTCAGCGTGGACTCTTAAGTAACGCTGTTTATGTTAATCTTGATACAGTTTTCACTCATTACTTGACAAATCGTACAAACCAAAAATGCATTATTGGGTCACCGTGTTCACTGAACGATTTCCTAATAAAGGCAAGCTGTTTTCCGACCTCCTTAAATCACTGGCTTGTACAACACATGATGTTAAATTTTTAGAGCAATACTCTACTATTTTTCCACCTTCGGACGTGCTCTGATATTTTTATTTTAAACAAACTCTCATCAAAACGAATTTGTCGGCTATATCTCAAGTGGACGCAATTAAATCCAGAATTAACACCACCTAGGTTTTAAGCGTCATGCTTCAGCAAAATGAAACGTCGAGGAAGTACGACGTGCTTTTGACCTGGATTACAAAAAAGTCAGTTTTCTTCCTCCACTGCGCTGTTTCGTGTTTTAAAAACTTTACTCCAAATCCAGTGGCGCACCCGCTGCGCTTCAGTTCATAATCTTAATGAGGCCATTTGAAACGTGTGAAAGTGTCAAATGGAAGCAATGATCTGTTTTCTTTAGGAAAGCACTTTCCGAGCATCCATCCGCGGCGTGGCGGTGTTCTACTCTTCCCGCAAAGTTAGACGATATTTTGTCTGTTACGCTTTTTACACCGTAGCGCCAGCAGCCACACTGCTCGCTTTGCTTTGAGGCAAGCTAGGCGAGGGGACAGCCACTGAAGTCGCAGCTGTTGAAGCACTTTGTGGATAAGGGGCTGGAGCGTTAAATGCATAAGGGAAATTTGTATTGGCCGCAACGCGTCCCTGATTATTTTTAAAACTGTTCTGTGAGGCCTGCGTGAGAGGTTTCTTCTCTGCAGACTTCTCGTCCCCTCCGGCGCATTTCTTTTGGTAAAAGCCACGCCAAGCCTGAAAAGTTTTTGTCGACCAAATCCACATGTTCGATGTTATGCCTACGGCTAAAAGCATGAAATATTTTACGGTGAAAAGCTCTACGCTGGGCCCTTGCTCCTCAACGCAGCTTTCTACACCCTGGCAGCGCAAAACGTTCAATCGCCAACGCTCCATATTAGCGTGTTCGTAAAAGTAACAAGCGACAACGGCCGTGACAGGAACCGTGTACAAAACTGAAAACACGCCGATTCGAACCATGAGCTTTTCGAGTTTGTTCGTGTCGGTTTCCTTGTTCTTTAAAACCATGCGAATGCGGAAGAGCGCGATGAAACCCGCCAAGAGAAAAAGCGTGCCCAAAATGAGATAAAGTGATAAGGGTGCAAGAACGTAGGCCCCTAGGTTTTTCTTGTCACTGTTGCCGACGTAACAGAGCCCGCTAAGTTCATCTGCGTCGACTTTTCTCAGGATGAGAACAATGATTGTTTGAACTGCAGGTACAGTCCACGCAACGATGTGAAAGTAGGTCGCTTTGGCTTCAATCGCTTCTTGTCCCCATTTTAATCCGGCGGCCAGGAACCATGCAAAGGTGAGGGCTACCCACCAAAGCGCCGAAGCCATTCCGAAGTAATAAAGCATAAGAAAGACAACAGAACAACCAGCATGGTCTGCAATGTTCATACCCGCTGTAACAACATACTGTCTCTCTTTGTCGCATATAATTTTCTCCGTACCAGCAATCGCCCTCACTATATAGGCCATCGAGTAAAGGTTGTAGCACAGGGAGAGAAATATGATGGGTCGTTCCGGGTATTTAAATCTTGAAGTGTCGATCGCGAACGTTAGAACTGTGATTGTAGTTGAGATGAAACACAATACGGACCATACAGTAACCCACGTTTCTACAAAACGTCGGTTACTCGCGGTGAAATACACGTCCTCTCCGCACCTGGGGACACAGATTTCATCCTCGTATTTGTCCACGCGTATAAAACTTTTGCTCAGCACGTTTCTCGTGTCGTTTCTGCACATTGCTAACGTGCTTATCGCTCCTACATTGGTGTTATTAGGGTTCATTTGCCCCGTATCATACTCCGTTGTTGGGGCTGCTGTTGACTTGACGGTTGCCCACGGACCGGGTAACTTTCCTAATCGTTCCAACAAATCTCTATACGTGGGGTCCATATTGTCGACATTTTTTAACAATTCAGTCATGTTTACGGGCCGATGTTCCAGGTTCTGTGGAGCCATGCACAATTTGCTAGGATCGCTCTTGGCTCGCGGGTCACCTTGATAAGGCATTAGATTGCAGTCCAATGTGCCGGGCCAGTCGAACCCGAACTTCTGCATCACGGGGGTACAACCATTACGCGCTGCCTCGCACATTGATCTACACGAGTAAATCGGACGATCAATTCCCTCGGCACACATAGGCGCGAAAACAGAACACAGAAAGAAACGTAACTGCGGCGCACAGTTCACCGCCACCAGGGGAGTGAATTCTTGAATTTTTGATGCTGCATCTTCTTCGTTCTCTTGTCCTAAAAAGTTCGGAAATCGGGTTGTGTTGTAGCCAATGTTCGCACAAAGCGGGATCGTAATTTTCTGACATTTTGATTTTTTCCCCTGAAATCCAGGTAAAATAGCCAGAAAGACGAGCAAAAGCCCCAAGAAACGGCTCCAAACAGCCATCGATCTTCTTTGACGCTTCATTATTTCTTTGTTGGATTGAGCTAACAAGAATCCGTCCGTCACTTTACAGAGAAAAGCCGCAACTGCAAGTAATAGCCATTGATTATTCTCATTCGTTATTTGCTTTGAAATTGGAAATGCCAAGCGTATCCGAGCGAACCCGTCTCTCCAGCTGCCAATCACGTCTTTGTTTCTATGACACCTGTCTTGTTGCTCTAATCCCTCCAGTCGCGTGGACCAATCAGGAGTCATAAAATCGCGATCAAAGACTTCCGTCAGTGGGTAGAGATGAAAGCCCGACGGCAGTGTTTGCGGTCTTTGTCGGGGCGTTTTCGTAGTGTAATAACAACACGTCCAACGGAAATTAGTCTTATTTGGCTCTTCAGGAAGAGCCTTCAGTGGAAGATTTCATCAGGTTATTAAAATGCATTTATGCGATGTTTTCCAATTATCACCAAAAAAAGTTTTCCCTTAGGAATTCTAATTGGGCTCTTTTATAGATTCTGTAAGAAAGCGATAACTGAATCATGCTAAACACGATCTTGAAAAAATCTGCGTTCAATTTGTTACAAGTGGTATTTTGGAGGCCTTATCTGGTGAACAACAGAATTTTCGGCTTAACCCCTTTATTAGTCTTCAAGTTTGAAGGATAATGAACTCTGCAACTTTCGCCTAATGATGCGTGGAGCTATCGAGATAAATTATTTCATTCTTCTTTGGTAGCTGTCATTGTTTTGAGCCGCGCTTATACCTTTTCTCTTTTCAGGTCTGACAAGGCGTGACTTCAAAGACGGCTTTGAAAAAAAATCATTCCGCCTGAATAAACAACTATATTCTCAAAGTGTGTCAGCACCAATCGCCTTAATCGAATCTGCGCTGCAATATGACTCAATTGTGCCCAAGGAACTCTGCACGGAAAACAGTGCAATTCAACTCTTCTATCGCTCATTTTTCCATAACGAAAGCTACATCGTTCTTCAAGCGCGACTAACTCTGTGTAATGTTATGGTATATCGGTTTAATCAGGGTTAAATATAGAGTTTCGCAGGACAGAACAAACAAGGACCCTTAATTGAATGCCGACAAAGATCCAAGGAATTATATTGGCTTGATAAATCCACGTTGATTGAAATACACCTTGTTCGGCACTGGCGTCATGACATTATGAACCCCATCTTCTCTAAAAGGGTTGCGTTTCTGCATACTATGTTTTTATTCCAAACAAAATTTTATCGCGAAAAGACTTCACAAAAAAAGCCGATATTTTGTTTTGGCCCTTGAATGTTGTAAATCAAACCTTAATATGTTTTTCAAACCATCGCATTGTTGGGTTTGTTTGTAGTGATTAGGAATCACAGCTCCCGAAAGGCTAGTGCTGAGAAAGTTTGTTCAACAATAGCATTAAATGTCTCGCAAGATTTGCATGTTTATTATCCAAAGGTCCTGTCTGTCGCCAGTACCTTATTGTCCGTGTAGTTATGAGTAAGGAACGACCGCGAGTACTCTGGAACGAGCCGAAACTCAAAACTGAAATGATGTAAAAAATTAGCGTGTGGCTTGACCAACATTAATTTTTACTATCATCATCATCGACAGCAAACAGAAACAAACAAATGACCAAGTTGCTTCTTTGGTTTCCTCGCTCAAGTAGGTAAGGGCGCGCTTATTCTCCCTTTACTAAGCTACGCCTTTTATGCAGGGTGGGCTAACTCCTTCAATGACGTTTTACTAGCCCATCGCCAGGTATCTTTATTGCAAAGGTGCTCTTTTCCTGACTTTTTCTTCTTTTTGGTTTCCGCGACGAGACTTTCTAGGGGTGGACTTTTTTTCTGTGTTATATCCCCAACCCCAATTCCCTCCAAGGTTAGCAAAATGTCATTGCAGCGGAAAGTTTTGTTTCTAGAATACTAAAGAAAAACGTATGGTACCATGTGAAACCAAAATACTGCTGAAAAAGTTTAATTTGACAAAAATCCAGAGGCAAAAGTTTGAACTACATGAAGTCCAATAAGCCGTACCAGTGATATGTAACCCTGCTGAAGAAATTTTATTTGGAATGGTCACACTGTCATTGGATTGCATAGGATATCATCTGCACAAGTTGGAACATCTTAACTTACACTATAAATGATCTGTCTGCATGACGGTACTCCGGTTATTTTGTACCAGTATGCATTTGCTCATTATTTTTTAACTGCTGAAAACTTCCCAGGCAGAGCTAGACCCTTGTAGACCATAACTTACAAGTTTTCGACGTACGACCCGCGACTGGGCATGGCCAGTTATTAAGGCTGTTATAAAAAATATATAGTTCTTTGAAGTGCTCCTTGTGGAGGCCTGGTTGGAAGAAACTCCCACGTTTTTTCTGAATTTTTCAAAGTGCCCAGTCCAGTATTCAGTTAAATATACGTATTTGTACCGGACCTATGTTAACATATTTGTTTGGTTTACCGGTAATGTGGTCACTTCCCGGAAATAAGAAATTGTGCCGAAGGATAAACCGGTGTCTGCCCTCTATAATAAAGTTTGAATAGGAGAGTTAAATCATTTACGATACTTAAATCTTGGAAGTAGTAAAAGGCTGCCCTTGTATCATAGACTGAGTAGGAATTATGAACTGATTCATTTGAATTTCTGGGAACCGGGAGAACTAAGGTGCGGTGATGAAGACTTCTAGACGGGTGTCCATGTTATATAGCTGTCTGGAGAAGTTGCTTTCATGAGTTATAAGAATTTTTAGTTCCTTGCTCATCCAATCAAACAATTATGATTCCTAATTATGCAAATGGCAGGAATAAATATTTCAGATGTTATGAAAAGTTGTTCAGTTCCATTTCTTTACATTTGCGCTATTCGTGTTTTAGCTTAATTTTTCCCCACTGAAAAAAAGCAAATAGATCAAAGATAGTAGTTTTATTTTTGTTGCGATTTTTCATTTTCGTTTTTATCTATTAGGTATTATCTTTAGCTTTGTTGAAAGATGCAATACGGTAGAGTAAAACAATTTTCTGATAACATCTCTTTATTGCATCCGCGCGCTCTGTAATTCTGATAACATTATGACCTTACACAAACTTTGAATCTTTTCCGTTCCAATCCAGGCGCGGGCCCAAGCTTGAACCACTCCTTCAACAAAGTTAGATCTTAGAATATTGCACCTTCTCAGTTATGTTTTTATTGTTCTTCCTCTTGACAAATGTACTGGTTTTTTAAAGTCAGTATTAGACCTACGTGTTCAACCAGTGTATTCGATAGCGATTAACAGGGAGTATTTCAAACGTGCATGGTTCTTGAGTTTATATGCGCCTTAAACTATTAAAGTAAGATCAATTGGAGCATATTTTTCAGCTCCAGTTGATCCAATTGTATCACAGTGACTGAAATGGCCGATAAGACGCTAAGGTCTTTCGGCTTTTTTTCTTCCTTTGGATTAAGTTCTGCCGTTTCCTTTGTGGGCATTCGTCTTTCCACGGCCTCGTCTACAAGATCTTCCTATAGTGTAGCCGAACCGGTGCCCAAAAAACGATACTTCACCTATCTCCTGTTTATACCTACACTTGTTTAAGTGCCGGTATGTGCTTTTAAATGTTCCTTGCTATTTTGACTTTGTGTTTCCGTGGAGATAATGTTTTGTAATGAAGTGCGTGGGCAATGGTCAAACAGAAGCAATCTCGTGAAAAAAGACTTGAAAAATGTTTCGAAGCGGAAGTAAGTGAGAGTTCAAGAAAGGGCAAACTCAAGAACAAAGCAGTCCGTGAACTGGTCCAGCAAACACTGAGTGGGCGAGTCGGACCTATGTAAAAATCCTAACCCTATAAATATGAAACCACCGAGTCTATCTCAAATTAAAAACTTGTGTTTCAGCCCCGGCTTATGTATTGAGTTTCTTCATTGAATGAAATTATACTACCGTGTGAAAAAAATTAGGTATGGTTAGTTCAACGTAATTTGTTCAATGCGTCAATGCTAGGCATTCTGAAGTTTCTGTTTGCCGGATCGCCGTACCTCTTGGAATGATTTCGTGTCTCGCAATTTCTACAGCTGGTCACTTGTATTTGAAGTACAAGTGCTTACGGCACGACTGACGACAAAAGGATTCTAAATATTCTTATTTTTTTATACGTGACCCTACTTGATTATTTCTGTCATTAATAATCTAGCATTTCCTCTTTCGTGCGTAGATTTTATTAAATTAAGGTTGAATGCCCTGGCGTATTATTTAAGAAGTTTTAATATGTGATGAAAATAATTATAGGTAATGGGACAAAACGTTATTAAATTGATCATCTGTCAACTCGGCTTTGTTCTTTCTCATAGGACATAACCTGCTTTTTATTTACGTTTTGTTTATTGGATTATTATATGCAGTTGACTCGCGATAACTCGAACCCTCGCTAACTCGAACCTCGCGCCAACTGGAACCAAAATCGATTTCCCCTGGATTTCCGTAATACATTTACTGTAATTTTACCCTCGGTAACTCGAACCCTCGACAACTCGAACCTCGCAATGACTCGAAGTAGCTTTTGTTTCCCCTCAGATAATTTCTATATAATCTTACCCTCGATAACTCGAACCATGTCTTGAGCCTTTTAAAAGTCGGGGAAAAAAAACACTCTATTGGCGTCCGAAACATTGAATTTTGAATTTCCCATTGACGTGTTGTAGGAAGATAGTTTGCTCAATGGAGGCTGATGTTGTTTGTCACAAATCTAACGTCAAACAGCTTTTCCTCTCAAAACAGTAAAACGCATGCTCTATTTAGGCTACGTTTTGTTACGTTACGTTCTGATTTATAATCTAGAAGTATCTTTCGAGTTTTAGTTGACATTTCTACAATTAAAAGCCGGATTAAAATGTTCACTGTGCAGTAAAAACCGTTCTTTTCCTTACTCCCGGCTATATTTTTCGAGCTCCCGATATCTCGAACTTTTTTCGATTTCCCTTGAAGGTTCGAGTTATCGGGAGTCGACTTTATTATACATACCGTCGTCTTTGATTTTCTTGCCTACGGGACACACGGTTTTTTTCAAGGCGTAGAACAGGCGTCTCTATTTATCATCATCAAGATGGGAGGGGGGTACTCCCTGATATGGCCTATACGATAACGTAAAAGACTCCAAATAAAAAACATGTATGTATGTATGTGCCGTTGGACAGGGTGTGGTTTCTGACCTCCCTGTCCTAAACAAGGTATATAATTTCGGGATTAGTTTAGGTTTCTGGGAAGCTGCCCACCTACCCCTCCCCTAAGTCAACATTAAAACACTTACTTCCCACTTAGGGATTAATTGCCTGCGGTACGATTGATTTGATTTGCTAGATGAATTTTGTTTGTACTCCTGTCCACGTATACAAAAGCAATGACGGCTAGAACGTGAATTTGCTCTGTTGCAATTGCCAATAAATGGCTTTAAAACAAGACGGCGTCCATTTTTTCCTTTGTCGTAAACAGGGTCAGGGTTTCAAACCCTCAGCGGCTCATCTATACCCAAATATTAGTCGAGTACCCCCCTCTCTCCGGGAGCTCTAGACCATGAACCTTTTTATATCTGTGAATACTCGTGAACGCAATGGCGAGAGAAGAAGCAAGAAGCTTCTTTCAAAAGTCAATCACGACTATCCACGCACTGAAACCTCGTTGTTAGCATTTTCTAGAATATCAAGATATAATACCTGGTAATATTTTGCGGGTGTGTGATCTTCTGATCCATCTCATGCCATTTGTCTGCAATGTCGGTATAGTTAATAATTTACCTGAAAAGATGGTGGAAATTCCCCGATGACTAACATTTTTGCAAGCTATCTCACAAATAGACAGCAATATGTACAGATGGGAAATACAATTTCGTCAAAGCAAACAATGACGTGCGGTATTCCACAAGGGAGTTCGCTAGGCCCGGTATTATTTTTAATCTACATAAACGATTTACCAAACTGTTCAAATGCTCTAACATTTAGAATATTTGCAGACGATACAAACGTTTTTGCCTCAGCCCGCAACCTGAAAGATCTTGAGGAAATAGTTAACTCTGAACTTAAAAAAGTGAAAATATGGTGTGATGTAAATAGATTGTCAATTAATTTCACTAAAACAAACTTCATGATCATTAAATCGTCAAAGAAAAAAGAGTAAGCAAGTAAGTATCAAGATTGAAAGTGCAGACGGTACAATAAATGTGCTGCAAAAGAAGCAAAAAATAAAGTATCTAGGTATCTTGGTTGATGAAACGATGTCTTTCAATCACCATATTTCATACATCTGTACAAGAATTGCGCGAAACAATGGTATTATATCTAAGCTGAGACATTGTCTAACTCTTCTACAAATGAAACAAATCTACTACAGCTTAATATACCCATATATCTCTTATGAAATATTAGCATGGGGGAGTGCATACAAAACACATATTGATAAGATACAAGCCAAGCAAAACCATTCTGCTAGGCTTATTTTCTTTGCCACCACGTATGGTGAACACAATTTAATTTGCTTATCGGGAAAATTAATTTGCTTATCGGGAAATTAATTTGCATAACTAGAGCTGAACGGTAATTTCGCAAAAGTGGCACCTGACCCAGACTCAAGTCTATGATAAAACAGAAGTACTAAGACCAGTCTACTTCTTAATGCAATAAAATTTGTGGGCACCCTTCTTTGCGTGCTGTACAAAGTTCCGTTAATGTTCCAAACTTCGCCATTTTGACAGCGAAGCTGGAATTGTAACGGTCTGCATCGGATCGACTAATTTCCACAGCTTTAACGTTTCTAGTTATCACCAAATGTCGTTAGATCCTTTAACTGTTGGACTTTCGAAAACATGTGGAGAAAACTTAGTAATCGCTTTTTCTTGGGTTTTTTCTTGTCGACGATGAACGTGACTTCCGTTTCCGTATGCAAATTAGCCTTAGATGCGTCGTTTCAACAACATGACATTCAACATTCAGGGCGGAAAAACGTTCTGCGCAAGCTTCTGCGCATCCCTTATCGCAGGCTCAAGGGGCGCTTTTTCTGTGTTGGCAGTTGTGTTGACTGTGTTTGTTTGTTTGTCACTGAGAGAGTTCTGAATGAAATGCACAAGGTGAACGTTTGCTTCTCAAAAAGCCCTTTATTTTGTGTGGCTTTCGTCACTTGAAAATTACTTTGGATTTGGAACAACCAATGTGAAAGGAAAAACGGATCATCCCGTCAGTCTGAGGCGGAATAAAGAGTTTTGAACATTTGCAAAGAGGCGAGTATTTTTCTGATTGTTCATTCGATTTATTTGTGAGCAGATTTCGCCTTCTTTTCGCCGGGCTGAATTAAAACCCGCTTTTTTTAATTAGTAAATACTTTTTCACATGCCGAGATTTATTCCCTTTGCAGAACCAGCTTTATCCTTCTCTTCAGTCAAAGAACCATTTTGTGCGCCGTAAAACTTTCTCGGAAATAGAAGGCCAGTAAATTAGAAGAAAAGACTACTTCGATCATTTTTCTGTTGCTCAAGTAATATTAGTCAGAGTTTTCTTCACTTTTAATTACATAGTTTTGTTTTTCAGTGCACCGTGAAAGTTTCTGTTCTTTATAAGAAATAACTTTCTGTACGCAAATTTTCCTTATAACATAGCGCGCGTGCTTGCCCTATATAAGTCCTATTGAGCCGCTATGAACAAAATCTTTATTTACGCACGCCCGTGCGTAAATAAGATGACATAAGCATTTTTTTTTTACCTGGCTGCAGAGTTGTCGTCTTTTAAGCTGCAGTGCAGTTTTCCTTCTCTTTAAAATATGGAAGAAACCAGCGAAGAACTGCCCAATTTTTCTATCGGCATTGACCTTTTAGGTCCTGATCCAACAAGCAGCAAAAATAGAGCCGAATTAAAACAAACTCACTTGTTGCACGTTTCGCAAATTTGTCGGAAGACCAGCTGCAGCACATTTTGGCCGAAAAACATTCACTGGGAACAGAACCGACACCAACTGGTCATCAACAACATTAAGAGGTTAAATTTCCGTTTTTATTGTTGTTTTTAAATTTGTTATGCACTTTTGTTATCTCTGGACAATCCGACTGAGGCAGGAAGATTTCACTCGCAATAACAACACAAATTACACAAGAAGACATAAATTTATTACTCACAAAAACAACTGCTGCCAGGTCTTCTCAAGAAGCCGTAATGACCAGCCAATGTTTGTAAATGAATATTAGTTTAAAGAAGGATGACAGTCGTCTTCACTAAAAACATGTTTTCTGGATTTCGCCGAGCAAAACGTAAACATCTTTTCAGCAAATCCAAACCATACTCCACGACTTCTTACGAACATGTTATTTTTTTAACTTTAGGTGAACTTTAAGACTCTTTTACCTTTGTTTCTGCTTAGTTTCCATTGATCGTTAACGAATAAAGAAGCAAATTTTCTTTCTCAGTTTTACAGAAAAGCTATAGAAAGAATATTTTCATTCAAACTAGATGATTGTGGTGTGTTCGTAATCAGCCAATAGAAGCGTTTGTTATTGTGTAGCGCGTTACGAGAATTTTGTAGTTAATCAAAAAGCAAGCATTTTGTCAGCTATGTTATAAAAGAATTTGCTCATGCTTTTAGCTGTGCGTATATCGAGTTATGGATGCACTTGGGAAGTTTGGAGAGCACTCAAGAAGCTAGAGTTGCACTCGGCTATCGCCTCGTGCAACTCTTACGCATCTTTCGTGCTCTCCAAACTTCCCGCGTGCATCCATAACTCGATATACGCACGCTAAGCATGAACAAATTCTTAATTTACCTTTGTTTCTGCTTAGTTTCCATTAATCGTTAACGAATAAAGAAGCAAATTTTCTTTCTCAGTTTTACAGAAAAGCTATAGAAAGAATATTTTCATTCAAACTAGATGATTGTGGTGTGTTCGTAATCAGCCAATAGAAGCGTTTGTTATTGTGTAGCGCGTTACGAGAATTTTGTAGTTAATCAAAAAGCAAGCATTTTTGTCAGCTATGTTATAAAAGAATTTGCTCATGCTTTTAGCTGTGCGTATATCGAGTTATGGATGCACTTGGGAAGTTTGGAGAGCACTCAAGAAGCTAGAGTTGCACTCGGCTATCGCCTCGTGCAACTCTTACGCATCTTTCGTGCTCTCCAAACTTCCCGCGTGCATCCATAACTCGATATACGCACGCTAAGCATGAACAAATTCTTAAGTTGCTTCGAAACCAATTTTTGGGAACATTTTACCAGATAAAGATCGACCTTTTTTCTGCCCACATATCAACACAATAACTTCTACATTGAGGATTTTGTTTATATTTTAGTGATCTGCGAAACTACGAGTGTCCGATCGAGCGAGGGTTTCAAAATGTCAGCTCGAGTGCGACAAAGTTCAGTGACTTCAAACACATTGTGAGCAAGCGTTAATTTTTTTGGGCAAATCACTGTCCAAAGATATGTTGTTTTTGTGTCCACAGTGGAGCTCCGGACCTTATATATCCAGGAACTTCCTTACATGAACACATTTTGTGAATGCATCTTGAAAAAAATCGGACCCATGCATGCACATTTCCAGTACAACGCAAGGAAATTAATGTCGTTAAAGTCCGTTTTACTATGAGGTATTCTTCGAGAAAATTAAGTAACGACAAGGTTATAACCACAGCTTGCAACTTTTGAAGGCAAATTGCCTGTTCTTTCCAGGTTATGAGTGGAAACATTTTATTTTTAGGCAATAAAATATTTGAAATCCCGCCATTTTTTCAAACCCGGCCTGGGGATGTGGGCAAAAAAGTTTACGCATGCTCATTACGTTTTTCCGCCCTGAACATTCAACATGACGTGAAACATTAATCTCGTACCCAGATCTCACTCTGTTTTACATTGTAAAGTGAGATCTGGTAAAGGTGGAAACAAGGCCATTTTTCATTGGCTCCTGCTAAAAGTTGTGCCGTGATAAAACAAACGCTATGATTGGCTCTTTTAACGGTTCAAAATTTTCGCGGTTTTTTGGTGGCCGCTCCAGCTGTCGTGAGACATGGAAGGATCCCAAACTTTGACGGACGATATTTTAAAAAGTAAGTGCCGGTTGTGTGGTGAGACGACCGCAAGAAAACACCATTTTTTCAGCGATAGTGGAAAGGCGTTACAGTTAAAAAGGATTATTCTTAGAGTATGTGAAATATTGAAGTCTCAGAGAGGGATGAACTTCCTCTAAGTTTTGTTGCAGAAGTTGCCATGATACAGGGACCGCGCAGCAAGGTGAAAAGTGGGAGGGCTGACAATTGAAAATATTTTTTTCATATTGAAAATCGAAAAAAGGAATAAAATCATAGTATTTGATTTGTTTCTGTCGCGTGACTTTGCATACTTTATCCAGCATTTGTTGCTCTTTATAGGTCGGCATTCTTGACGACATCTCGTTTATCTCGCGCGAGTATCAGCGAGATCTCGTATGTATTTATGTATAGTATAGAAAATACTACACTGAAGTGATCTGAAAAATTTTTAACTATGGCCGTTCACTGTTCAAGTAATGTAATTCTTCTTGCCATCGAATATTTCCTTGATTCGAAAG
Organism: Porites lobata; assembly: GCA_942486035.1. Classification (NCBI taxonomy): domain Eukaryota; kingdom Metazoa; phylum Cnidaria; class Anthozoa; order Scleractinia; family Poritidae; genus Porites; species Porites lobata. The sequence goes on from CALNXK010000094.1 coordinate 961,454, forward strand.
GAGAAAGACAAAATATAAAACTTTTATCAACTCAAAACAACTACTCACCCTCGTTTGGCTTGAAAAAGCTAGTAATTTTCTTCATTTCGTCTGATAAAACTGATAAAAAAAACTCTGCCGGAGCTGGAAGTACAAAACACGCTGCCGAACGAAGCGAAGGGGTGGCCAAGGCATGGCGTTTGGTCAAGGGGCAAGTCAGCCCCAGGGCACAATTACCGCGAAAAGCACAGGAGCCCCACAAAATGCCTGGCGTTTAAAATTAAAGAAAATACAGAGAATATATCGGAATATAGACGGAAAAAATTTGTTTCAAGTCTTTTTTTAATTTTAATTATTCTTCTTTTTAGCGCAAAAAGTGGGAGCGGGGACGCAAAAAGTGGCGGGGCCGCGGCCCTACCAGCCCCTCCCCCTTCGCGGTCCCTGTGATAAAGTTCTACGTCTAAACAAGAACTTAGTAATATTTGCCTCGACCTGCAAGAGTACGTACACAGAAGGAACTTGAACGCGAACTGAAAACAAGTAGACAAGAAAACATCAAGAAACGGTCTCGGACGGGAAATACTCCTCAAAGCAACGAAAAGCCAAGAAAAATACCGCACTCAATGGTGACTTCAGCACGAAAACGTCTACCTTTCGGTAACCAGCAAACGAGTGATCGGGAGGTGAGCATAAGCAATACAAGATGTTCTGCTTCTGCCATACATGTACTACAAGGAAATCAGGTAAGTCAACCTCGGCCTGAGGGTACTTACTGCCGGTTTTAACTTATACTACAGGTGCCTAACTTTAAGTCTCAATTCCTTACAAATTGAATGTCTTGTGATTTCAGAGTATGAATGTGACCTCGCATGTGAAAATTTCCAGAATTCCAACGCCAGTTAAAAGTTAAGGCCTGTGTGTCATAAAGAATCGGGCAATAACCCGAAGGTAAGAATCGTATTGGAATATCACGTTATAGATAAGCTATATAGGCATAAGGTGGGCTGCTGAGGATTTCTAGCTACTCATCAACTAAATTGCGTTTATGTACTTTGCAGTCTGTTCCATCCAACCAGCCAACCAAAATCCAACTACTTTCAACTGTTCCTTTACAGATGGCAGGCATTAAGAACCCAAAGGTACAGTAATAAATCAGTTTGAAAAGATTGCCAAAAATATGCAGCTAATTTATTGTTTCTTGATTTTTATTTGTATAGACCATCCAGCCCATCAAAATCCCCCAACCGGTGCAAGCTTTTTCTTTAGAGAAAGCAGGACTCAATAACCCAAAGGTAATTAAAATGCTTTAAATCAAGTTCTCATGTGCTGGTAACTCTGTTTGTAAAAGATTATGGTGACAACAAACCAACCACCCTTTGTTCCCTCCATGTCTCTGATGTTGCTTAGATACATGCATAAATTTGTCTGCCTCCCCCATTTTTTCCTAAATCATGGACCGTTTCCCTATTTGCAGCAGCCCTGGCTACCTCTAAATAATCATGAGTCCCTTACTGCAAGCTGTTTTTGTAATTATTTTTCTTTCCTTTCTTTCTTGCGATAAAAAGAAAAAATGTATGCATACTGTCAATTACGTACATCTTCTCAAAAATTGTACCATTTTTACTTCTCCCTGCTCATTGCATGTGAATTCTATATCCTACAGTCATTTCGTTCTTAATTTTTGCACAAGGCACTGTGATCTTTTGGGTGTGTGTCATAATAAACTCATTGAAAAAACAGAGACCACAATGTTACACACACATTAGTGGTCTTTGTACAGATAAGCTTATTCTTATCTTCATAGCAATTCTCACTCACCAAAATTTATTTTCCTACTTCAATAGTCGTCACCTAATACGAAAGGAGGGTTAAGTATCCCAGCTAAGCATTGCTCTTTCACTGAGGGATGCCCAGGTACTTACAGATGCAATATAGGCATCATCTTTAAGAGACGCCTTAAAGAGGAAATTTCTGTTGGATGTTGCAGCGCAGTGTGAAAATCTTGGCAAGACTGAAAAGGGTGGGAAGCCTTCGGTCCTTAAAGACAAGACTTATGAGGCCTTGCGTACCTTTTCGTGGCTAAAAGTTGTAGATGAAGGTCATAGGAGGTGTCCTGATGTCATTGACTTCATTTTGACAATATGTGCACCAGCACATTGGGAGACAGTAAACAAAACTAAGAAAGGAGAAAGCAGGATACCAGCAATTGGACTGGCATATGCAGTGATGATGCATCACTCTAACCAACAGCTCAGCCTGGTCCAACGAATGAACACCTTGGTTCTTTGTCATGGGCATGCAGAGAAGATAGTAAGTTTCTTTTCTTATCTGACAAATAAAAAATGTCTGAGGCATACACAGGGACCGCGCAGCAAGTTTTCAAGTGGGGGGGCTAAAGAAGAATGCGTGAAGGAAAATTTGGGGGGGGGGGGCGGGGGGGGAATGCTTGTGGATTTCTATTCAGTTTCTCTAAAGTGACGGAGAATGCGAATAACGATAAAACTATTGATTTTTTCCAAATCTTCAGTGATGTTGCTATCGGGTCTGAAAATTCACCATCACTAAATTGAAATATCATAGATTGTTATGTTATACTACTGATATCAACCTTTGATTACTATAAATAAGCCAGAAATCCAACGATTTTGCTTGAGCTGCCTTGAACTCAAGGCTGTATAATTACTGAGCAATTATTGCACGAGGCTGAGTATGATATGAAGAGTTATGCAGATCGAGGGGGTTATCCGCCAAAGCCGAAGGATAACACCCTCCGAGATCTGTATATCTTCATATCATACGAAAGCCGAGTTCAAACTTGCAATTGGAATGCTCAACGAGCCGTGAAGCCTGACATCAAAAGACGGACTTCGCGCTGATCGAGCTAAAATCAGGACGCACAATAACAAGAGAAACAATAACTTCATGATCTTCCAAAAATCAAGGTTGAAACTAATAAAAAATTTGTTTGAGAATCGCCTTATAAACTAAATCCAGTTATTACTTTGGATCGAAATTGACCAATTACGAAACAACGCGTTTTCCTGAGAGGTCCGCAGGAAAAAGAAGCCATTTCAAAGACGTTTACCTCTGCTAGGTTAGAAGCGAAAAAATATTTTACAATTGTAACGACTAATGCTTCATTCTGTCTATTTATCTGCGCGTTTGTCTTTGCCAGTAACTCTGGTCACTTTCAAATTAACGATTTTTTGCTATTTTTCACTCCGTTACTTTTGTTAAATTATTTTTTGTTTAATTCATTTTTATTCTTGCAAAAAAGTGGGGGGGCTAAAGCCCCCCCAGCCCCTCCCTCTGCGCGGTCCCTGATACACTGTGTTACAGTGTACCAGTGTCGGAAAAATCTGTACTGGGTTACTGATAGTTAAAAAAAATTTTTGATGTTGAGACAGTGATTTCAGATTATTACCCAATGCAAAGCCTTTTCACCCTACACAGCCATGGACAGCTTTTTTCTTTCTCCCTTTTTTTGGACTCTTCAGCATAGTTGCTGACTTTTGGTTGTATTGACAATTGCTAGACCTTATGTTCTTTGTGCAATATACCTTGTAACTCTGTCAACCTGTAGCACAAATTTTCCATCAAAACAAGAGGATCATATATAAAATAATGCATTTCCTCAGGTTTTTTTCCCGGGGGGGGCTACCTGTCAGAGCCCCTACCCCATTATAGTCTATTCTGTGGCCAATTATAGACCCCATCTTAGTCACTTTTGGGCAAATATGTAATTTTTGCGATCCCAACTTAGTCACTTTCTATTTATCTACCTTATATTGAATGAAGAACACTTTACTTTTTAACTACAGTAAAAATATTCTGGTATGTTTGCTAACCATAAATATGAAGAACTGCCTAACCCCAAAAATCAGGAAATGTGCAACCCCATCTCTAGTAACTATTGAAAATACGAGTCCATTATAGTCAATCCAGTCGTGAAAATGCGACCCAGCAGCACATCCCCATTAGCCTCTTATATATATAAAATTATACGGAAGAACCTCCCCCAGAGTTCTTTTAGGATTTTCTTTAATTTGCATGATTATGACTATCATTTTAAATAGTTTTTTTCTTATTTCAGACGTATGGACGTTTAGAAAAGCAAGGGGTGTGCTTGTCACACACCTCTATGACCTCTATGGGAGGACACTTTCATGACAAAATTGTTGAACTGGTCAAGCTGGAAAGAAATTCTACACTGTTAACGACAATTTAAACTGCAAAACAACAGTGAAGAACATGAGGGTAGATCACAGGAGCAAGCAGCACAACTGGTTTGCAAGTATTGTTGTTTTTGAGAGGATTGACTTCAGCCACTTGGACAATGTCAGGCCACTTGGTGACATTCAGAATTTTCCGAATGAGAATTACCTCCTTACCTCAGAGAAAATCAAGAAACTCCAGTCAGACTTCAAAGTTCTTGTGGGGAGAATCTTTTTAGAATTCTTCAAACAACCTCAATTTGCAGCAGTTAAGAAGCTGGTACCACAGTACATTCTGCACAGGTACACTAACGAAATGAGCTCGAAGTCAGAAGTGTTTCCACTGCCAATTCAATTCAAAGATGAAAAAAAATATGCAGATGTGGTAGACATCTTGGCTAGCCATGAAGCCACATTTGAAACAATATTTAAAGCAGCTACAGATAATGAAGGTCCTGAACAAGAAACCTACATCCCAGCTGACTTTAACTGTCCATCTGGTGGCGATCAGTTGACAAGAGTGCGTTTTACGTATGGGCGTAAACTAAGGGCTGGAGCTCACACTTCTAAGGACCGACTGGAACATTCTCAGCCTGATGTTATAGAGCTCTTTCATACAAAGCAAGCATTCTTAACTGTAAGTACAGCTATGCAACATATGTAATATATGTGGTGACTGCAAGACTTACGTACTATAATTATTTAATCTAGTCCTTTTCTGTTCAACAACTGTTGAGCATACAAGAACAAACTGGATTTATTAAATCTGGCTGCCTATGACACACTTGATCAGAAAAGACAGTTGAATTCTTTAAGTTTCCTAATACTATATCTATATTGTAAATATGATAGTAATAATCATCTCTTCTTCACATAAATATATAAAACAAAGCAGAGTTTAATCAAAAGCTCTTTTATACAAAACAGTTCTTAACACATTGAATAAAAAGGCTGAGGGACATTTCATAGCCCACTTTTCAATTGTGGAGTTTGGAGTCTACTTGGCAAAATAAAATGCATAATTTAAATAACAATAATTGTTATTGTTTTGTATTTATTTTCAGCTCATTAATGATGTCCTGATGAACCAGAATTCAACACGTGAAATTGGTACACTGAAGAATTTTAGAGAGCGTATTATGCGCTACAATGTTCCAACAACTGTCAAAAACAACCCTGATGCATATGAGGAGTTCTTTGTGTCAGTTGGAAGGGCTTACTTAGTGGAAGCTTTCCTAGAATTCTTTGGTATGGAAAACACTAAAAGTGAGCCTACAAAAAATTTGCCCGAACAAAATGCAAGCTTGGAGGCAAAGAAGGAACACTTTGATAAGGTGCTTGGGAAGTTTGTTGACTACCATGTTTTCCACTTGGGTGTGACAGTCGATGACAAAGTCCAGAATTATGGCCTCTCTTTGATTGAACTGTTCATAGTTCTTATGCAACTGAATGACACAATTCATGAAGGTGATGGAGATAGAAGTGTTATTAATTGGAAATACCTTTTCAGGGCTCGAAATTGCGACTGATACGGTCGCCAATGCGACTAACATTTTCTCCTTGGCGACTAAAAATTCTAGTTTAGTCGCCAAACTGGCGACCAGATTTCTCTACGATTTAGATTTAAATTAAAAGACTAAAGTTACAACAAAAGTTTCATCTTATCCTGCTTTGCTTTCATGATAAAAAATGTGCCAAATCGCATAAACAGAGCCAGTCTGCCTCCAAATTTATACCGACTTCTATCAACGATATTTTCAAATCTGATGGATCGCACCATACTATGCAGGGCTTCTGATAGGTCGCAGAAAAAAAGTCAAATTTCGCGGGATTTTTAGGGGCCAATTCGCGGAAAAATCGACCGATTTCGCAGGATTTGGGGCAAACTTAGCCGAAAATCAATCGGTCAAAAAAGGCCGATTTTGTGGTTATATTCAGGGAAAACTTCGTTAGATTTCAATCGGGTTCGCGCTGACCAGACCAGCGTTTTTAATGTTTTTCTAACAGAGGTCATCATTTGCTCTTTCAACAACATTACGCTCCGGAACTGAACCAATGGCAAAGCCTTTAACATCATGGCTAGTGCCCAGTTTTTCGCAACATAATCTACGCCTGGGTAGTTTCGGAGTTTCGGGACGTTGTTTACACGTTTAAGTGACGAAGTTTCAGGATAAATTTACACGTTTACGGGCAAGTAAATAGCCCCAATAGCTGAGAAAAGTTTCAAATATGTTGTACAGACATGTATTTGATAAGATTTCTACCGAATTTCGCGGCCTTGCGACGGCGCGAAATATCAGAAGCCCTGACTACGAGATGCATCGTATGTGAATATAACTTGTTTATCGCATTATCGTACAGACTTCAACACACAAAAGCCCAAATTAAGAAATATAAAATGTCTTTCATGAAACACGATGTGTTAACAGTCCGTTCGCCTAAAAAACGAAAAAGAACGTTCACAATCATGCGCCCTTTTTAAAAAGTGCTTATGTTATACACAACAGCAAGTTTGTGTTAATTCACGCGAGACAACCTTGTCTATTTAATGAGCGTCGGCAATGTCAGCGAAAACTAGAAAGATTGGCCACATTTCAACTCCCTGGTTATCCGGTGTATGCCCAGAGTAGAACTGTGCAGTAGCATATGGCTTAGCAACTAAACGCCTATTTCCACCTGTAGACAAACAAAACGTACCGCGTGTATCACTCCAAGCAAATACTTTGATGATACGGTCGCCTTGGTGGGGTGTTTCAGCCAAGAAAACTGGAAAGACAGGCCTTCCACCGCCTCCTGTCTGAGGCGCGGCAAATCCACCTTGTGGACCATTTCCAGCCCAAGCTCCTTCGGCAGCGCGAAATATTTCCGCTACTTGGGCTTGTTGAGCCGGTGGTAACTGCGTGTAAACATTTTCTTGAATTCCCAGTGTACAGGAACATAAACCACCAATTGGAGCACCTCCCTGCTGAATTCGTTGAAGATACACCAGGAAGCGATGTTTGAACCAAGGTGCCATTAACTCTTGGTTGTTAGCAGGCGGAGGATTGCGTCGGGAAAACATTGTGCCACGATTATTTGCCATTACGACGCCGCTTCACTTCTTCCTGTATTCTAGCTCAACAGCAATTTCGAGCTCAACTTTTCCTGTTTGCTCTCAAGTGGTCGTGTGACGTACTACTGAGCAATGCGGAATTTTTCAATAATAATTATAAGTAATAAATAATAATGATGATGATAGTAATAATCAGTTATTGATACTCATAGCGCCAGCATGGCGGCTCTTTTAAACGTCTGTCACTACGAGCCTCAGCGCTCCGGAAGTTAAAAAATTCGTACCGTCTGGTTGCTATGAAGTGACGTAATCATCCCGTTGAGTATCCATCACCGTAACACTTTTGCGGTCAACTACCGCAGCGCTCGTAAAGTACTTAAATTAAAACCGTGTTCAAAACCCTTTAGGAAGTCTGTTTATTTTTGAGTCGATTAATGCACTGCTGACTTTCACGAGGTCAACTTTTGCATAAATTATCAAACATTATGTTAAGCGGGAAATCTACCTATGGTTCGCGGGAGAAGCAACTTCTATAGCGGCGCAAGACAAATGTTTCGAGAGTCGAGGATGTGCTCCCAAACTATTCACTATGCGACGAAAGGAGATATCACTGGCATGATACCTGCATGTAATGGTAATTTTTATCAATCCAGGTCGCGCCGTGTTCGCTCGAGAACGCTGTGACAACTTCGTTTGGCGCGCTTCTCAATACTTCCAAAACATGTTGTAATCGGTAAGTAGACTTAAGCACTTAGTATCGCCAAGCCATTCGAATCAGTGTATACCCAATTATTTGTCTGAAGATTCGCGCAAACACATATACCAAGTACATCTGGATGGAAGAGAAAATTGTCTCCCTAAACGCAGCCAGGTTATATTTTGAAGGATGGCTGGCAGCGCTTGTCGAACTTAGTTGCTTGCCGAACTTTATTCAAAGGTTTGATTCAGACGCCGTGCTTCTGTTGTGCTTTTGTCGAACTTAATCCCTGAATTTAGTTCGGCACGGCAGAAGCACGACGTCTGAACTGGGCCTTATTCGCTTTGCATTACTGGAGCATCAAGGGGTCAATTTCAAACCCATCATTTATGCTGAAAAAAGGAAAAAAAAACGATTAAAGAAGGGCGCAGTACCATCCTTATTTAAGTGGACTTAACTCGCGGAGAGATCTAAAAGCGAAAATTGCTCAAAAGACGACAAGGCAATCTTTCTTAGTAATTGCCTCTTCTGTACACAATGTACTAACCTTAAAAGCGCTTTCATGGCTTTCTGTGAAATCGGAGGTTATTTTGAATGTTTATATGTATGTAAGATCAAATTTGACAGTCCTTAAGAAATATTAAACCTCTCTAAACCTATGATTTGATTTTGATAGTGGTCCATCGATGATATCAGAATCACCAGAAAATGATTTAGAAACTTCTTTATTTTTTATAAAAAGCCCTAACTCAAAGCAGGGCGACGAATTATTAGTTCATAGACTAATTCATTTGTTCTCCTCCACTGAAGTCTTTAGTAAAAGGCGAAAGATTTATGCGTGCTGAAGGAAAATCAGAATTAACAACTACTACATTCAGACATGGAGCTTGTTTAGTCTGAGGCGGCGAACCATGTGGTATGAAAAAGAACCAATTTAAATTATTAATGAGAGTGCATGCGCATCGAAAACACCTAAAGGCGGATTCAAGTCTTAAGTAGAAAAACGAAGAGATATAAGCGTGGTGAAGAAAAGCGTAAATAGAGAAGATGAGTGTGACGTCACAAAAATTCCAATTTGTGAAATTATGGGATTGAAAGGCATATTCAGAAAGAGCAAAACAAAAAAATGTTCATTTGCCAAAAATCAGCCTTTTGGTGCAAATTGGCGGGTAGATGTAAGCACCTCTATGCTCTCAATTTTTTGATTCTTTACAAATCCTTCTAAAATTGGCTTGGATCATAATTTAGAAAGAAAAGAAAGCCTGTTATAAGGTAGGATACTTGGATCGAAACAATTACAATCCAGGCCTATGTCCGAAGGATTCATATGGAGTCATTGGAGTGACTTTGGACGACGCAGGTGGTGTTACGTGTTCACGCGTGCGAGATTGCTAGTGACTGGTCATTACTAGCTTGTCTTTTCTAATGGTGCTCGATCCGTTTTTTTACACGGGATGACGTTGTCAGCCAGCGACAAAAACTCGCTCGAACATCGTTTTCATCGTTGTCACAAATTGGCATGTTTTTTTAAATTTCCCGTATCCCGTGCCCGTCCCGAAAATTGTGCGTTTTTATTGGTTGCAACTTAAAATCACGTGCGAGTCAGGTTGGGTTGAACACAAAAAAATCTGTAGAAATTAAAGGCAAAGTACAATTCGATAAAAGAGGAAGCCAGTGTGTGTGTTTTTTTTAATACTTTGACTGGATAATTATATTTTGGTTTGTTATTATTATTAGTGTGGACGCTTGAAAAGGGTCGAAAACGCATCAAAATGAAAATCGGAGGCACGTGTGTTTATAGCATGCGCTTAGAGTTCAACAGAGTACGTTACATCGTGTAATTCTATCGTTTTGGAACGTTTTAATGTGGACATGCGAAAACGCATTAAAAAGGTAGTGTAGACGCGAGTCGATCATTGCGTTTTCGATGACAACGAAAGCGTCCACTTTTGAAAAAGTATTAGTGTAAACAGGGCCTCAACTTTTCGTTGCTATCGCCTTCGTGGTTGCGTAGCCTGTTTATATGATCGATGCTTTGATATGATCGATACTTTAATGCTTTGTTCAGGGGCCTTGCCTTACGTGATGAAGGAAAACCAGAGCAGACGACAAATTGTTCAGACAGGGATCTTGTTCAATTTGAGGCGGCAAGCCATGTGGGAAGAAAAAGAACCATATTTTAAAAACAAAAATTAATGAGAGTACATGCGCATCGAAGACACTCGCTCGCAGTATTTAAAGAATCAAGGTTTTTATAGTTCTATCATTTGAATTCTTGCCAGCATAAAGCTTTAGTCCTACTCTGGCTTCTTCATTTGTCAATCTCTCGATCTTCTTGCAGAGATCATTGAATTTGTTGAATTATTGAACTTTTTGTTGTCCTCTCCTTCCTTGTTGCGTTAACCCTGTAGTTTGATATGATTCTTCGCTGTATCATTATTGTGAGGAGCCCCGCCACAAAGCAGGGCGATGAAAAATTAGTCGTAAACACTCATTCAGTTGTTCTCCTCCACGGAAATCTTTAGTAAAAGGCGAAAGATTTATGCGTGCTGAAGGAAAACCAGAGATGGCCGTAATGGTTCAGACAGGAAAGTAGTTCAGTTTGAGGCGGCGAACCATGTGGGATCGAATGGAACCATATTTAAATATCAATAGAGTACATGCGCATCGGACACACAAAGTTTTCACGGAATCATGATGTCGAATTCTACTTGACCATGGGCTCTAGAAACTGGTGAAATAAATTAAAATCGAAAGGCACATGAAAAACAATCTCCTTTAATTATTAGTGCGTCAGATGCCCAGGCACTCTGATTGATACTTAAGAGGTTCTATTTGATCCCACATGGCTCGCCGCCTCACATTGAAAGACTTCCCTGTCTGATCTTTAATCGCTTGCTCTAGTTTTCCTTCAGCACGCATAAATCTTTCGCCTTTTACTAAAGATTTCCGTGGAGGAGAACAACTGAATGAGTCTTTACGACTAATTTTTCATCGCCCTGCCTTGTGGCGGGGCTCTTCACTATAAAGTTACAGCGAAGAATGATATACGCCACAAATTACAGAGTTAACGCAACCACGAAGGAGGGGACAGCATAAACTTCAATAATTCAACAAATTCATTGATCTCCTCGAGAAGATCGAGAGATTGCATGACATATGAAGCAGCCATTGTAGGAATATGGGTTTCTGCTGGCAAGAATTCAACTGATAGAACTATAATAACCTTGATTTTTTAAATACTGCAAGTGTCTTGGATGCCCATGTACTCGGTGGTTTCGTCCGAAAAATGTCGGCCTACGGCCGACACCGAAGCATTTCGGCGCATGCGAGAAAAAACTCTCTCGTACCCAGGGTTTTTTGCTGGATAATTTTAAAAAAAAGTAAACGCTATTCGGCTTTTTCAGCGTCCACAAAGGTACAGGGTTAAGTGATGCGAATTCGAATCAATATAGACGGACAGCTTTGATTTGAACAAACAATTTGCCCATATACTTTGTTCACTGGAGCCCAGCCGCAAAGCAGGAAAGCTGTTCTCACCTGAGTTGTTGTTTCCACTAGTTGGCGTTCTTTCTCCGAGGAGCAATTTCTCAGTTCTGACTCCAGAAGTCCGTTTTCGAAATACGTAAGATTAAATAACCGTGGTTACGGTTTGGACTTGCGACCTGTCAAGAATTAGACGAGAAAAAGACTCTCTGGCACCCTAAATTCTCAAACTGGTTTCTCTGGCTTTCCCTCCCCGACATAAAAAGTAAAATTGACCTGATTCAAATAATTCTATCTCCTAGAGGAATCTGATTTGTTTTGCTTTCCACTACAAAATTATGACATCAAAACAACTGTTTACATGTACTACATTTTAACCCGGGATTTTAAAGAAACTTGAACAAAACAAAAATGCTTCAGTTATTTGTTCATGTTTAATAATGGATCAGAAAAGAACACGTATTCTTTGCTCTCGGAATAAGTTTAATAGTAATTCTGTTTGTAAGGTAGATAATAAGTAAGTAATTGTTAATAACTGTTTGTTTATTTTAAGGTGTCACATCACTAAAAGCGCAACTTGCGAAGCGAACATCAGGAACTGAGCAAACAGTTTTGGTGTCCAGCGGTTTTTTCTTCGGAAGCAGCTGGATCCGCTGGAGGAGCTGATTCATTAAAACTTTTTGCTTTAAGTCTTTTAATGTTTCTAGCTTACGTCGTTCTGCGGAACTTTTTCTTTGAATTTCATTCTTCCTCCTTTCCAGATTGCTGTAAAGAAAAAAGTACTAAAAATCAGTTTGGCCGGGTATAAGAACTCGTTTTGTTTGTTGGCGGGATCAGCGTGCAAGAGTGCTGTTTGGCGACTTAGCCAGCCCTGTTTTTCTCGCGGCTTTGCAGAGCAACCGCGGAATGAAGCCGGTCTGCAGCACCGTCAGCTAAACAGGCAAGCTAACTGGATACATTCAAGCGTCTTTCAATTCTTATTTCTGTCCGAGCAGGCCTTTTAAAAAAAGTGCGGTGGTTTCACACTTGCATTCACTTTTTTCAGGATGATGATGATGATGATGATGATAATGATAAGGACCCTAGTGAAAGAGAGAGACAACAAGAGCGCGCATTTAAGAGGAAGAGTTTATATATTAGAGGCTACAATAACAACAATAATCAGTTCTCTATTTTCGAATCCCCCATAATACACTCTGTTTGCCCCCCAAATTTTGCAAGATATTGTCTTCAAATGCTCCTGGGAGGACTGCATATTCCCTATGCGCATTTGATCATATTTACATGTATTTTGCGCAATATAAATATTAAGTTATTATTATTACCTAGAGCATGTGAAAATAATAACTTACGCAAAATTTGGGGGGGGCAAACAGAGTGTATTATGGGGGGGAATTCGGAAAAAGAGAATATATACAGTAGGGTGTTTCCACTTCGATTGTCAACGGCAACGCTGAAGAGCTTAAAAAAAAACACAATTCTTTCTCATGAAGAAAAAAAAGCAAGAGCTCTGCACGTGCATCATATTTTTTGATACAGTTTAATCGACGTCCACTGCACGATTATAGAGTGAAACGTCCTAATACATGGAGGACGTGAACACACCCCAACAAATCCGGGGAGGGGTCAAAAATATAATGGCCTATAAGAGGAGGTTCCGCCCGAAAGGGGTACCATTTTTACGCTTCAGGTATATAAAACGGTAGAGTTTTAACTCGTTGAAGTAAATGAAAGGGTAGAGGAATCATATCTGTCATTTCGGTTTGTAAAAGGACCTAAAAAGGCTAACAGAAGGCTTTTATGACGGCGAAAAAGTCGAAAAATTTCCCGGTTTTGTGATTTATTCATATGTAACCTAAAAAGTGCAGTTACAGCAGTCAAAAGTCAGATAAATTTTCAACTCGAGCTATTGTCCATGTTAGACAGACTGAGATGGAAAAATAGCTTCAATATTCAATATTTATTACTGTGTTGTAAAAGTATGGAATAATTTAAGCAAAGACTTAAGTGAAATCATAAATACTAAGTTTTTAGGAGACGTCTAATTAATGAACTGATTTGTAACATGAACTACGTCAAATGATGACTTTTTTACATAGTTCTCTTTTGTCATGATCAATAAAAGGTATACGAAAGGAGTACCTTTTCGGTCAAAAATGGTATGTAAAAGGGTAAGGTGTTGGATCTCCACTCCTTATAAAACTTTGTTGATTACCCCTCAGCCAAAAGTTTTTCCTTTCTATTTGTGAATTCAGATAGCTAGATGGAGTCCTTAACAATTCAGCTAAAGGAAAATATTAGCGTACATGTGGCAAATTGAAAGAAGCTAAATAAATGCAATAAATTTTGAAAGAGCGCAACCGTTTTTATTGTAGTGGTTGTTTACCCTCGCTTATAAATTTGTTTTGCCCTGTATTACATTATAGAATCAATTTTCTACCTTAAATCTCTGCGTAGTGTTTCAGTATATCTTTCATCCCTAGCATGTTGTTTTCCCTCTATGGCTCTTCTTTCCTCATCTGTCACAGCTGTTCTTCCGACACGATGAGTTAAACTGAAAGGAAACCTATAGGACGTTCCTGTTCGTGAGTTATAAATTTTCTGTTATTCTGCGAGCTTCTTACACATGACATGAAAATCCCAGCTAAGTTTTTCATCTATCTGTCTGAACTCCTAGGTATTTATGTGCAGTGGTCGGTTGATTATTTAGCATTCGCTATTGGCACATCTCCCGTAATACACCTTGTTCGCCGCCTAAAACTTTACATAACATTTGTTTTTAATTTCTTGTGGGTATTACAGCCGTCTCAAGAGAAGCTGAAAACAATAGAGCTCGAGAGACTAAGTTTCACGTTTGTGCTAGACGGCAAACGTGAATTTGTACCACGTGATCGACCAAGTTTGTCGTTTACTTTTTATTACTTCTACTCGAAAATAGGGACTTTAAGATAGGTGACTACGGTCGCCTGGGACGGTTAGATAGATGTCACGTCACGCAAAACATGCGTGACCTTTTACCGTCGTCCTTCTGGGACGGTATGTTTTCGCCGGGTTTCTCGTCGTGAAGACAACGGTGAAACCGATAAGAGTTCATGCACACTTATTGTCACTTTTCTTCTAAAACTGAGTAACCAACGGGTTAAATATGCGTTGGCTTGTGTTTACATTGATTTACCTATCGGTGAAATGAAAAAAAAAGCGAAAATGTCTGAGTTCATTCATAACTTAGCTCGCGGCCGCATGGCGACTGCTTGTTTTCTACCCAGTGTCGTCCGCCATGGCAGAGGAAAATTGCCGAAAAGAAAGGTAAGGCTTAGTTCAAACGTTGATCTTTTCATGTACCTAACTTAATACCTATTTAGGTCGACCCGAATGGTTTGAGGTTGATTCAGGCGTCGATCTTAAAGTGTAGTCGAACTCGATTCATTTTCACGACGTTCAGTGGTCCAGAATGCTTTAAACAAGTGAAAATGATTTTTAGTAATTTGTGCTTTTATAGTTTCGGCACATGAGAAGTTCGACGTTTCAACTGGGCCTAACAGTTATGACTGTAGCCGTCTTTTTTATAACTTAAAACTGTATTTTTACGAAGAAAATATTTCTTTATAACTCAAAAGGTGTTGGCTGAGGAAAAGAAACTTCGAATAAAAACATCGACTACAGTTTTGAAAACTAGCTAGCTTTAATTTGTACCCTTATTCCTCTGATTATTCTTCGTATAAAATAAGAAACTCTTCTTCAGTAATTGAGCCTTCTGCGAAAGAAATGACAAGCGAGTTTAGCACATGACTTCACCGTCCTCTGTTTTGTTGTCTGATCTTAAATTGAAAATTTTCGCGGCTTCTTACCGTCATGGCCCCAGGCCGCCCGTATACGCATCCAAACGTCCCAGCCTACCGTAGTGACCTATCTTAAAGTCCCTAATAAGTAGTTTCGCGCCAGTTTTATCCATAAGAATTGAACTAGACAGTTTTTGTCTGCTTATTTTCTGTTTCAAAAAATACTCAACTTGAATCTGACGTTTGCAGTTCGCCATAAACGTGACTTGTAATCTCTCTATAAAGCTTATCCAAAAGGTTGGGGGCAAACAAGGTGCATTTTGGGAAATGTGGAAGTGGCGAATGATGGGTTTCTCACTTGTCCCATTATTCAGACTGTAGAAGGGGCCAATAAATTAAAATAATTTGATGAGGGGTGCATTTGAAGTTTATTCTCTACATGCCATTTGCAGACTTAAACGAGATCAGAGTTAAGCTTAACGATCATATAATTATGCTACGTTACAAAGAATTCCAGGAAGAATTCAGCCTAATTTTAACTCGCTTTAGTAACAAGTTAGAAAACTTACTCTTTCTCCATCTGCTGGAATCGTTCCTGAAGACATTCGATGTATTCCTGTGCTTCATCTAAGCGAATTATCAGCCTTCTGTTGATCAAGAAGTCAAACAGATTCTGTGAGGAGAAACTTTCGGCTGAACATTAGGGAGCTTATAAGTAAAGACGACGTCGACGCCTACGAAATGGTCACTTAAAAAAAGAAATCGCCGCTGCATCAAACTTTATCCGTTTTATCGCGTTCATTTAATCTCGTTCAATTCGTCAAATCTTGGCAATTTTTTATGGATTTGATTCTAAAAGACTGTATCGAAGTTCAGGAAAAGAAAAAGATAGTCGTTGTCTTGTGTCCATGTTCTCCAAATTACGTGGAATTATGCATTTTCACGTCGTAGTCGCGCAGTGACGGCAAAGAAATGTACAAAAAAGGGTGATGCACGTGCGACTCGAGTCGTTTTGCCAATCAAAACATTTTGCTTTAACTTGATATCAGGCCCAATAGGCCCTTTGCAGCTAGCGATTCACGTGGTACAAAACCGCCACGCTGGAGAGCAAAAGTCGCACCGGGACAAGACAAACAAAAGACATACATAATTTGAAATGGTAATTTTCTTTGTTTGTCTTGTCCCAGTGCGACTTTTGCTCTTCAGCACGGCAGTTTTGTACCACGTGAATGGCTAGCTGCAAGGAGCCTATTTTAGCGGTTCTCATATACATTCTCTCAACGGCTCCCCCTAAAAGTTTTCGGTTTGCTTTGCCCAAGAAGCGGAAACGAAACTTGAGCAGGTCTCATGATGTTATTTTGCTTTTTTGTTGTTCGCTCATGACTTCGTTGTCGTCGCTGCTTAAGTTCTCCATTGCTCTGTTACTGAAGGCAGAAAGGGTTGAAGGCGATTTGCACTAACTAGCGATAACAGCAACATGAAAGAACAAATAAACAAACAAACAAAAACAAAATCGAAGTTCCCGCAATGCCACTTATTTGCGAACCGACTGGAGAAGCCCTGTTACAGTAAAATTTCGACAAGCGACTTTGGCCCTGAAACAACGTCACAAGGCGTGAAATAACGAGAAACGACCGAGGTGAGTTGAAATTAAAAACAAATTATAAATATAACAAATGGAAATTCAATACAAATTTCAATACAAACTGAAAGGTTCGGTACATGGAAAGTTCGACATCTGAATCAAAGGCGTTCCAAAGAGGATCCAAAGGCAAAATTCCCGGCCCGGCTTGGCAGAAAAAACGGCTGAGCCGCTCCAAATTGAAACAGGCGTTCCTAATCAATTCAGACGCCGAATTTTTTATGTACTTAATTCAATGTATCCGATTTCGCTCGTGAAAAGTACGGCGTCTGAACCGGGCCTTTCAGTATACAAAAAAAGGTGAATAAAAAGATGAATATTATATGTACATGAATTTGCATATAATAGTTAACAGTAAAAATATGGAAACGAAGAATTGGGTATCAGATTCCTCTAAGCAATAAAATGGGAATAACCTACTGGTAACTTCCGTTGCTCCCGGAAATTTTCCGCTAGAACGACCCATTTATTTTCCGACCAGATTTTCCGAAAATGTTTTCGGCGCAAATCTTATCTCTGCGACAAAGTATTCCGGCAAAAAAAGCCACTTGAGAAGAAACCAACTCAAAAAGTTTTCAAACCAATCCCCACCAATCCGTCCGTGAGTGAAAACTTACCTTTTCCGACGGGCTTTTTCCTCTCTTTCTGATCTAAACCTGCTGAGCGTTTGCCCCATTTTGAATTTTATCTACAAAATTCTTTCCCACAGATATTTGTGTTATGAGTAAGGCAAAATAAGAAACCAATAGCGTTCCTCTTGAGCGAAATCAACGTGTTTCGTATTGTGACATAAAAATTGAATTTGCGCGTGCTCACTGACGACCCAATCATATGAGATCAGTTTTTTTACAACGAATCCTTTTTCCTTCGTCATATCTATCTACTAAGGCAATAGCGTCTTATAATCAACCTCCTTTCTTCGTTGGCGTCATTTAGTGAGGACTAGTAAAAAATTAGAGTCTCGATAACTGATAAAATGCATGGAAAAGTGAAAATAGAGACAGAAAGGTTTCCTTGGAGACAAGTTTGTTTAAATGAGTAATTGTTGTCCAGCAATCGCCTGCTTTCTAGAGTTTAAGTATATACGCTATAGAATAATAAGTTTAAATTTTACCTGTATTTTACCTGATGGAACGGGAAGAAACGGCAGCTCAATCCACGGCCGATTTTCGCCAAAAACTACCGCCATCTTTGACAGCGTGACAAACAATCGCGTGGCATTCTGGGAAGACGGTTGTCTCTCCTCTGGGTGACAGGTTCAGCGGCGAAAAATGTCTGATTGGTTGACGCGCGAGCACGTTCCATTGCTTTATTTAACGAGATACAAGAGCAATAATTTTCAGTGCGTCTCACTTCGCAGACGAGTTTGCTTTAATATGTTGCGCCATGTTTCTCCAAAGTGCGTTTCAGTTTGGCTTTTTACCGTCGAAACCTTGTCTTTCTCCCCTGGAGTCTAGCTTGGAATTCGTTATACACCGTGGAAAACCCAGATTTATTAGTTTGCCGGTCAAATTCCATCAACAACAACAACAACAATAATAATCTTCACGCGAACTGTACTGCCGTGTTTGTGTTTTTTTTTTCTAAATCTATAGGCCGAAATAATGCTAAGGTGCTTTTCAATACGCTTTTAAAAATAACACCACACGATACGCAAAAAAGAAGAAGTGTACGCTCCCATAGCGTCTTGTTTTAGTAAGGAAAGTCACCGTGCTCGAGACAAGGCCCTTTTCCTTCGTGTTCCCATGTTCGTGTAAAGCGGAACTGTTCAGAACATCTTCGGAAGTCTCTTTGGAATGTCTTCGGACATCTTCGTTTATTATCGGACCCCTTTGGAAAATCCTGGCACTCTCAGGATAAAAAAGTCACGCCTATAAATTAAAAAAAGCTGGCAGTTATAGGCCCATGAGTTGCAAAATACCGCTGTACGGAATTTGTTAGAATGGCCTGGACTTTTTATTATCCTTTTACACCATTCCTATGGGATTCGTTTCATGTGGTGATGCTCGCGTTTTGGCCGGTTTACCGGATTCATCTTTGGACTTGTTTCAGCCATCACTCTTCAAAGAAAAATAATGTTTCTAAAATAAGGCAAGTCACTAGAAAGAACGGCCTTTGTTCACAGCTTAATGCAGCAGAGAAGTATGACACTTTGGGTCCTTTGAAATCACTCAGATAACTGGAAGTTATTTTATTTTTTCTCACCGAAAAGATAAAGCAAAAATGTGTTTAATTCAGCGAGACTTCTCAGTTATCTGACTTCCCTCCAGTCTACTTCATAAATTAAAGCCTATCCCTATCGCACATTGGTCGGGATTCGGGAGTTTCAAGAAAAATCGGGAGAATCCCGACGAGATCGGGATGGTTGGGCAGTCTGCGAGGGACGAAGCCTCGAGCTCTCTGAAAATATAACGTCCAATTTTTTTTCCAGAAATGTACTTCCCTTGTGGCCCTATTAAATTAACCTCAAGAAAATATATTGTCATTCTTACACAATTAAAATAAGAATATGGCAGTAGGTGCCTACCAAACCATTTCTTTTTTTATATATAGCAGATGAGATGTGTTTCTTTTTTGGAGAAACTTTCCGCAATTGCTGACGCCTGTCACGTGCTTCTTGTCACTCTCCGATCGATGCCCAGATTTCGTGACAGATCTTGCGGTTTCCGGAGCGTTTGTTTTATCGCTGTAGGGGTGGGCTATTTTGGTCACTTACAATTGTCTGTAACAACTATCCGCAGATGTCTGCCGGTCTAACTTGTGTTTTCAAAGAAGCTTTATAACCTAATGATACGTGTTTCGATGATACGGTAGCATTTATGTAACCCTCTTGTGTTTTGTTTTGGTGGAGATCGAGATAACTTTTTGCCGCGCCGAACAATTAATGCGAAGCAAGGCAAGGAAGAAGTAAAATCTATCTGGAATGTACTCGTCAGCAGTAATTTGGTAAGTTCGGTTCAACTTGTTAAAAGTTCTTCTGCTAAATTAACAGGAAATTGTTTTGTTTAACGGGACTTCCAACGCGGAAATCGTTTTTTTGGGGCCCATATTTATCACAGCAAGAAAGTCATGCTCTAACACATGTTGTTTTCTACAAAGGCCATTCCCGCGCGAGCCTTATTTACTTTACTCTGAAATTATGGCAAATAAAGCGCTAAAGTCAATTCTTCAGCAATACAAAAGCGATAAAAGTTTAAAAAGATCATGCTAAGTAGAAATCCAAATGTGCTGTTGACTCCATGACCAGCAACAATACGAGATATCAGCTTAAAATGCTTGATAGTCTTAATCGTTAAAGCTATCTTTGTTATTCTCTTCAGGTATCTTTTTGACAACGTCCTTCGGCTTCCAAAAGCGAATTCAACTGAGATTTTAGGGTAAACTTCTCATTTAGCGCCATTTTTACACCTTTAGCATGCTGAGCTAATTGTAACGAAAACATTTAGGAGTCTTGTACCGTTAATATCTTGCGATGAAAATAGTGCAAAGCTATTAAATATCGCATTGGATAATGTGGGTATCGTGATTTCGACTTGTCAGCGCGAAGCAGTCTTCTTTAACTTGCTTTTATGAGCTAATTTACATTTCTTACTTCGATCTCTAATGTTAAAAGGTTACTGTTCGCTTCAGGTGACCGGTTCATCGTAAAAGTTCGCAGTAAACGTTTGTTCATTGAGCATAAGCGTAATTGTTTATTTAATTGGCTTAATGCGAAAGCAGCCTGCCATCGTGGCGACCTCTAGAAGGATCATGAGGAGAAATATCTCTGCAGCATATTTTGAAATTTGAGCCAGCTGCCGCAAATTTTTCCATGCGGCCTTTTCCTACCAAACTTTTTTTACTTTTGCCTGAAACATTTCCTGAGCATTTTACTTATATGAGGTGATAATTACTTGGCAGTTATTCAATTGAAAACTATTTTTACAATTAAACAATAGCACATCTTCAGAGGTGATTTTTTTTCAATACAGTCGGTCAATAGGAAAATAACACTTAGATATTTGTCTTCTGCCCAGATCTGATAAGCCTAAGTAGTCAAGGCTGTACATGTGCTGTACACTAAGAAAAATTAAAGGGAGCCCAGTGCCCTGAACCTGTGAAATCAGGGTGTGCAGCATGATTTTGTTGAAAAAACTAAGATTTGCTTGTCCTTAAGTCACTCCGCAAGAACAAAAATAAGGTGTACACAGGGGTCATTGGGCACTGCTAGAGCACATCCTTGCTTAGTTAGCACAAATTCATGTATCAAAGTCAAGAGATCCCTTACCTCAGTGAATGTAACAGTATGGTGGTCTTTGACAAATATCAAGACAGATAACTTGAAAACAGCTGGGTAGTGGAAAATGGAGAAGAGTCTTGAGACTTGAAACGTAAATTGAAAGCAGGATATATTATTGCGGAGGCAGGGCTCGAAAAAATCCTGTCCATATGGAATTTCGAGCCCTGTTTAGGGTGAACCTGTTGCTAACCCTTTGAAAAATACTGTTTAAGAGGTAGCTGGAAGGGAAGCCATTTTTTTTTTTTTTTTAAAAATGGCAAAATACAGTAACTATAAGTCACGTGCAAAGGGGCAGGGGGAAAAGAGTGAGAGTGGTGTGGCTGACCTCGGTTATATGTATTATTTTTTGAGAGGTAAATCATTCAAGGTTTTCTCAGGTAAAGGAAATCCCCCTTAATTAATATACTAATTCTTTGACAATTATCAGAAAAAAGGTTCACACCCTATAATGGCAGATGTTAGATTTTATAACACGTCGTTCTTTGTTGATAAATTATTAATAGATAATACATGAGTTATTATTAGATTTTGGTAATATTTTACTTGTTTTAGAGAAGACGCCAAGCTCCTGTATAATCCTCGCTGAGCGACTGAATTCTTTAACATGAAGCAAATGACTGAGATTGCATGACACTGAAGAACATTGGAGCGAATGTTCAAAAAGAGTAATGCAGGGGATCAGCTTCTCCTTGCCATCAAGCTCAACAAAGTCTCTGAAATTTCTCGGCTGGTTGCTCTTGGTGTCAATGTGAACTCACGGATAGATAGGGTGGGTTAATCTGCCCCCAACCCCATTAACTTAGAGAGTGCACTTCGTTGGACAGGTTTCTGTGCAGCGCCGGCCAGTTGCATAAATCTTAAAGTCTGACATAAATGATTGTCTGATGTTAACCCCTTGCCTACCAAATTGCATATACATGTCCTGTGTGTGCTCACTCAGCAACAAAGGAGGTTTATATAGTTTTATTATGTCCTCAGACAAATGAAATCACCAAAAGTCTGGTCATGATATATATGAAGTCATTCTAAGTTGCCTTGAATAAAATAATGAAGCCCGGTCTTTCATAATGACTGCTGGTTGCGGGGGGTATTTGTGTCGGCTCCGGCAAGGCACAGATGGTGGGGTTACATCCAGTCATATAGTCATTATTTTGAACACTAGATGTTCAGGTGTGACAATTTAGCGCTGTGTGATAGCCTGTGGGGCTAGTGGAATGACCCATAGGGCTAGCATGTATGATCTTTTAATTTCAACTAGGTATCCAACAGGCAAACAACATTTTGCAAGATACAGTTTACTTAATGTTTGCTAAAGAGGGGGGTTGTTAGACATTTACAACTGTTTCAGACTCAAGAAAACTTTGAGCAACCTTGATGTTAGTAAAACTTTACATCTGACATCTCATTTTATGCAACTAGCACCAGGTGCACTGCTCCACCCTTATTCATGGCTAATTTTGTTCTAAGCTATCAGTTGGTCGGTATATTGAATCAGATAAAAGATATTGTCTATTTCCTTTTCATCCTGCAGAATGGCAAGACAGCTCTTCACTATGCAGCTTACAAAGGTCTGCTGGCTTCTGTGAAGGCTCTAATAGAAGCAGGAGCTGACTTGGACATAACAGATGAGGTACAAATTAGTTGACTGATTGTGCTTATAAGTGCGAGACAGTCAGCTATATCAAGGACCCCTTATAAGTGATTAGCATGTTGCTCTGTAGTCCCTGGATGATGGAGCTGCAAATCCCCTTGCATTTATACCATTTTAATGGAAATGAGTAACATTAAAATTTGAGTACCGGTAACGAGATTTATTAGGCAGTTTTGAATATTGTGGTGACAATTTAATAATTCTGTAATTTGTTAATTTCTTTCAATAATTTATAAACTGATATTGTGCAAAAATATACCAACAGTTGATAAAAAATATATTTAATAGTTTTCTGTAATTAACTTTATATGCAGAATGGAGTGACAGCTCTTCATCGGGCTGCAATTGATGGCCATGCAGATGTGGCTCGTGCTTTGTTGGACGGTGGTTGTTCCATGGACAAGAAAGATGAGGTAATCATAGTGGCTATAAAGACCCCAGCAGGGGTGGCGATGTTGGATATGGTTTATTTTTAAAGAGTGTTGCAACACTGCATGAACAGAGAATTGGTTTCTCTGTAGCAGTTTTCTTAATCTAATTTAGTGTCTGCTCAACATGGCTCAAAATAATGGCTGGTCCACGGACAATTTCTGGCCAAAATGACCCTTTGTCTGAACAAACTTTCAGTTGATTGGTCCTTTTGACTGGTCAAGTGTACGGCTTTCAAATAAATAACTAAAAAAATAAATTTATTCATATTAATTCTGGAAATTACAAAAACGATTACATTAACAAATGTTTAAGCTGCTTGCAATAAAAAAGTTGGAAAATACAGATAAGTCGTTCTACGGCGGCTTTGTGAAAACCACTGAGTGGTTTTCTAAAATAAAACAGAAACTTCTATGTCTGCAAGTACAAAGAGATATTTTTTGTCTTAATTAGCAATACCCTTAAAATAATAATATTTTCTAAGGGTATTTTCAGCTGTCAGAAATGAGCCATGTCAATATGACTGGCCAATGTTGAAATACTATTTTGAGCCCTGCTCAATAGAGGGAGAATTCACACTGTTTCAAACTTCATTGATCTTATTTGCTTTCATTTAATTTGTCAAATGTTGGTGCAGTTTTCTGGGGTTGCATCTGAAAGGACCGTATCTAAGTTTAGAAAAAGAAAAAGGAAATTGTTGTGTTGTGTCCACTTAGTACCTCAGAAAGTGGGCTGCAGGAAATTAGGAAATTTCATGTCGCAGTCATGCAACGATGGTTGAGAAATGTAGAAAATAGTGTCATGCACATGCAAAGTTGTTCTTTTGCTAATGTAAACCTATTTCTTTGTGCTGTTCTCATTGGTATTGCTGCTGTCATTGCTAAAACTCCCTATTTTTGTGTTCCAGAAATTTTGCCACTCATCGTAATGTACTGACATCACACTTCTCCTCTCTATTCGGCACTTTAAAAACGAGAAGATAACTGGGTTTAGTAAGCTTTCACAAAGACTTCTGGGATTGTTACAGGGGACGGGCCAGTCAGTTATTGGCCAATCTGTTTGCACTCACAGTCCGCTGCAGTAACAGTCGCAGAAACTCTTTGTGAAAGTTAAATCGACCCAGTTTTGTTCTCGCTTCTAACATTGTAAGTGGCGACTGTAAGCAATACAGATGTAGTGTGCTTACTTTTAAGTACACAACAATTATTGTCATGTATTTTCCACATTGTAACAATAGCTGTTTATCAATATAGAACTAACATGTCATGTTAAGGTAGACTAGTGCCAAGAGTCACACTTTCTTTTACTTTACTACATTCCAAATAGCTCTGTCTGATCCTCTTTTGAAGCAGTGATCTCTCTTGTTGCTGTAGTTAGCAGGGTTTTCATTAGAATATTGTGAAAGAGGCTTCTCGTCTGAATGATAAATAGTTATAAGCTACCGAATGTTAGTCAGAGAATTCTGCAAAGTAAACGGAGAATTCTCCGATCTCTGATACCTATTGAATACCCTGATTTAGCGTCCTCATGCATACTCCTCCTTTGTGTGACAGTTTATTACAGTGAAGAAGGCTGCGAGGGAAACTAAAGTTGCTATTGTGGACAGGCTAGACTGTAAATCTATGTATTTTCTTTTTTTTTTCCTTCCTCAGAATGGAAACACACCTCTTCATGAGGCTGCCTGGAATGGTTACAGTAAATGTGTCACACTTCTGGTGAATGCAAAATGTAACGTGAACCTTCATAATCGGGTAAGATAGCTTCTAACACAGTATTTAGTAATAAAAAAGGCTGTACAAAGTAATTAAGTAGTACATGTAAGTCCGAGAGAGACAAATTTATTGACCTTGTTAATTTTAAGGGACTTGTCAGTTTATGGTGTTCAGGCAGTGCCAGATCCAGACCTAGAGAGAACAGGGGAGAAGGGGGGAAACAGTCTCCCCAAAAAATTTTTGGGCCCTTCGAACCTCAGTTGGGTCCAAAAATAAGGGGGGGGGGGCAGGCCCCCTGGACCCTCCCCTGGATCTGCCACTATCAGGTTGTTGCAAAGACTGAGCCATATGTGGGGATGGTCCTCATTTTGTAATTTGTTGCATCAGTGTTTTTTTGTGTACCCTCAAGGTGTTCACTCAGAATTCTGTGATGCATGGTCTAGATTGGCTGGACTAATCTACTATGTCTTGTTCTTTGAGTTGGTTGAGGCATTATTTTTGGGATGGGAACTTTTATCCTGATTTTTAGATGGTGGGCAAGGCAGCTTGCCCATTAACCCCCTCCCCTCCCCTCTCCAGTGGTCCCAAACTTTTCAGGATCAGGTTAAGGACACTTTATACATATAAAACATGAGGGTAGCGAATGTTGTTGCATTTTATGGATTGTAGAAAACTCAAGCTGCACTTGCAAATTGAAGCATTCATTAGTTTAATCCACTTTTTGTTGATGACGGGACATCACAGAAATTACACAAATGTTATGATATTTAGCGAAATGGTTTTTTAGTTGAACTGTTTTTCTATACTATCTCTGAATAATTTTTACACCTTTTCCACGCCTCTTTGATTGAGAAGCAAACAAATAAACGTACAGACTACCATTATTATACGTGTTTTAACCCTTTAATCCCTAAGATCAAAATTTGAATTCTCATTTGTTGCCCCTATTCATTTTCTACAGAAGTAGTGGGGAGAAGTTGATAAAATATCAATCACATCTTGTGTGGTCATGTCCGTAATCCTCATGACCACCCTGCTTTACGAATCATTGATATTACAAGGAGAAATTTGATGCCGATCACTCTTAGGGCTTTTTAAGGGTTAAAAACGATCCCTTTTCATATTCAGCCAATGTATTCATCTGTTCTTATGCTTGTAAAATAGCTATCATTTCAAGAAATTTTCGTCTGCAAAAGTGTAGAGTTATGAACAGTTAAAGGGCAAAGGTTTCCACTACGAAATTTTATTGGGTGTGTTTTTCCTCAGTCTTAGGCTTGTAAACGTTTAACTGATATCAACTGAATCTAATTTTCCTTCCAGACAGGTTACACGAGTCTTCATCTTGCTGCACAAAACTGTCACTGCAAATCTTTGGAACTGTTGTTAAAAGGCGGAGCTAATCCAGTAGCAAAGAATAACGTATGTCTGTTTTACAAGTTTAATTGCTCTTTTATCAGATCTTATTTGTTGGTTTTACGCGGGTGTAATAAATTAACCGTGAAAGCCATGCTGTTTGTGTTTGTGATGTTACACGGAACGATTCGCAACGACGATGTTTTAATAGCGCGACACAGCAGTACAACATTGATGCGACTTTGTTTCGAATGGTTGCAACATTGTTGCAGAATTGCAACGCTGTGTTGCGCTAAAAATCGTTGTTGCGAGTCGTCTCGTTTAACATCATCTTAAACTGTTGCATTTTTATTTCGCTGAATAGTATGGCGACACTTCACTGCATATTGCAGCTCGATATGGACACAAAGAGGCTTGTAAAATTCTGCTGGAAACCGCGGAGACCAACATCTCTGAACAAAACAACGTAAGTTTTACTTAATTAGCTCTTCGTAACCACCCAATAGCCAAGTTAGATTCAATATTTCGGGGGCCAAACAATCAGCAAGCCAGCGAGCCATGCCGTCGTGCGAGCGATGTGAAAGATAAAGTTTTGTGAAATTGCAAATACATAAAAAAAGGTTTCCTGTCTAGTTCTCTATACTATGGGTACGTGGGTACGTGAGGTTTTGCTTCTGGAATATTTTTAGACTTACGTAGTATTGGTCGATTTTCATGGACTACAATTAAGCATTCATTTTTTTATGGATTACTTCAGCGCTGTTTAGGGCTAAACACTTATTTACCATGGTTAGCTTTCAGTAAATGTTTTCCGTGTTTCGATTGTTTTTAAAAAAATTTCGCATGGCTCACTGGCTCGCACTGTGTCCCAACCCATTATTTTTGCGGCGACTTTTCACGGAGAGAATTTTTACAGAAATTCTAGTGACGTTTGTTGACAGATTGAATTACCTGGTACCACAGTTGCCATGAATCCAACCAAGACACAACCTTCAATCTGTTTCTTTTGCAAAACATTTCTAAGTGGCTGAGAGTTGTTTTCACTGTAAATTTATGTTTTTTTAAAAAAAATTAGGATGGGAACACTGCACTTCACATAGCGGCGGGGATGAGACACGAGAAAATCGTTGAAATGTTGGTGAAGGCTGGATGTTCTGTTACAACGAGAAATAATGTAAGTTTATTGTAAACCTTATTACATGAAATTTCCGCGACACTTTCAGGAGCGTAGCGTCCATTTACGCACATAGCCAGGGCGTACATGTGCAGCTGAAATATAGAAAAATTATACATTTTTTACTTCCTGAAAAAGCCTTTTTCAATCATTAAATCGGGATGACTGATACATTTTTTGCACTTAATTGGTGTCTTTGTGTTAATATTCCTTTTATTGTTCCATATTCTGATGGCGTCACTGGCCTTTTTTTTTCCGTAAACTTTGTACCTTACCGACAACCGTCTAAAGATGGGATGCATTTTCCTGCGTATTAATTTACTGAAAGTGTCCTGCAGAAAGCGCTGGAAATGGCATTTCCGTGACCCTAAATTGAGAAATTTTCTTGGGTGCATACCCCCAGACCTCGTAGGTTGGGCCGATTTTGGCGCTACAACTTTTTTTCCTCGCGTGCGTACACCTTCAAAATCTCACGTTACGCTCCTGACTTTTATTTCGTTATTTGTGTAAATATCTTGATCTTAGTAATAAATTCATCCTGTCTTTGATTATGGACATATTCTGAGTCACTTAATTTTTTTTAGCGCCATGCTATGTTCGCAACACTTATTGTTCTTGTCACTTTAAATTATAATTTCGCGATTTTTTTAAAATGCGAAATTCGAGAATTAACATGTCGTGAAATTTTCATGTTATAAGCATATTTGCAGTCTTATGACGCATCTTAATGCCAGGGACATGTTGACGGCATTGTTCCCAGGTTTGCATGTATTCTAACAAAACAACATGGCATCCGCGGTCGGAAACACCTCTTGAAAACCCTTGGAAACGCCATTACCGAGACTCTAATTTTCAAAACGTCCCTAGATGCCTCGGCCCTCAAGAACTTGTGCCTTTGGTGCGAGCTCCAAAGCCGCCTACTATTCATTATCAGACTGCTACTTAAATACTTTTTGACAGCCCTGACTAACCAAGTATATTTTTTTATGTTTCTACTAGATTGGCGACACTGCTACGGATATAGCCATACAGAATGGTTTTAAAAAGACTGCAAAGTTGTTAACTCCAGCCAGTGGTGAATCATGGAAGGTAAGCTGCATAACCTACTAAACCTTGCAAATGTCTTGAGTTGTTAACACAGTACATGTACCAGTGTCGGCCATTACTATAGCGAGCCTTTCACTTCAACGCGCATGAGCAGAGAACCATTCATAACGCGGATTAGACTGACACACACAGGGCGCCCAACGCCAACGTAGAAGCGCACTTAGGATTCTCAAGATGTTGGGTTTAGTTCAAGATTACTTGCGGTCGTCAACATTCTGCTTTGTGGTGAAGTCTAACTAAGTTTATTATTTACGTCTTTTAAAAGCTGCTTTTCTCAGAGGATGCTTCCTTTTTTTCAAGCTTGCCTTAACAAGGACGCAGCATCTGAGGGTTATTGATGGTGCCATTACAATATGTAAATTTGTAGAGCTTTAGAACCATCTGTGCTGATATTGGTCGTATTCACACCAGAGACGGTCCGTCTGGGACGGGTTGTCCGTTGGATAATTCGCGTCAGACAGATAATACGTCATGATTTGATAATTTTGGAGGGACAATCCGCCAGACTTTATCCACCTGTTTTTCCGTCGATTCTGACCGATTTTGAAGATGGATTATCCGTCTCAGACATATATAATCCGTCACTAGTGTGACGGTGTACGTAGCTCGCTACGCTGAAACTAAATCATATTCATATAGGTCTCGTTTGGTAGTTTTTCAGAAAGGGAAGAAAGGAGAGGCCTCGTAGTGCTGAGGTGTCCAGTATGTATGTTGAGTCTTTAGACTCCACACAAGCTACAACTGCAACTCAGTTATGGATACCCAAACCAATGTCCCTGGACCATGACCCCAAGGTGAGTAAACAGAAGGTTAATTGACCTCGATCCCCACCCCCACCCCCCAAGTAAGTATGCTTTCACGTAACTGTAGCTTCAGCCTCTCTTCATTTGTAAATTAAAACAATTTATTCATTATAATCTTGGGATATCATGATCAAAGTGAAGTAATAGTGAATTGAAATATATGAAAGGAATTATATATTTTATTCCATGTCATTTCCACCATCGGATATATTAGGAACTCACAATGGCTTGCTCTCTAGTTGGCTTGATTAGCTTAATGGATAGAACGTTGCGTCCGGTCATTGGAAAAGGTCAGGGATCGATTCCCGGTCAATCCTGAAATTTTTTCAGGTTCTTTTTTAACCGTTTAGGGTGTCCATTCTACTACTAAGATCATGTTCGCTATCATTTGAAGTAGTAGTAGTATCCCATCCAATCCATCATAATTACCATGTAACATCCCATCCCATCCAGTCTGCATTTAGCCGTCCGTTCACTCCCCTAGCCTCTGAAGGGGGTGAAAACTTTCCCTCTTAATTTTAGGAAAAGGTTAAGCGTTAACCGGATGGGTTGCCTCGCTGTCGCTCTTGCATAATTAAATTTTATTGGCGAAGCGGAAAAACCATAATATTCTTTAAACTGCCGTCTGTTTAGTGCTTTATGTAAACCTATAACTTTTTTCTTTGCATGAACTGCACGTACAGTGTATGCAAATTTCAGGGGCACCCAACGAGAATATAGTTCAAAATCCCTTAAACATAGCATTGTTAAACGTATTTTAGTATTAAAACGGTAGATATAGGCATATTTTTATCCCCTAAAATTTTTCATCTGTTCGGATTTCCCAGCTGAAAGTCTAGTGATTCGAAAATTATAGGGATCAAAACTTACCTTTTCGAAAATTTCAGCCAGAAAAAAGGCTCTCGAAAATTGTAGGTGACCCTTTTAGGGTAAAAATCGGTTAAAAATGGGCAATTATACCATTTTTTAGATGTTCGAAAATCCTAGGAGAGGAAGACAAGCAAGAAATTTTGGAAAAAATGTTCCGAAAATTCTAGATCTCAAATCGTCTTCCGAACAGATATTTTCCGAAAATTGTCGTTGGGTGCCCCTGAAATTTACAGGAAGCTGGTATTCCACATGCAAATCGTGCAAAAGATATTGCAAAAGTCAAATTTATGTGAAGCACTACCCAAACGGGAACTTCAA
This sequence comes from Porites lobata, assembly GCA_942486035.1. Lineage (NCBI taxonomy): Eukaryota > Metazoa > Cnidaria > Anthozoa > Scleractinia > Poritidae > Porites > Porites lobata. The sequence goes on from CALNXK010000094.1 coordinate 991,999, forward strand.
GAATATTATGGTATTTTTCGCTTTGGCCAACGTGGAGCTGTACAAACTTACATCAACGTTACCATGTCCTGTTTTAGAAATTGCCGCCGAAACGAGAAGCTGACAGCCAGTTTGAAGGTCGGGGAAAAAAGAAAGGTGAAGGGAAATTACAATACAAGGTGCTGACCATCAAGCCAAATGAGATGTGTTCGATTGAGAGAGAATACAGCGCTTTTCTGAAGAAAAAACAGTCAACACTGAGACGATCTTACAAGAGTGATAAGAGCCATTCCAGAAGCACTCTGAAGTCACAGGTAGTCAGAATTTGTCTATTAAAACAGTGAGAACAATGTTTAGCAATTCGCAGCATATCTCCTACTTTTACTTTCTTCCTTTCAGGACGAAATGCGCCGTTCTGATCCTGGCTTTTATGTGGAATCGAAGAGTCCTCATACACGTCATGTCAGAGAAAGTAAAAAGAAAACACTAAGGTAAATTAAAGGATAAAAAAGTTTGCGGATCAGAAAACTGTTGTTCTAAACATTCGATTTCCGTTTGTATCTTTTGATGACCAATGAAAAAAAAAACATCAAGGAACTCCTTTATATTGCAGGAAATCTTTCTGCGTTTCAATAAAAGCGGAGTAGTTTTTGTAGACTACCAGAAGCTGCCTCTTAAGCCCCGTACAAACGGACGCAACATTAGCGAGCTCAAGCAACAACGACGGGGACGGCTACGAAAACGTCAGTTAAAAGGTGATATCGGGCTGCTTCAGACTTAATGGCGCTCATTCCATCTCGTTGAATTCGTCAAATGTTGGCAATTTTTCTGGGGTTGAATTCTAAAGGTCTGTATCAAAGTTAAGGAAAAGAAAAGCAAAGTCGATGTCTTTTGTTCACGTGCGCCACAGAACGTGAAATTAGGCATTTTCACATCGTTGGCGTGCTGTGACTGCACAGAAATGTACAAAAAAGCGTGACGCTCATGCAAAGTTGTTGTTTTGCCAATCTAAGCCACCTGCTTTTTTGCCGTCCTCGTTGACGTCGCCGTCGTCGTTGCTTAAACCCCCGATTGTTGGTCAACAACTCCCGACATTATTAGATGTTACATGTTGCGTCCGTTTGCACACCCTGTTGCATATTGTTGCTTGTTGTTGGGAGGAGTTGCTGCGCAAAGTTTGAACCCGGTCAAAGTTTTAGCTACGTGCAAACGGACGTAACAACCCCCAACATTGTTGGGCCAAAAATGCCAACAATGTTCGGAGTCGTTTGTACGTAGCTTTATAACGCCCCAGTTATTGGCCCATCTGCCGGTAAACAAAAAAGTGCATCCGATTATTAGCCCCACCCCCTAGAGCTTGTCTTTTCTTGAATTCGATTTATTATATGACGTTTTTGTAGCTTTGTTTGAAGCGAGTGAATGCAAAACGTTTTTTTAATCAGCACGGCTGCTATAGCTTGTTTCGAAGTGTTTTTTTCATAGTATTCCGGTTGTAAGTTCCTCCTCTTCTGAGCCCTTGTAAGCCCTTACGAAGATGTATAAGCCCAGGGCTTATAATCACTAGTTTACGGTAATCACTTGACGGTAATTCAGTCCGCCACAACTATTAAGCTTAGCAAAAGTGGCATACATAGTAGATAAAAGCTTTATTTTAAGTCGAATTTTAGGGATGCTGCTGAGTTTATTATCTCCGAGCACAATCAATTGAGGAACATTGAATAAAGTAAGACCATTAAAGGCTGTTAAAAGTGACGCATCATCATCGAGTTTAAAAATGTGTGATAATAGCTGTTGTCTAAATTCCTTAAAAATCTACAATTGCCCTTAAATTATTGGTCAGGAATTTCCAATATGTTGCGGCTGCTGAATGAGTTAAAGAATGTTGGCCATACGATGTGGTAGCCCGTTAAAGAAGTATTATTCTGCGCGGCGTATGCGTTTCGGGTCACGTGGTCCGAGCTGTCGTTCGTCTTGGCTACGTCACCGAAATGCATTGAACGGGAAGGCCTGGGAGGACACCGTAGAGGGACTAGGCAAGGAAAAAATTAGGTTCTGGATAGTTGCTGAGGTAGAGGCTTTTAAAAATACATAGCGCTATGCTTTGACAAAAAGGCCGATTATATCTGATCAAACTCAGTTATTTCAGTGATTGAGCGCAAATTTGAAAATCGAAGACTTTTTCTGAAACTACAGTAAATAAAATGTGGACAAACTTGCTGTAGTTTGAACTCTCCTTGGAAACTCAGTTGTTGGTGCTTGGAATGGATACTCCTGAAATATTCCTTAAATTTTATTACCAAAAAACCAGCACGAACCATTGTCTCGTCATCGCATTAATTTTCCCTGTCTTCGGATTACTGTGCTGAACAACGAGATCGACTACAGTGGAACCTCGATATAACGAACCTCTATATAACGAAGTTGTCGATATAACGAACTATTTTCTTGACCCCAGTAACAGTAAAATATATGAAAGAGAACCTCGATGTAACGAAACCTCGATACAGCGAACAAATTTTGCCAGTCCCTTGGTCCTTCGTTATATCGAGGTTTAACTGTACGTGAAAATGTTAACTCCCCCCAGGCCTCCCGTGTGGTGAACCAACTTCAGACGTGTGTGGTCTGCTTCCTGCTTCCGAATGACCAAGAAGCACAGCGGGAAAACTTGGAATAGAATGCCTTGACATAAATATTTCATTTAATGTTGTCAAACGTTGTGGATAACTTTCGTTGTGCTGTTTTGCAAAGCTTGAGGCGACTTTCTCTTGTACTTCACCAAGTTTTTTCTCCAAATCATTAAAATGGCAACATGTAAACACAAGATGAAGATTCATCCAGCAGTTGTTAATCTCAGTTTAGATTGGTCGTTCTATACCTCCACGTGCTCGTGATTTTTTCATTGACTCATATAATCCAGTCCCTACCTTTCTTGTGTTGCACTGAACGAAGTTAACTGGTATTTTCAGTTTGTATTCCACTCGGTAAAAAACATACCTCCACCGTATCGGTGATGCCGAAAACAATGGGTGTATGAAGGGACAGGAAATGAATAGTTATTACTTGATCGATATCGCTTAAAAAACTTGTTTGTAAGTGTGATTAAGATCTTTGAAGATACCGCAGTATGCCATAGGGGTCGGCTTTTGAAGAAGAACGCTAGCAAACCATAGTAGAATAAATCGATTTCACCAAAATATAAAACAACTTGAGCGACTGATTAATTAGCAGTAATGCCTCGTAGCGTGATACTACGCGACAAAGTCATTTTTGAAGGCGTGAAGTATTTGCTCTACAATTTACAAGAGATTAACTTTTCAACGCGTTCATGAATGATTTTTAATCGCTTCCGATTTTAATATGCTGTGAAATCATTTGTGAAAGCACACCTTTTGTTTTCCTAAATGCAAATTCTTATTGGAGTTCCTGTCAATTCAAGAGCTTTGTTTTTTCCTTTTCTCGACTGCCACAAACAAAAGTCCCTCAAGGTTACATAATTGTAGGATCTATGAACCATAGACAATCTTGTGGTTTCATCAAATTAAATGGAACTGAATTGAATTAAATCCCTCAAAAATGCTTTTTGCTAGCTTTGTTTTACCAAAACCACTGACACTGACAACACGTTCAGACATGTAACCATGTGAATTTAGTTTTCCCATTAAAGAAGCTGGCACCTTGGAAAACCTGAGTCGTATAACATTCGTCCACTACAATGACTGTCGAGTTGCATGGTGGATGAAATCCTTCAGAGTGTTGGAATAGCACTTTCCTATCCCACTGTTTGCTTTTCCTTTTTTCACCAAAAAATGAGATGTTACTTGAATTATAATTTTGGACAGCCATTGGAAAGAAAAAGAGCCTGTCCGAGCCAAAGTATTTAGGGCTGTTTTAGTCAGCTGGAGAGCCCCATTTTCATGTTATTCAGCTTGCAGTTAGAGTATAGCCTGAAAGCTTTTGTGAGTATATTTGCTAAGAGCTTTATGGGCGGTCCTTTGTGTAATGTATTGTAATTGTTCTATGGACTATGAACAGGCCAAATTTGCATTCGCACGAGAAGCTATACTACACAGATAACCCTCGCGTCAATGCTTCATTGGCGCGCGCGAAGTAGTTTATCTTATAACAGAAAGCCTATGCAACGTTATCTTAACGACAGTCAAGCTTTTCTTAGTACGGAATTTGATAATCGACGTCTTCGGAATGTCGAGAAAGGCTGTGAATCCATGGGTCTGCACTATGAGCAGGTCAGTATAAACAGTTAGTCATCTAACAACGATGTGGTTTACTTACCCCCTTTTGACCTCTGGTGTCTGAATTTTTTATCGCTTATAATCGATGTTTTATCCCTGAATTCAAGTTCTTTCGTGTAGTTTTACCACTGAAAGTTTTCGTGTGCGAGACTGTCTGTGTTGGCATGTTTTAGAGGAGGTCTGTAAGGCCTTATTTGCCCCCTTTGGCGAAAAGAGTGAGATGTTTATATGTTTACTATCAACCTTCGCTCTGTCCGTCTTTTTTTTTCTGAATTATTTCCTCTTTTTGTTACGGCTTACTTGTCATCTGTGTTCTAAACCGATATTTCGCAACTTCGTGTGCTTAAACGGCTTTAAAACCGATAGTGAAGAAACAGACATGCCGCTTCGTTTCATTTAGGCGAACACATCCGGCGAAGGATTAAAAATAATACTTCTTTCTTTACAACTGTATTTTACCGTTTCGTTATTAATAAGTTTCTCTGTTGCAAAGGTGTGTATATTTTAGAAGCGTGTAAATTATACAAGTGTTCGTACGTATCCTTTTGGTGAGATTTTCTTCAAGTAGGATTCGATTATAAGTATATTATTGTCTGTGTACTCGCATGTAACGAGGTGCCAAGAATGAAATGTAAAGTTAAAATACGTGTCTGTAGTCTTATTTGCTGATTATGGGCTTTTTCTAAATCCAAACCGTACGTTTGCCGTTATTTGAACTCTAACTGAGAAGAGTGGCATATTTATGCGATATCGCTTCAGATGTCTAACAGAGTGCTCTATGACAACAACTATGCTGATGGAAAAACAAAAATAGAATTCGTTAAAAATTTTTTTCATTTTCTTGTTAGTTTTTAGTGAACGGCTTGTATATGTTTCGTTTCATTTAAACCATTCGATGAACGAGGAACTTTGCGAGAACTCGATTTACATCAGAATTTTATGAGTTACAGTGTATCCTCTCTTGATTGTATTTGAGAAGAATTTTGATTAATTCAGTGTTGCGCGCGTACGGTCCAAGGAAAAAAAGCGGGATTTCAACCAAACTAAACCAGGTTTTCTGTATATGTTTGTTTTTTTGCGATTATTGTTTTCATATTTTTAGAAAGTTACGTTGTTTTTTTTGTCATTTAGATAACTACGAATACTTTAAGAGTCACTTGAAATGCTTTTAAACCATGAATGCTCTTAACGCACTCTTGAACACGTTGCTCGTAAGTTAGTGCAGTGATCTTGACAGCAAAATTTGCGTTATTTGAAGATCTGTATCGCTGAAAACTTCTTACTCAAAAATTTGGACTATATGTCTGTCTTAATTGTTTCACGCTTCTAGCGTAATCTTGGAATCTCTTTCTCTAAGAGAAAATGTTGCTATTTATAAAACGGAGGCAGTGTTTCTGCGTCATTGAGAATATTGAACGTGGTCTTGATAAAACGTTTTAAATAAACAAATGTAATTGCATTCAGTTTATGAGTAATGGTTGATAAAGGACTAGACATTTCTTTATCTCATCACTTGACTTGAAGTCTCGTTGACATAATTGCTATTTTCATAGTGAATATTTTAATAAGCTTGATTGTTAAGAGATCCACGATGGTGATGACGCCGGCTTGTCGTGTACGTGTGGACGGACGAAAACGGAGGTTTTCGAAACCGTGGATTTCATACGTTATATGCCATAAGAATTACGCATGCTCTGTAAGGGATGTTATCGTTTTTTCAGCGTTTTTGCGTTTTCATGTGGACGGACGAAAGCGATTCAAATACCCTACGTCTAAATGCGTATTTTTTGAAAACAGAAAAAATCTCCGTTTTCAAAAAATCCCAGGATACGTGTTGACAGGGCCTTACTGCATGAGAACCTTGCGAGCGGAGAACCTTCGATCTTCCCGTCTGTGAAGATCGAAGGTAATGATTTAGCGGATGTTGTCTGAATATAGTACGTGATTCGCAGTGTGCACGCTCGTGATGTAGCGGTTGTGGTTTTGTACAACTTGACGTGAGTGGGTGAGTCGAGTCTTCGGTTGTTCAAACGTGTAAAGCGCTGTCCACGGAATAAATCAAGGTTAAGTTATTATGTAGACTAAGAAGTGATCTCGTTGTCATTATAGCAAGGCAGAGGCTAACCAGCTCCCTGAAAACTTTTCAAACTTTTTTATGACAATCTTAAAAGCGTTTTCGGTCATAAAAATCCCTATTGCAGTAAAAGGCTCCAAGTTGATTTGTAACGTCTCTTTGTTAATTATAACGTCTCTTTGCTAGTTGAATTCATGGTTGCCACATGTCAAGGAATGGTCAGGGAAAAAATTTCTTCAAGATCAGAGAATTTTACTTCGAGTCAGGGAAAATTTAAGTCTTTGAAAGGAGTCAGGGAAAAGTGAAATTACAAGAGTACATATTTATTCTTTTCTCTCAAGTTTTATTGTTTTCTAACATTTAAAATTCTTTTGTACATTTTACGAGCTGATGTAGAGTTTTCAAGGAATTCAATCCTTTTTGTATGTTATATTAAGGAACTATCAACTGAATTCATGTACACTGAACATGACTTGCTGAAAGCATAAATATATGGGTGGAGAGGATGCATGGCCATTAGGAAACAGTTGAGTCCATTATCAGGACAAATTTGTGAAACTGTTAATTCATTTGGTCAGGGAAATTTCACATTCGTCAGGGAAAAGTCAGGGAAGTTCAGAAACCTCTTTTTTGTGGCAGTCATGTTAATCTATTGAAGTAAAAGTCCGTGCTGAAGGTAATAAATTGTTGTTGTTTGTCCTCAGTGCTCAAAGCAGAGATGATTTGGAGATTGCTCTTGCCCCCAAGAAAAACAAGAAAGACAAAGGCTTATTCGCAATTTTTAGAAGTTCAAGTGACCCAGACTTGACTAGTGAGATGAAAAACGGAACCGTAGTTGGAAAAAAGCATAAGGAGAAATTTCCTAATTCCAAACAGCTCATGGGAAATGGGGTGCACCATAGAATACCAGAGGAGGCGTTTAACGAAAAGGGGGAAATCGAAGAAACGAAAGAGAATAGAAGGGAAAGAAAGGAAAGGGAAAGGGGCGAGCATAGAACAGAGAAGAGAGATAAGTCAAGTAAGAAAGAAAGAGATGACAAGGATAAATGGGAAAAGAAGGAGAGAAAGAGTGAAAAGGAAAAGGGAAAAGGAAGGGACAAGGAGAAGAAGCATTCTCGACGCGATGAAAAGGAAGGAAGTGAAGCCGATTGCAGTGTCTGCCAGGAGAAATTAAGAAAATCTCGGGAGAAGTCTCATTCTAAAGAATCAAGACATAGAGACAAAGAACACGTCCGTTCTAAGTCTGAACATAAACGAGTTAAAGAATACGATAACCCGAATATAAAGTATAGTGATCAACGATCAACTGATGAAGATAAGGAGTACAAGAGAAAGAGACATCATCATGATCGAGGAAAAGAGAAAGATAAACCCAAAAAGGAGAAGCATCCTAGTAAACACCATGAAAGACACTATGATAAACATCACAAAAGAAGAAATGAGGAGGTAAGCAGCTACAAGCATCCTTTCCGTTGTACCATCGCACGGTAGATATATTTTGGTCGCCACTGATGTCACCTCACGCCACAGCTGTTGAGCTACTGCTAAATAACGGCTGCTCAGTCACGGGAAGCTCTGGATGTATTCTCCTCCCTGAAGCCTTTATCCTTGTGTCGGCGCCAAGGATCAAGAGCTCCTGCTGGGACCAGGATAACGCATGCGTACAAGCGCAGTAGTTCTCATTTTTGTAACCGTCGGTAACGGCTACTATTTCAAATTTCTGAGGCTGCGCAGAAAGCCAAAAGTCCGTGTTTTGCGGACTTCCTGCTTTGGCCTTAGCCAGAGCTGTCGATCCTTGGCGCTGGTCTGGGGAGGAGAATGCTTTGGGCGTTAAATACACTGGTTAATGGTCATTTCCATCTAATGTCGCATGTGAGAACTTGGAAGGCAGCGTGGCAAATTTTAGTTCTTATGTCCCTCTTTTGATTGACTGACTTATTCGTTCAAGCAATGACGTGCTTTTCGCCAATCTGCCACTTTAGACAGACAAGGAAACTGGGCCGAGTGAACTTTCGCAAAGACTTCTGGGACTGTTACTGGAGGAAAGTTGGCCAATAGCTGATTGGCGCTTCCCCAGTAACGATCCCAGAAACAATTGCGGGGCGCATTTCGGCCCCAGTTCCCTTCACGTTTCTAAAGTGGCGAATGGTAGTAGTTTATCCTAGTTCGTGTCAAGAGAGAAAACCAAAGTTGTACTATTACTACTACTACTAGTACTCGTACTGCTACTGCTGCTGCTGCTGCTGCTACTACTACTACCACTACCACTACCACTACCACTACCACTACCACTACCACTACCACTACCACTACCACTACCACTACCACTACCACTACCACCACCACCACCACCACCACCACCATCACTACCACTATCACTACTACTGCTTCTGCTGCTACTGTTGCTGCTGCTGCTCCTCCTTCTCCAACACCCTTTAAACTCAAATAAAAATACATTGGTGATAAGTAAGGTAAGATAAGTAAGTGAGGAAATAATTAGAATTTGGAGAAAACGCAAGTGAAATTATTCCCTAATTTCACGAGTAAACCATTTGATTACCTATTAATATCATGGATGACGAATTACGCTCACAATCGTAGGTTTTTTGACCTTGTCTATCGTATTGAGGACTCCACATACTGCGGGTGAAAAGTTAAGGGCATAAATTTTGACCTAAGCTCACATTTTTCTGAAATTTTCAACAAAAATACCTGTTAGAATCATTCTTGATATGCTTTTTCGGACGTTCAGGTTTTCTAAAGCGTCTTTTGAAGCCCTGGCAATTTTAAAACCTTGACCTCATCTTGGCACTTAGTCAAACAGAACGTTGCCATAGCAATTTTGTCATTTCACTGACATGTCAAATTATAAATTAACGCTGAAATTTCGCGCCAAAATCAAGAGGTAATTTTTTCACCTGTGGTATTAATTGAAAAATGTATTTTTGCTTTAAGGAGGAATTGCGATCCATTCCTTGTAACCCCGATCACTGCAGCACCTGCAAAGCGTCTCTCAGCCGACTGGAGGCTTGGCAGGAACGTTGCACGGCAGAAATCGAATCTGCTCGCCGCAGACTGGAACACAGACTTCAGAGACTGGAAAAGAAGCTGGAGCATCAGCGGTCGGACGAGAGACAGTCAAGGGACAAAGAAATTAGGGAAAAAGAGTACGATCGCGTGGTTGATCGCGTCACTGATGAGTGCCGCGCAGTAAACAAAAGCGTGAAAGACTCCACTGGAGACGTGAAAGAAGAAATCCGCGGACTTATTAAAGGTGGCTTGAGCAAGCTCGAGCTTAGACTTGGACAAATATCCACAGGATATAATATACCGTTCATGGACTTTAAAGACCGGTGCAACCCTGAGTTGGGACGGAACTGTACTGCTTCCCGGCGTGCAGTGCGGAGTAGAAGTTCTCCCCACCTGGGAAGGGCGCCTTGTGCAGACTGCGCAAGCGTCGTGGATCAGAGAATGGGAGTTTCTCGTATGTAGTAGTTATTTGTAATTGGTTCAGATACTAGACGCTTCTCTGATCTGATTTCCTATGCAAAGAAGGGCTAGATTGTTGGGATCGGAATATCTTTGAGTGATGAGTTGCGGAGATAGACGCACCCACAAATTTTGTTATTCGTTTGCTCGCACATTCTGCTCCAGAATAGCCCGAGTATCAGGCTTTCCCTGGGGGGGATGGTAGGGGAGAAGGGAGGAGAGAGTAGCGAAAAGGGGAGACAGACTTCCTCTCTCTAGCCTGTACACAGACGTTGTTTTATTTTTCTTTTCGTTCTATTTTTGATCACACGCGCTCGACGGACTTTGAAGAGAAAATAGAGGGTCTGTGAACGGGCTATCCTCTCTCTCTCTCTGTCTGCTCATTTTCTCTATTCTCATGACCTTCATGTTTATTCAAGCAGTGATATTTTGGAGAGAAATTATGACTAGTATTTGAGGGATTTGAGGGCTGACCAATTATAAGCCAAAGCGTACCATATTAGAGGGTTTTCCTTTTATCATATAACATTTGTTACGTTTTAACCGCGGCGCCCATGTAATAGTGTAATATCCCGATCAAAACATGTGATCAAGCGTTCCGGCTTCTTTGAACAGGGAAAAAGAAAACGTGATCTCAGGTCAGCTATATTCCCGGCTTTTTTATTTTTGGTTAGCGTTTATCAAGACCAGTTGACGAAAAGGCGTGGAAGACGATCCTTACCTTATGGGCATTGATGCTTATGACAGTGATGTTTCGCACCGTCATTACAATTTCTATTTCTATTTTAGATAATAATTGTGTTTTATTTTTCTGGGCAGCTCTAAACACCCCGCTTAGTGTTAGCCGTTCATTGACAAGTGGAACTGATTCCCTCGTCAGTTCTCGCGTTAGTTCTCACGCCCTCGCAAGTGATACAGGCTCAATGGAAACAGTCATAGAAGCTCGTCCTGTGTCTGAGGAAGAAGTCCTTAAAGTACCGGAAACAATACTGGAGGCTCAGCCGGTAGTGGAAGAGAGCGTTTACAATGTGAAGGACACTTATGCCGCCGCGCAGGTACGGTTTTCGGAACCAGCTACCCCTCCCCTAAGTCAACAGTAACGCTTACTTCTCAGTTAGGGCAAAATTGTGACGTAGGGGAGGGGTAGGTGGTCACTTACCCAAAAACCTCAATTGATCACGGTTTTCAATTTCTTTTCGGTTATTTCACAGCTCCTTCAGTATCGAGCCCCGCTTTATTGCCACAGACAGGTTTTTCTGTGCGTTAGGGGAAAGCTCTTGCATTTTCTTTAAATTTAACCCGCTTATTGTTTACTTGATGGATTAATACAGACACCTGTTAACCTCTGTTTTAAAGCGAGGCTAAGTGCGAAGCCGTTGATATTCAAAATGAATTTTATTCTCATACATTATCACGAGAAAGGTTTTGCACTTAGTTTCGTTTTGAAAGTGAGAGTTTTTCGAACCGAAAATGGCCTAGTTTGACAACGGACACTTTTTTGGCCGATTTACGGATTAACATAGAAAGTTAACTTTGCTAATACGGACACTTTACAGGAAACTGTACGCTGAATAAACTGTTGCATGTCTGAAGGCGAAAGTAAACCTTCGGATAAGAGCAAGTTGATGTTCACATAGCTGCAGTAGACGGAATGAGTCTCGACGTCAATTTTAGCCTGTGTGAGGCCTGTGTTTAGCCTGTGACCCTTTTTGGCAACAAATGAGTTTTGCAGAGTACTGGTTTAGATTAGAGAATGCGACGATCTGCTAATCATTGACGACGATGAACTTGACGATGATATGATTACCTTTTGTTATGAATATGCAGAACGATACATCTCTCTCCTCCGCAGAAGCCTCTTTTTGTCGCAGGGAGGCTGGGGAGAGGGAAAAAACAAAAGCGCGCAGGGGATAATGGGATGGGGAAAGCTTTTCTCTCTTCCCATCGTCCTCACCACGCTTACTACTATTTTTACTGGGATACCCATGGGAGCCTCTGCGGAGGAGACTGCCAATACATGGAACAATACAGTACCGATACAATGGAACTACCGTATGATTAATTACCAACCACTGTTTTAGTAAATAAAAAGCATTAATATTGACTTAACGTTTACGTGGATAATGTTGTAGTTTTTGTGAAAGGTTTGAACCCAGGAGTCATTTCTTAAGTAGGTTTAGCATACTCGTCCGGCTGATCGTAGTCCTGAATACGACTGTTAAACACTCTTGGAACTAATTTTTGTTTCAACAGGTTCAACACCAGAGACAGATCCAAGAGGTGGAAAAGTGGTGGCGAGCAAAGGCTGAAGACGAGCAGCGTGTTTTGTACGCCAGGATTTGTGAACTCGAGCAAATGCTCATGATGACTCGGGTGGGCAGCGGCGGAGACAGCGGCTGTATAGTATGAAGCGCATGCGTACTAAATTCACAACGGAAACAAAGGAACAATCCGGCTTCTTTTTGGTGGGATAGGATTGGATTCATCCCTGACGTAATGTGGCGATAATAACGAAGTATGTGACTTCATTCTGCAGTGTTCGAGCCAAACAGTTAAGGGGGTTTTCATTTATTATGTGCCAGGTAGGGGTAGTTGCGAAAATTTACCGCCTGACCCTTTGATTTCACTCATAATTTATTCAACCCATTGGGGCTTCCAAAAAAATATATAATAACCCCTTTACCGGGCTTCTCCAGATCACCTACCCACAACTCCTACAATTTCGCCGACCCCTAGGTCATGATAAATTAAACCCACTTTTCCATCAAAAAGGACAGTTCGTGACTTCGTTACTGACGCGACGCGGTTGGGTCTCGACTTTTTTCTTGGGTTTGAGGCTGCTAACATGTGTTGAATACCGAGTGAAAGAAAAATTATTGCAGTATTTCTAAAACTATTTTTGCGAACACGATGGAGCGTGTGACATTCGTCTTTGCAGTAGATTCTGCACTGCTTAGGTGCTAGACAGTTGAATAAGTTTTGCTTAATGAATAACAGATGAATAAGTTTAAGACGTTTGGCTTGCGTAACCGGACCATGCTTTGTTAAGTACAATTCCCTCTAATTCCATGGAATGACAGTGTTTGAGGCATGGCTACTGAAAACTACCGCGTATCTTCGACTTTCATGTACCCCAAAATGCAATTTGTTTTTCCCACAAAATCTTGCATAGGTTGTCTTTTCATTTTCTCAAGGGACGATTATTGGTCCCAAGAGAAATTGAAAACAGTAACAGCATCGGGTCAAGTCTGTAGCAATAATGCGTCTCAATTCTTCTTCTGTTTTCCAAGATTATAGAGCGCTTTTTATTTGTAAAAAAGGAACGGTCATTTTAGTTGGAGTGGTCTTAAAAAGTAAAGCAAGAAACACCAGAGGTATTACACTTTCCTCGTTTTTTTCCTTCTTTTTTACCCTAATAACGAAAAATCACAGGACCATTTGCTTTCTTCAGAGTAGTAACAATTTTAAACGTTCCAGACTGAAAGGAGGGCAGCCATGTTTACAGTACCGGTGTACTAGAAAAGAGTGGTACTGTTTCATTTGTGGGAATTTCTCACTAGTTTTTTATACAAGTGGAAAGCACTCTATATTCAAAAATCAAAGCATCTGAGGTCAATTTAATAAAACGTAACCTTAGTACAACTTTTACAAGTGTATTTTGGGTGTCAGTAAAACGCGGGGTCGGGGATTAGGGTTAGGGTTAGAGACCCTGACCCTGGGCCCGGTGCCGACCCCGCGTTTTACTGACACTCAAAATACACTTGTAAAAGTTGTACGAAGGTTACGTTTACACGACAGTACCAGACGAAATTGCGACCTGCTGAAAAATTTGACCAATAAAGACTAGTCTGCCAAGCCTGCGAGCGAGCTCGGCGGGGTGCGAAAAAGAAGGAGAGCTTGCAACGACGTATCTGGAATCCCTGTCGACTGTGCTGTCAGATTTCCGCCAATCAGCGCGAAGCGGAAACGAGCGGGAATGTAAACAAACATTGAAAAACACATGACAGCACGTGTTAAGGGTATTGACGTCATTACTTATGTCATATCCACCAATCAGCATTTCGCATCGACTCTTTCGATGCAGATATTCAAATTCGAGAGACGTAGTTGCACGCTCTCCTTCCTTTTCCCGCCCGCCACCAGAGCGCCCCTGGGAGCTCGCTCGTAGGCTAAGTCTGCCAGAATATTTTTGCTTCAGTTTTGTTACAAAATATTTATAGAATGAGAAAGTAGATACTACTTACGAGAATTTCAGGTTTTTACATAGACTCTATATTTACAAATATATATGAAAAAAACTTTATGTGAAGAAGCCAAGATGTTAGATATTATTTTGTTATTGTCAAGAACGTTCAAAATTTGATCATGATTTACCGTCAAATATTATTGTTCTGCAAATCGATTCAAAAACCGGTTGTTATCAGCCTTTTACGGCTGCTTTGTGAAAAGCAGGCGTAAGGTTAGGTATCTAAGAGTGGAGAGCATATTTAATGAAGTGTTTGTATAGTTTTTATTCTAACGAATATGAAATGAAAAATAAATGTTGAGAAAGATGTCAGGAGATCTATAATATTCGTCATGTTACAAAGAGTATAAAATATTTGGTAAAATATTTGATACCATGACGGCGACGGTGAGGAAAACGCCTTCACCTAACGAGTGACTTTTCGAAGTTCGAATTCAGGAGTGAGGACTGGGATTTAGTGCATCAAATCCTCTCGACCATCCGCGCCGGCACGATGTCTGATGTGTGTCAACACTTGTGACGACCCTGGAAGTTGCTGTTTATATATATGTATGCACATAGTCTTAAACAGGATATACAGTTTCAGACAAACAACAACAACAAAAAGTTTATTTATCCGTGGAGTCCTCTTCACTAATAGTAAATCATTGAACAACTAAATATATTGATTATAAAAGGACTAAAATATCTTACATAACGCCATTACTGTCATACAATTGAGCACGATTAGTCCTTTGCAGAACTTGGTCACGTGCTAGGATACCACTTAGCAGCGGCTCGCTGGGTGGCAAGCCATCCAAGCATTCATTCAGATCACAAAGTTTTGCGTGCGATCCGATGAAACCTTCTCACGTTAATTCAAAGGTCTTTTAAAGTCTTCTAGACCAGTCATTTCGATTGATATTCAACGGAACAAGAAAAATAGCAATGCTTCACTCACATTTTTAGTTTTCCCCGAAAATAAAGGAACTGCTGTCCGCCAAGAGTCTACGCCCACGGTACCCCAACCGCGAATCCCGTGAACACGCTGGTCAAACTTCACCCAGGAGTTAGTCGACCATCAGCTAGGAGAGTAGTATGACTAACTCAATCCGTGGGAACAAAAAAAGTTTTATAATCTTAATCTTTGCCGGACTGATAACCATCACAAAAATGCCCTTACACCCTCCTTGTGGTTGCCATCCTTAATCTGTATACAAAACTGTTGATTCCCTCTTAATCAACAACAAACAAACGACAACAACAACAATCTTTAAATTCGAAAAAAGAGCGTAAAAGTGCGCGTGAATGAGGTTCACTTGCACTAAGTTAACAAGGCAATATCTCACCCGCTGAATGAATCAGGTCCAGTAAATAGTTTTCAGCGTCATTTTTTGGTAGGATCAGGTGTTGACAGTTAATTGAATGTAGGCCTTTCCCGATTGCGCTGAGCACCTTTGGAGCACTTTTTTGAGTTTGGAGCACTATTTTGCATTTTGAGCACCCTTAAGCACTTTTTCGCACTTTGGGCAACATTTGAGCAATATTTCACATTTCGAGCAAATTTCAAGCAACATATGTCTTCTAAAACATTTTAAAGCAAAAACTGTGTGTCGCTCGCAACGAGAATCGTGTTCCAGGTCATAACTAATGATGTTGTCAAGAATAAAAGACCGTTGTCATGGAAAGGCACGTGGACTTATCCTCACTGAGCGTGAAACAGAAGTTTCTGATTGGCTGATGTATCATGCGTGTGTCATCTCAAATTTCTAAATCTTCTGACGCTAGCACTGCTGAATTTATTTACAATTCGTAACCGGCTTTAGTTTTTTAAAAATATTATTGTTCTATATTCTATCAACCTTTCGTAACAACCTGTCGAATAACACTACGCAAAATAGATTGTTAATTACTTCAGTAAAAATTGACATATTTACGAAAAGGTTAGAGGTAACTGTTCACAACTTTTAGCACTTTTTGAGCACTATTTTGAGATTTTGAGCACTTTTTGAGCACTTTTTAGCCATTTTTGCCAGCACTTTTTTAGGATTTTACGAGTGCAATCGGGAAAGGCCTAATTGAATGACCTTAGTTTTACAAAGGCGATTCCAGGCGTTCAGATAGTAGAGCGCGGAATTCAGATGTGGGGAGCGAGTTGAATCGCACGTGGGGAAAACGAGGGTAGACTAGGGCAAGAGCGAGGGTTCCCTCCCCTTTTCCCTCTCCAGTCTCCCCTCGTTTAATTTTTTTTCGTCATCAGTTTTTAGCCTGCCTTCTAATATCTGAACGCCTGGAAAAGGCTAAGAATACAGCGAATAGGGGTCACAGTACGATTTTGACAGGAGATTAGGCGAGCTTGAGGAACAAGAAAAATGACCTGAAAATGACGTCATGACTATCTGTTTTTAGTTTCTGTGTTTCTAGTTTCAAATGATATTCACCAATCACGGAAGTCTAAAAGGAAACTCATTCGTCACGCGGTGTGAAAATAGTAAATCACGCACCACCCAGCTAAGCCCAATCACGCCTCACGTGGCTAATTTGGTCCCGATCACGCATCACGCTGATAATTTGAATTGGGACCCATTACGCGTCACGGAAAACCCCTTTGCACGATTACCACAGGTGATCAGACAAAGATGAAAATTTGTTATGATATGATTTATTGACATCGAAGTCGTCATAGACAAGGATATTATGACGTCATTATCTATTTACTTGCATTGATTCGTATCAGGAGCCGAGTAATCGGCTCCTGTTCGTATTCACCCGTCACTGGGAGTTTTGTTACCATAATCGCTCACGGGAGCAATTTTCCTCCAATACCTGCCCCAATATTCGTGAAGTTTGAGCAAAATCTATGTCAGCGTTTTCGAGTCATTATTCGAGATGAATTTTTTATGGTTCGAAACAGAGTTAAACCTGGACAATTTTAATGTTTGGCCGTTATCTTTCGAAAATGAAGAGCTTTTGAATGCAATTTCACTTCGTGGTAGTTTCAACCTTCTTAAAAACGTGTGTGAAAGATCATGGGGATAGCTCTCAATGATTGCCAAAAAAGAAGGAGGATTTGATTGGCTTTTTATTTCTGTTTTTTATTCATGTTTGTCACAATTTTCAACACACTATACTCAAAGGGACTGTTTTAATTGTGCAGTTTTTAATATGACCCCATGGTCAGTGTAAGTAGGCAACAAGCTTTAATTTGCTTTCTCGTGTTTTTCTTTCAAGATATTTCCGAATAACAAAGTTTCAAAGAAGTTGAACTTTCTGATGGTTGCTAGGAGATTGCGACCACACACGGTGCGTCAAGTTTGCTTTACTATTATTTTTCAATTTGCCTGCATTATAGTTTTTGGTATGATGACTATGTTCTTGCTTGGACATTGCATTTAAATACAGTATGGACACCTCGAAATAACAAACAAACAAACGTAGCCAACACAATGCAGGTGCATACAGACATCGTAATCAAAATGGATTCAACAAAACGGAAATTAAGCGATTTCGAATCTTATGCTGGGTACCAACATCCCCAACCAGCTCCCAAAAAAGAGAAAAATACATGGGGAAAATGCTGTGATGAGCTCTTGTTCTTCAGTTCGAAAGCGGATTCCAGCTTTCCTGCAATCGGGTTAAATGTTGGGGAAGGGAAAAAGCAGATTAGTTAACAAAACCCGCGCATCACTAAGATATAGTTATCAACACCATATGCACGACGCTGATTGGTTTTTGAAAGCAGATGACGACACTTACGTTATCATGGAAAATCTCCGCTATTTTCCGTCCAAGTTAAATCCCTCGGATCCTCATTATATCGGAAGGATGTTTACTTCGTATTGCGGACTGGGGATACAACAATGGAGGGGCCGGCTACGTTTTCAGCCGCGAAAGACGCGAAACGTTAAGAATATTCAAGAAAGCGCTGGACGAGGGTGGATGCCCACGAGAAGGCGGGTGAAGACACATTTATAGGAAAATGTCTTAAATCTCAGGGTGCGAAACCCGTAAGTATAACGAGGGATTGACTACACCACAATTGATACCCGGTCGTCCACCGCATGAGTTCCTCTCCAATTACAGCTTTCCTCTTCCTTATGAAAATGGACCCGATTGCTGCTCAGATTACCCAAATACTTTCCTTAAACTCACACCATTCACCAGAAATAATGTATGCCCTATGTGCATTTATAGCAGTTAAAAGGGATGGAAAGTTCTACTAAGTATGTGAAAGGGTCACCATTTGTTAATGAAAAGTCATACGAAATGTAGTGATCGGCCTATAGACCTTGTCAAGGTTTGGGAAGCCATATTGACGAGAAGTCAACCGCGTGGGAAATTACAGTCGGTTTGTACGAGAATCTAATGTCGAATAATTTCCGTGACGGCTGTTCTGAAAAAATGTGAATTGAAACTTAAAACTAATGTGACAAGTGACGCCATCAAAATTCAAACCAAAGAATTATCATGTTTTATTAAGTTTGATCTGCATGAAATATATGAACATCTAGATACTTACATCCTTAGAAGTCTTAAAAAGTGTCAGCTCAGCTCGAAAGAGTCCTAATAACTCTGTTATCACTCTGCAGTGAAACGAGAGCAAAATATTTTCACTCTTATTTACAACAACGTAGACAAAGTCAAGAATAATAGGCATCTCGTTTAACTAATCAATTCAAAGTAGACAGACTGCAAATTATCTTAGTTGCTAAAAAATATATATCTACGTGTCGCCACTGTTCATCAGTAGGATGCCTAAAATGCGTGCAATTCCACAATTGGTTTCGGCTCCATTAAATCCTATACCAATTGCAGAACATTTTAGGAGGAGCCACCCACCATGTGAGCACAGTCACGGACAATGTATAAGTGAGGAAAATAACGCAAAGTAAAATTAAGACGTTAATAAACGAACTAATGTATTGTAAAGCGAGAAGAATAACAGTGTGGTTAAATCGGCTAATTAACAATTATTCTTTGAAATCGAGGTGAGTAGTGGCTAAATATTTACCGAGCCGAGAAAGCGGCGAGGTAAATATTCCCAAGGCCGCTACTCACCCATCCTCGGAGACCCAGGGGCAGTTAGTCGGGTCGATAAAATGTTCGTGGTGAAAGTTTACTGTAAGATCGAGACGAGCTAAAAATTCATCGGAGAGTGTTTGTTTCTTGTAGCCATGGTTAAGGTTGTAATTTTTGTGGGTTGTTAACATTTTGTTCTGAAACTTTTCTCGAGAAACTGTCCCCGTTGAACGCTCTACGCAACTATGGCGATCGATGAGGAAAGCTACGTCGTGTAAGAAAAAACAAAGAGTCACCCGGGAGCTTCTCTTCGCTCATTGGCCAGAAAAATCAGAAGCAGGCAATTCAGGTTCGGTAAGAGTAAGTGCCCAGGGGCTCGTCTCGATCTTACAGTAAACTTTCACCACGAACATTCTGGGTCTCCGAGGATGTTGGTAGTTTGAACTGAGAGTGTTGTCAGTGTCTTTGCGAAGTCTGGAAAACGAAATTTAGTAAGAAAACTAATGGACTTGCTTTAGGCCAAAAGAAAATGAAAAATGCAAAACGGAAAAGAATTGTCTATAACAAAACTGGCTTCCTATTGGCGCACGCATTGATTTTAAAATATTACTTTTAACATTTAAAATTTTAAACGATTTAGCTCCTTACTATTTGTCTTGACTCCATCTCAAATACCAGCCGGCTCGTTTACTCCGCTCATCAAATAGATTGCTTTTACAAGTTCCTTCTGCTAATACCGTGGCTTTTATAGACACCGCTCATTTTCACATTATGCACCGATAATCTGGAGCAGTCTACCCGATTATATCAAAAACTCTGAATCTGTTTCTACTTTAAAGCAACATTTGAAAACTTTTCTTTTTAAGAATAATTACTATATATAGTTTGACTTAAACTTTATTTACTATTGTAAGCGCATTGAGAATTCTTTAAATGCTCCATAAAAACCTACTACTAGTATTATTATTAATATTAAAATGGAAATGGTGTTGAGAAATTGGGAAACGACACATGACTAGTAAAGTGGTCACGGCGTTAACGTTGTAACTTTCACAAATTTATCACAGAAACAAAGTTATGAGGATCTTGTCATGTGATGGTCTAACTGAGCTTAGCCCTTTGAGCCCTAAGATTGATCAGCATGAAAGTTCTCCTTGTAGTACCTATGCTTTAGAAAACGGAGTGGTCATGAGAATTATGGACACGATCACACAGAGTCTTTAACAACTTCTCCGAACTACTATTATAGGAAACGTGTAGGGGCAACAAATGAGAATTTGAGTATAGACATAACAATTTAAAAGGTTAATATGTGACAAGTATAATTCTTGCACAAAATGGTCTTAGATCTTCGTCGAGAAAAAGCATTTCAGATTCCACTGACTGATGTCGGAGACACAAGAACGTGACGAACGTGTCACTTTCAAGATGCGTATCATTTTAATCTGGGCAATCGAGAGCAAAAGACAGTTCCATTTTTATACACTGGAATCCTGATTCTTTGGCATTTGTTGGGGAAGGGCTTCCAAACGAGCAAGGTTATTTGGGCTCGCTGTGCGCCAGTCCATTCAGTCTACATAACACCGTCGTGAGTCTCCAGTTGAGGCTAATTGCTTTTTTTTTTTTTTTGCAGCCTTTTTTAAAAACATTACTGGCTTTGAAGACTCAAAAGCCTCGCTGACGACACCTTGAACTAAGGAACAAGTGCTAAATTTTTCATACTGAAAGATTGCTTAAAAGTTTAAATAAAAGAATAGAATTTGACAAAATCTATCATTATTTTATTATGTGTAAATCATTTGCTGGTGGGATCAGTTAAGAAAAAAACTCGCTCTTTCAACGTTTTACATAATTTAACGTTCTATTCTTATACCGATCCTTTTCAATTAAACAGGTGGTTCCTCTTAGCAGGGAGTAGCTTACATCTCAATTATGGGACAGAAAGGACGACAGAAAGATAATTGGAACTTGATGGAAAAGGACTATATATTACGGTGTTTAATTGTTTTGCTTTCCATACTAATTTCGCAAAAACTTCCCCTGGCATTGCTTTCTGAGTTGGCCTTGTTTACAATTCAATTCGGTGTTTCAAACCTTAAAATTTTGTACCAACAATAAGAATTTCGGTATGTACTCTAACTATAAACATTGAGTCTCAAGCTTTACAGCTGTAGTTAATGAACCGGCCGGCGGCTATATAACGTATCACAGCAGGTGGCATTTATGAAAGGTAGCTACTTAACCGAGGGGGTAATCAATGTAAATATAATACCAAAAGGAAAAATTCATCTATACAATTTGACAGGTTAAACCATGGCTGAACATTACTGTAGTCAAACGCCGGATCAGTTTTTAAAACTTGTTCATCACAGCAGGTCTTGCATCCTTGCTTTCTGTGTTTTACACTTTACATTTTCCCTCGTGGCGACTCTTGGAAATCTTTTAGTTATCCGCGCTTTAATAAAGGCCTCAATGATACCAGCCAACGTCAGGAAGATGTTCGTAAGTCTGGCTTTCTCTGATCTTGCAGTTGGATTGTTGCCGCAGCTTATGGACGCTATTATCTATGCCGTCGTGTGGAAGATGGCGTCAAGGCTAGACAACTTAGCCCTCCTTTGTCCAACGGTTTTAAACGTGCTTTCCTATTTTGGTTATCTTCTCGTCGCTGCATCTTTCCAGAATGTTATTGTCATTGCAGGCGACAGGCTTCTTGCTGTTTTGTTCCATTTGCGATATCAGGAGCTTGTCACACCCAAACGTGTTACAACAGTGTTGGTGTCTGTATGGATAACAAGTTGCGTCTTTCCGATCTTATATATTTTATTTCCAAAAGAAATTGAAATTGTAGCTGCGGTTATTTCCATAACAGGATATGCTCTAACTACCGTGGCGTATGTTCGTATTTACAAAGTTGTCAAGTATCATCAAAATCAGATATACAGTCAAAATCAGTTTCAAAATGCCCAAACAAGGGAGGCACACCGACAAAGGAAGTCCGCCTACAATAGTTTATTTGTCTCAGTAGTTTTTTTAGCTTGTTATTTTCCTCTTTTTCCTTGTACAATATTGTACGAGACAAATACTTCTGAAGTTTCGTTTATCGTAGCCAGATATGCCTCCTTGTTCTTAATTTGCCTGAATTCATCAATAAATCCTATTGTCTATTGCTGGCGGTACAGAGAGATTCGCCAAATTGTAAAAAACACAGTGAAAAAAATAATTCGCAGGAACGAGAACATGACTTGAGGAGAGACCTTAAGCTCAGGATAGTTGTAACTGAAAGTCTCACGCGAAGTGGGATTTTAACCATTACTGCCAAAGAATACGTAACAATGTGACAAAATGGCCATTTTCAAGATGTAAACGGGATATCAACAGCCAGGGTAGCAGCTTACAACTGTATGTTTGTCTGCATTTAAAAAGTGAAATCTCAAATTCGCCGGTCGGGTGGCCGTGGGAGATCTGGGTATGACATTAGGAGCGTCTCACAGCGGAACTTCTATTCTCGAAGCCCTTAGCAAACGAACAAATATATTATTTAGTCGAAGAGTTTACAACAAGTAAAATCTCAGTTTTCATAAAGAAAAAAATATATTGTAGCTAAGACGTATTTACTGGTACTCAGGATATTCCTTGTATAAAATCTGCCCTCTGCAGACCATTACATTGCAGTTGGAGTGATAAGGCACCTATGTTTCCAAAGAGCATCCTGAATGATGACTTATCTTATTTGCCCAAGTGTACAGAACGTTTCTTATAGATTTTAGACAATAAGAATCAATGTTTCAAATTTTAGGGTAGACAGGTATAGTTCTTGTATAGAGGGGAACTAACTGGCAAATTTTAGCCTAACAGGTTCTTACTCATGGGCTTTTACTGTAATTAAAATCCCTATTTCCTCGAATAATTGCTGTCCCTTAATGAATTGCCTCCCTCGAATAATCGCCCCCACCCATCTCGCCATCTTCTCTTTCTTTTATCCCCTCCCTGTCAAGTTAAAAATTTAATACCAACAAAAGCACGGGTTTTGTTACAGTTTTTTCTATGATAGTGTACTTGCATTTCACTTTTTCCACTATTCCTTGGATATTACCATTGAAAATTACTAAGTCAGCTTGATATTTTGAGATTGCTCTATATATTTCAACTCCACGTAATTTCAAACGCAATTTCAATGTAGGTACGTTTTCGTTTTGTTTTGTTTTGTTTTTTGCGGGAAACCGGCCTACTTCAAGTTCCACGTCACAAGTGCAAAGGCTATTTCTGTATGCTTTAAGCCTATCTTTTAGTCCTTTTTGGCTTAGCGGTGATATTACTAACTCTCCATCCCTCTTTGTATAGCTTGGCAAAATTTAAAATAAAATTAAAATAGATTTTGTTACGAAAGTGTGAACGTATCTCGCGATGAACTTTTAAACATTAAAAGGAATACTTTCATACAATGACTCTTCAGATAGCAAAATCCCTCAAAATAAGTCAACTTTTTAACCTACACAACAGCTCGCTCGGCCGCCAGGTACGTGCTGCTTTGGGCCAAAGCTTACTTACTAAAAATTCAAGCATATTCTATCATAAAACGAAGAACTTCTTCGAAGCGAAAATTGCGAAAATTTTGTATAAATGTTTACTTTTTAGCTGCTCTAATACTTAATGAAGGTAAAATTTTTAAAGGATTGATAATTTCTTTAAAAGTTTGAATTTTGATGACGCCATGTGGACGAGGATAGCTGCATGCCCCTTGAAGGGTGGTAAAGATATATTTGTAGGAAAATGTCTGAGATCTCAGGGTGTGAAGCCCGTGAATATGAGGGATTCAAGCGGAAGAAAAACCTTTTTTTCATTTTAAAATTGAACCACAATTGAAATCCGGCCGTCCACCGCATAGCTTCCTCTCGAACTATAGTTACCCTCTTCCCTATATAAATGGACCCGAATGCAGCTCAGATTACCCAAATACTTCCCATAACGTCACACCAGAAATGATGTATTTACTTACTAATACTTATAAATAATCTTCGTGTCAAAATTAAAAGCTAAATGAAAATTTCTCAAAGGGGTTAAAGTAAGTTGTAGTACTTATAAGTCTAGAATCTTGTTTTTCTTACCAAATTCTCGGATGAAGTCTACACCACTTAGACGGAAATTGTTTTTGTGTCTTTACGTTATTTCATTTTTGCATCTTTTAGGTCAGCTTCAACCCCCAGTTTACTTATATTATTCCAGGGGCGTAGCCAGCCCACAGACCTGTAGGCCCGGGCCTACAAATATAATATTGGTTTGATCAGTCTACCGCTTGTAATAAATTATGCGTTGTTGGGGTGAGCTAAAAAGCTGAAGAGCTTAAAGTGTTAGTGAGGTCACTGCGTACTAGTAGCCGGGCCAAAAACTAGCCAGAGAAAAACCCTGGCTACGCTCCTGTATTCTATACGTTACATTCTGTGAGGTTTTCTGGTCAATTTAACTAGCCGTGTTTGAAATTTCTTCCTAATGATTTTATCAGAATTTTATGTTTCAGTGTTTTGTCCTAATATAAAATATAGATCAATGAAACTTAGAACAACGAATCGACAGGAAAAAGGCTAGCAACAAAACGTGCAACTGAGGGGTTTACAGAGAGGTAAGCTATGTATTTTTTTGGTACAATTTAGCTTTCCTTTATAGTTTAACGATCTGATGATTGGTGGTAATTGACACTAGAGACTTTAAGATCGAGGTTTTTATCCCGCAAACCGCAAACGTCCGGAAAGCACGTGACTAGTGCCTTGCCGTCAGTTGCGGTTTGAGGTTCCCGTTTGTACGTCTAGATCACGCTCCAGAGGTAAGTGATTTACCGCAAGATTTTTTGCATTATGAAACATCACAATTCCACGTTTGAGAGAAAATACTCCTTTTTAGAACTCTTTCGCTAATCAACAATTGAACTATTTTTCATAGGAACGTAACTTTGAAGACGATTTGTCAACTAAAATAGAAGTGAACGAAAGAATGAAAACAAACATGGCAGCCGCGAGCTACCGACCACGAATCTTAATTCCTTAATATGGGCAGACGGATAACGTGAAACCGCGGATTGCCGTTTGTGCTAAGATGGCTAATCCTCGATCTTAAGGTTTCAAATAGCAAACTCATGCGTCCAGCTGTCTGTTCGGAGGAAGAGCGCGGGCTCATTTCCAGAACAAAGGCTTGTAATCGAGCCTACGGGTGACCTTGGGACAACTTTTCTCCATATAAAAACTAAACCGCTCTAAGTCCTCTTTCTTGTAGTCTTTCAAGCTTTCGAGTGTCACTCGCTTTACAAAAATGCCACACTAGGTGACAGTACGTGAGGAATGGTAATATCGCGCTTTTGAATAATATTAACTTAGATTTCATAGGAATTAGATTACGTAGTCTCATTAGAACACCAATTCTCTGGCTGGCTTTTTTACAGATAGAGATTACATGCTCAGAGAAATTTAGCTTAGAATCCAACACTACTCCTAGAAGTATGATATTATCTTTAGTTTCAATCACAACATCATTCACGCAAATATTGCTGTCATTTTGAGTGAAGCCCAAGTTCAAAACTTGGTACTTTTTGAGGTTTCCCGCCAATAAGTTAGAATCGTACCACGTTGTTGCTAAGTTGGCACTATCCTTTAACTGGGAAGTCACAGCTGCCTGGTCTGCTCCTGCGTGGTAAATTTGATGGTCGTCGGCATACATAGACAAGTTCGCTGTTAGGCAGTAGGATAGGTCATTCTGGAAAACATTCCATAACAACGGGCCAAGCGCGGAACCCTGAGGACAGCCACGACTCACGAATCGGCTCGAACTAACATGACGGCCGATCTTTACTTGATATTTCCGTTCATTTAAATAGCTGTTTAAAAGTTGAATAGCGCTTTTCTGAAAACCGTACGCTTCAAGCTTGTTCAGAAGTAGTGGTGGGTGTAACGAGTCAAATGCCTTTGACATGTCAGTTGAAAGTATGCTCACAACCTGTTTTCGATCCCTCGCCAGTCTCCAATCTTCTGCTAAATTGATCAATGTTGTTTCGCAGCTGTGAGCTTTGCGATAAGCGGATGAATGTTGGTAAATGCGATTACCAAAGCCAGAGTTGATCTGCGCTCCAACCAACTTCTCAAGAACTTTACTTACACATGGTAAGAGAGTTATGGGCCGGTAGTTTTCCTTTGCATTCCTGTCATCCTTTTTGTATACTGGGGCCCAATGCCCGTACTTCCATTCACTAGGCCATGCACTCTTGTTAATACAAGAATTGAACAAGGTGGTTAGTGGAGCGGATAATTCATTAGCACCTGTTTTTAAAGCCTTTGAAGGAATTCCATCAGTGCCGGTGGCTTTGTTTATGTTCAGCGAATCGAGAACTGCAAGGACTTGTCCCTGTGTAACCAATTCGATTTCAATGGTCTGAGTGGAATTCCTATTTTCATGTTGTATCCTCTGAACACAAGGATGGTCTCTAAAGTCCTCTATTGACTTTCTTTCAATCGCTGTACCGCCAATGCCATCCGCCAAGGTAGCAAAATGCTCAACCAATTCCTCAGCCACTTGTTGTTGATTCGTTATCATACTGCCGTTTATTTTTAAGTGGATGTCGTTTCTTTCAGTACAGCTCTTAGAGCCCAAAAATGGCTTGAAAGTTTTGAAGAACGCCTTGGGATTGATTTTCAAATCGTTTGACTTATTATACCAGTACTGTTTGATGGCGATTCTTCTTTGTTTAGTGGCCTCGTTTCTGGCTTTACGTCGTAATTCCCAATTTTCTGGCGTTTTGTCTTTCAAGTACTTGTCATTTGCTTTGCGTTTAGCTCTAATCGCACTTTTCCAATGAGACGTCATGTAGGGCACAATTAGAATTAAGCAACTGCACGTATTGCGGCAGGGTTTTATGATTGTTCCCTTGTATTTTGGCTGAAAAAGATCGGTTAAGAAACTAAGAAGTAAAGTAAATTATTGAAGTAATAGGGACCTTAAGATTTGAGGACGGCGTCTTAAAATCCAACGTCGTGGCATACAGGGGCCTGGGGAGAGCGCGACGTTCTAGACGCGGGAACTTTGACTTAAGAAGTTCCGCGTAAACAACGAGACGTGAAACTTCTATTCATCTGAGAATTAAGCTGTTTTATATATCATGACGACTTTTAGGAACGCGCGAGACCTGCTTCTGTTGACCTTTTGCGAGGGTTCGATCACTGAAGACGAATTTCTGTTGCTTTACGACCTAAACACTTCGAAAAATCCAGAATATCCGTACTGGGATTACAAGAAATTCTGCCTACAAGACAAAGACGAGGCTGAATGCAAGACAGAATTCCGCTTCCAAAAGAATGATATTCCTCTTCTGCTGAATGTCCTTGGATTGCCAGAAAAGATCACATGCAAACAGGGGACAGTTTGCAGAGGCACCGAAGCGTTATGTATGTTGCTAAAGCGACTTGCATACCCATGTCGATACAGCGATTTGATGAGCACTTTCGGTAGACCGGTTCCTGAAATCTCAATGATAAGCAATCAAGTTGTTGATTTTATCTTTGAGCACCACAGTCACCGGATCACTGGTTGGAATCACACAGTTCTGAACGCCCATTCATTGCAGATCTATGCTGACGCTGTCTCGAACAGAGGAGCAGCGCTGGACAACTGTTTCGGCTTCGTAGATGGAACAGTTCGGCCAATTTGTCGACCAGACCTCAATCAAAGACTGGTATACAATGGCCATAAAAGGGTTCATGCCCTAAAATTTCAATCAGTTGTCACGCCAAATGGATTAGTTGCTAATCTTTACGGTCCTGTAGGTAAGTTTTCTTTTTAAGTATAGCTTTCACTTGCAAGTTTCTTTCTTACCTTGAGACTGCTTGAGAGGATAGTCCTCAGCTGAAAACCTTGGGAAAAAAATGGATTAAAAAAAAAAAAAATTCAGGAGCTAATGAGTGATACCTCCTGAAAAATCGAATCACCTTTTTACACACCAACTGGACTAATGATCTGTTGTCTTCTCTTCCACTGTTGCTCTTTAAACTGCTGTAGCATTTGATCCACCATCAAGTGAACATCCTTGCATAATCACTAATCGCATGCCCCCATTTGATATTCTGTTTGTTTGCATGATATATAGAAAACTGTCTGTGTTTGTTCATTTCGTTATATGTTTTTTTTTTGTTACTTTTAATCTAAATATTTTTAATTATATCTGAATATATACACTGAACCCAAACCATACAAGTCACTGGCTTTGACCTTTAAATAAATAAACCTCTTTGGATAAATAGATTTTGGATGTTTAAGATAATTTTGGATGTTTAGTTTAAAACTTAACCAAGATCCAATAAAGCAAACACAATTAATGTGGAGTATTTGCCTTACTAAAGGGTGGAGTGCTACATCCAAAATTTAAAAATCTAAAAATCAGATAGCCTCTCTCCCAAGCTGAAACTTACATTCCATTATGTATGTAACACTCTCTTTACCATTAGAAAATCCTGTAATAATTTTTTTTTTCAAATTTGACAAGAGGTTCATTGCACATCATGAATGTAGTATGAATGTTTTTGGGGTTTCTTTGTTCGTATTTTCAGAGGGCAAAAAGCATGATGCAGGGATGCTGCGGGACTCTGGCCTCTACAATGATCTTCAACGCTATGCATTCTCACCAACAGGCCAGCCACTATGCATTTATGGGGATCCTGCTTATCCATTACGAATACACATTCAAGCACCATTTAGAAATGGAATCTTGACCCCCCAGATGCAAAACTTTAATGCCGCAATGAGCACAGTGCGAACCTCAGTGGAATGGTTGTTTGGGGATGTGGTGAATTCTTTCTGTTTTCTTGACTTCAAGAAAAACTTAAAGATAGGCCTGAGTCAAATAGGAAAAATGTACATAGTTTGTGTGCTACTCAGGAATGCCCTGACATGCCTATATGGAAATTCCACTTCCGAGTTTTTCAATTTGGATCCCCCCACTTTACAAGAATACTTTGCTTAATGCCCTATTTTTTTTCCTATCACAATAACAACAACAACAACAGCTTAACAGCAACAAAGCATTTTTTCTGTTGTTTGTCTATAACAGCTCCAACTGGACAGTCTATTTAGACTAAAAAAATATTTCACTTTGATATGTGAAATGTATGAAATTGAAATATTAAAGATCCAACAAGTACTTGAAACATACAAGCCAGTTATACAGTTAAAATGTAATAATCCTTAACATTGAAAAAGGGTGAGACTAATACCAAGTACACAGGTTGAAATAAAGTTTCAGAAAGCCAAGGTCTTATCTGTTAATATTCAGAGCCTGTCTGGTAAACACAACCAATTAAAACACAACTTAGTGGGCAGAAAAGACTTGTTGTTCACTAGTTCTAGCCCATTTTGTTGGTAAGTTTATCAAGCACGGCCATGAAAGCCTGGGACTGTTGCATCATCATCATTTGGATGTTATTAGTTTGAACCTGTTGCTGCTGCTGTTGCTCCTGCATTAACTGCATCATGGATTTCTGCTGATCTAGAAATGAGGTTAGCTTTTTTTCTTCCAGTTCCTGTTGTTTACGCTTGAGTGACAGCTCTTCCTCTTTGAGTACTTTGTCACTCTCACTTTTCTCTCGCAGATACTCAATTGTATCATTCCCACTTCTCCTCTTCTTCTTCTGACAATCCTGCTCTCCCTCTTCAACTGCCCTCTTCTGAGTTTCTCCCAACTTTTCCATAGCCAGTTTTTTCTCATACTTTCTGCCTTATGCTTGTCAGCCTCATCTTTTTCTTTCCTTCTCCCATCACCATCTTGATGTTCAGTTTCTGCAGCTTCTTCCATCTCAATTATCTCTGCTAGTGCTTGTTCAAGCTCTGTGGGTTCAGGGTTTATTCCACTGGCTTTTTCTTCATCTTTCATTTTCTTTTTGTATTTTTTTATCAAAACTGCAATGTGGTCACGCACTGATCGTTTTGTGACAGAAAAGTAGACATCTGATGTGCTGTTCAAGTTGGCACTGATTCTGTCCCACAGCCTTCCTCTTTCATTTGAATTTTTTTTGGCCGAGTATGGATTGACTGATAAAACTTCTCTACATAAAAAGTAGATCATGATCTTTAGTCCACACTTGCACTCCTGGAAAGTTGAGACTGTGCAAAAAAAAAAAAAAAAAAGGTGTGTATGTTGTAGGTTAAAATGAACCCCAGGTTAAAATGATTTCAACCTAGGTTGATTTGTATTTTCCTTTGTTTTAGATGTAAATTACCCACCTTAACAAAGAAAAATACAAATCAACCTAGGTTGAAATCATTTTAACCTGGATTCATTTTTACCTACAACATGTATTCACTGCCACTGAAAACCAGCTTGTTCAATACCAACCGTCACTTTTTAAAGAGAGTCTCAGGGTTGGTTGATGTGTAAATTTCTCTACATTTCCATAATTTTTTTTTCACATCAATTGATCCAAGTTTATTTCTCTTTTCTGATCAAAACTATAAAGACTGTCTATGAAGCATGAAAGAAATCAATTTTTTCTCAGACAGCATGGTGGTCAATTTTAAAAGTAAACAAAGTTTTGAACAAATTATTCTGAGTATAATAAAATACAGCCAGTTAAACTTAAGGATAATCCATAGTCAGTGGAGGGCAGGTGAATTACAAATGAATGATAACAACAAGCAGAATGGTTAGAATGGAACTGAAGGCAAATTGGCAATTGAAGACTGTAAGTTATGCTGACACGGTTGAAAAACAGTAAGATAAAAACTTTCGGGAAGCCATGCAAAAGCTTTCATAAAGTTTCGGTGACATAAAAGTTGCTTGATGCTCGTAAACCTTTTATTTTTTCGATGTCACTCAAACTTCACGTTTTTGAACTGTTTAGGTCGTGTTTGAGAATCGAACATAAATGAATTTCCCCCTGAATTAAACAAAATTCGCCTTCAGTCCCTGAAAACATTAAAATACACACAGTTGTCGATTCTGTCAAGTACGTTATCACTACCCTCAAACAAGTGTGAAAAAATATGAAAAACATGTGAAGGAAAATCCTTACTCTGACATCCCGGATACGCACGAGGCCATTGAACAGAGTGATTTGTTAGCGTTTTCTCACTTCTTTGCACCTGTGGAAAAAAGAGAGGCGTACCAAAAGTAAGAAGATATGTTCTGAATTACAAAAGTGACAAAAATCGGCAAATGAAAGTGCAATTTTATGAAAATTTCAGGTAAAGTCTACTCACGTTCCACTCACGACGCCAAAATCAAAACATGGCGTTCTGTTCAGAGATTGAACGCGGTCCCAGCCAAGAATGGTCATGCGCAATACTCGCAAGAGGCTCATCTTAACTTCCGGTCGCGTTCTACACGGAGGACGTCCTCAAATCTTAAGGTCCCTAATATATCAAACATGAGACGCAGTGTTTCATCACCCGATGAAACACCGAGAAGAGAGTTGAAAATACGACGCGCAGCGGAGTATTTTTGACGAACTTCGAGGTGTTTCATCTGGTGATGAAACACTGTGTCGAATGTTTGATATTTCTTCTCAAACAAAATCATTTTTGAAGGAGAAATTAAGGATGCAAAAATGAGCAGTTTTTCATCTGATATCCAAACACTCATTAAACATTAATTTCCTTTGAATTTTCTTCATGAATTATTAATGAGTTTGAGAAGTATGTTTTTAAAATTATTTAGCTGTCGAACCAAATTCTTTCCTTTCTTGTAGGTACAGTATGGGTAAGAAGATTTGGTTATCCATGCATCTGAGAAGTGTTGGTAATCACGTGACCGTACATCCTCCTGCCCTTCCCCCGGCAGTCTGCACAACAGAGAAAATAATGTGAAATGTCACGTTTTATAGCTAGTGTGGAAGCCTGTAACCTGTCTTTAACTTGATGATAGTGGAGCTCCACGAGCGCACCAAGCGCTCGAGCGAAGCGCCATTGCTAAGAAAATTTGGTAACCTATCCATCTGAGAAATTTTCGTTGTGACGACAGCGTAGGCCGTCGGTCCGTACATTCTCCGGAGACAGCCGGTCTGGGGATGGAGTACGTTATATTTTCTTGGTGGGAAATCGTGCGATGCATTTGTACAACCCACGTTTTTCCAGGCGGGAAATCACGCAAGAAATCAGTTGAGTTCAAAATGTATGCAGCATCTGGAAACTTGTTCACTGACAGCTGAACCTCACAGAGTTTCGTGTCATCTTATGATGTTTTAACTGTCTTTTTCCACTGGATGATGTAGAAAATGGAATAAAGCTGCTAGCTGTTATTCATGGCTGGTTTATTTATTGGGTTTTTGGTTGAGAAATGCACCGCCTGTCAAAGTCATCGGAGATCATCGTTTTAACTTGCTGAATGGGTATAAAAGAGGGGTGAAAAGTCTCAAGTGATTAAGTTATTTTGTTTAGGAAGAATTTGTTTTCCAAGCCTAATCTTCTGTGATCACAGGTGCGTGATTGCTACTTTTTAGGTGTACATATAAGACTATCAACTCCATGTGAGCTTTGTTTCATTCTTGGACTGCTGGCAAATTGTTTTTCTCTAAAATCACTTAGCCTTTCCCACAAAGGTCATATGATCTGCCCTAAAGTTAAGGACTGTGTAATAATTATCTGGAGGGGGGGGGAGGGGGTTCTGAAATGAGCAGAGTAGGCCTTTAAGTGAAGTTACGCCTCTCCCCCCCCATTTTAGACGAGACAAGACACTGCTTTATTTATTTATTTATTTATTTATTTATTTATTTTAAGATAAGATCACTACCAGCCCCCATCTCCCCTCCCCTTCACATCCTATCTTTTTGGAGGAACTTTATAGCTTATAGAATTTTAAATTACCTTTACGCATTTAATTGAGCGATATCTTTGTGAGAGATGTACATTCTTCAAAACTCTGCTCAGTGTATCCATCTCCACTGGTTTCGCTTGATTCACCTTCAGACATGTTCTCCCATCTTCTTCTTCTCCTTCGGTTTCTTCAGACATACTTTCATCATCTTCCTCTTGATGCCTTTCAGTTTCAAATGTTCCATCTGCATACATATTGAGTACTCGTTCAATTAATTGGCCCTTGTTTCCAGATAGCTTTACACCTTGGTGTCGAAGATATAGTGTTTAAGTTGCTTATTGGTCGATCCCGGGGGGGAGTACTCCCTTACAAGAAGCTTATAGGGATGTGCCGCTGGATGGGGTCGCATTTTCACGACTGTAGTGACTATAATGAGGTCGCATTTTCGATAGATTTACTAGAATGGGGTCGCAAAATTTTCGGATTTTGGGGGTAAGTAGGGAGTAGGGATTCAAAATGGGAAGATTCTCGGTTAAAAAATCAGAAAGTTGTTGTATATTAAATTTAACAATAAGTTCGCATTGACCGCATTACATTGCGGCGCTTGAAACCACGTTGATAAGGTAGATGCATAAATAGAAAGTGACTAAGTTGGGATCGCGAAAATTACATTTTCCAAAAGGTGATGGGGTCTATAATTGGCCAAAAAATAGACTATAATGGTCTAGGGGCTCTGAGAGGCCAGCGGCACATACTCAGTAAACATTAACCAAAGTACCCCCCACCCAGATTGGTCGACAGCCTTTCGACATCTTCCCTGTTCTCCCAGCATATTTTGCTGGAATGGTGTTTCTCTCCAGTTTTCTTTTCTCTGCCTTAGAAGCAAGAAATCCAAGGTGCTGAACTATTCTTTACAAAACCTTTCGTCAAGGTTTAGCTTTGAACATGCTTCTTGTGCTGCTTTGTCATCAGAAGAGGGCAACTTTCCTTCCAGAAATATTTTCTTCAAATTCACACTATTTTTTTGTTATTTTTGTTTTTTGTCCATCGCAACAGTCCAATAACCACGCCAGTTGTTCAATGACCACACAAGCAGGACATTGTTCACAGCTTTTGTTACTGATTAGGCCTCAAATTGTCATGTTTAGTAAGGTTTGTTTTGCCTGTTTGTGATTTATGTCAAACTACACATACGTTGTGACATGTTTGTTATTGATTTTTTTCTAAAGAAGCCTTTAATAACACACTCTCTTGAGTTTGCAGATTATGCATCATTTTATTATTACAGGTTCTAGGTGTGCCATGTACTGTTCTTGATATTCTTAGAAGTCATTCAATATTAACAAAGAAGTTGAGTTAATTTGAATAAATTTAAGTGTACCACTTAAACATCAATATAACTTGTGAAACCCCTCTATGTTTAAAAAATTGACATCAAGCCCCTCCACCCTACACCACAATTTAACTTTAGCCCTCCCCCATTAGATTTAGAACCCCCCCACCCCCTCCCCACCTCCAGATAATTATTTCACAGTCCCTTAACTGATCTGTGGATTACAAGTTTATTGTTTGATTAAGATAATAAACTTATCAACGGAAGCTTTGCTTGTAACCCTGGCTAAGTCTATATATTAGGCCAGTATGGTCAATTGACAGCTGTCAAAACAGGGTATGCGCTGACCAGTATCACATGACCGTATCGAAGGCTCAGGTGCTAACCGTGAGTATGGAAGTCGTGTTTTTTAAGTTTTTCCCTTGAGCAGTTATTTTTTTTTTTTCTGCTAATAGTCAAAAGTCATATGGTCCTCCCCTAAAACAGTCCATTTTCGAGTTCGCTATGACTGCTGAATTAAAGAAGTGAAGACGCATCTTTTACAGCCTTAGCCTCAATCTGAAATAATATATTCACAAATTCCAACGAGAAAAAGGTATGTTTATTACTCTGTCTATTGTGTATATTCAAATTTCAAACGCTTACTTGCCAGAATTTCTGAATATTTTACTTTTCGTCGAGGCTAACCCTGTATGAATGTGTCGTTAATGTTTATATTCAGCGGTAATTTTAAATTCGAAACTGGACTATTAAGTATAGATTTGTGGATTACTTTGCAATGGATCCAAGTCCATCGTCTGAAGACAATTAAAATGCATAAACGGGAGCTTTCCTTTTAACTCTGGATAAATCTATATCTTAATACCTGCACACTTGTGTCCACGGCGTTATGTGCCATTTTCTCAGTTTTCCGGCTTTTAAAAGGGTTCATTAAATACCCACAATACCTTTCGGGTTGTTGCGTGCACTTTTGCGCTCTTTTCTAGAAATAGTGTAGCTATATTCTTGTAGACGATGCATGTCATTTATGGGTGATAAGATTTAGCTTGATTAAGCTTGACGCTTGATTTAGCCTGACGAAGCTTGATTCATTGTGTGAAAGTTCAGTTCTGCGCGCGTCAAACGTAATTTCAACTGAGGTACGTTGACTAGCTTACAGTAAGCGCGTTTTTGTTTTGCTTTTGCGAGAAACCGAACATCGGAAGTTCCACTTCACAAGCGGCAAGGCGAGTTATGTATGCTTTAAGCTTAATTTATTTCCTTTTTTCCGTAGGTAGACGTTTGTGCATGTGTGCGTTTGTGTGTTGTCCATTTTACAATTTGTGTGTCTGCGGAGGGCCGTGCCGTAATTTGTTTTATTCAATTTGGCTTCCAAATTCTCTGGTTATTCAAGGAAGCCAATGCCTTTCTGCTATCTAAATATAGTGGTGTAATTACTTTACATTTAAATTTCGTTCTTTTGCTGTTTAGAATAACAGAGTTAGTCGTTCTTGTTCGTTGTTGCAAACATGGCCAAGAAGTCTTCAACGAAAGGTTCGAAATAGGACTTCAGCGCTTTTGAAGTTTGATAAGAATCCGTCGAAAAAAGTTTGGTTTAAGCATCGCTTGATACGCTGATACTGGATACTATACTTAATATCACTTTGCAAATTTCAACATCAGTCGGGTGAAATTTAATAAATCTTTTCACGATAATGGCCCTATGTTCACACCTGTTCTATTTCAAAGGTATCCGTAACGCTAATAATGTTTTGTCAAAGGAAAAAGAAAAAACAAGATCGAAAAGAAAAACTTAATAGGAATTCACTAACCATACAAGTTACATTTCGATATTTTTTATAAATAGGAAAACACTTTTGACAACGCACTCGTAGGCTCCTCAAATATACCTGTAAATGTAATTGTTTTTCTTGTGTGCTTATACCAATTAGTTATGGAAGAAATTAGATATATCTCATCTTTAACAACGTTTGCATCTAGAATTAGAAAAACAAACATGACGGGAACTAGTTAATAATTCTAACTGTCAGAATTACTATTCATGCCACTCTTAATTTATTTTTAGTGCTTATATCCTTATATATAGCGATACATGCTTGTCAGACATTTTATAGACCTAATTTACACCACTATATTTATTATTTTAAGCATTTTATTTCTGTGTATGTTTTTATGGAAGTACTTGGAAGATCATGTGTTAAGGTGGCTCGATTGGATTTTTCAGGCTTTAAGCATTTACTACGTTGCCATTAAAAAAGATATGGAAAACCGATTACCACAGCTTTCTCAGACAAAAGATGAGCAATGGGCGCTTTGTTGTCATCGGAGTCGTCATAGCAACGCCATTATGACTTCATTATCTATTTTCCCTTGCATCCCCCATTTCTCGTCACTGGGATTTTTTTTTGAAATTTTTTTCCACCAATACCTGCCCCAATGTTCGCGGAGTTTGAGCAAAATCTATGAGAACGCCGTTTCAAATTATTATTTTGCGATGAAGTTTTTATGGTCAGAAACACAGTGTAAACTGGGCAATCTTGATGTTTTTTCGTTATCTTTGGAAAAAAACAAGAGCTTTTGACAATTTCACCGCAAAGTAGATCCAACCTTTTCGAAAGCGTGTGTGCAAGATCATGTGGATAGCTTTAGCCAATTGCCGAAAGATAAAGATTGATTAGCGTTACTGGGAATTTTTTCCCACAATGTTTTCCTCCAATACCTACGACAATTTTCGTGAAGTTTGAGCAAAATGATAACGTTTGCGAGTTATTTTGGCATGACGTTTTCACGGTTACAAACACGGTTAAAACTGAATAATCTTGATGTTCCGCCGTTATTTTTGGAAAAAAAAAAGACGTGCGTGTGAAAGATCATGGGGATAGCTTTAGCCAATTGCTAAAAAAGAAGGATTTGATTACCATCAAGATTTTTTTGTTTTTATTGATGTTTATCACAATTTTACAACGAATTTAAACAAGATAAACTCAAAGGCAAGAAGAAAGAAATAAAAAGAAGAGCAAACGTATTTCATAATTCACAGAGTAAAACACTACAGTTAGTTAAGGAAAGAAAAAAAAGTAGAAAAAAACCACTACGTCAAGGTTTCAACGGAATATACTAAGGGAAGAATTATAAACTGTGATCAAGCCAAAGTACGATTAAATGGCCATTTGTTAAATTTCTAGAAGCAAAATAAACTTATGTAATCTTAACATTAGCTGGTTATGTAAAATTGAAGCCTTAAGCCTTTTCTGTCCTTTCCTGTCTTAAGAATTGAAGCCTGTAGAATTGAAGTCTTAACATTAGCTGGTTATGTAGAATTGAAGCCAGGGGCCATTTGAATGAATAATCACTACTATTTTAATTGGGAAGGCAGTTTTCAATCTGACCACATGGATAGTGTAAGTAGACAACAAGCTTTCATTTGCTTTCTCGTGTTTTTTCTTTATAGATGCTTTTCAATTTAAGGTATCCGAGAAGCTGAACTTTTTGAGGGCAGCTTGGAGAAAGTCAACCCAGCAAATTGTAACCAAACCAAACATGGTACGACACGGTACGAGAAGTTTGCGTAGTATTATTTTTCCATTTGCCTGCATTCTAGTTTTTGGTATGGTGACAATGTTCTTGCTTGAATATTATATTTACATGCAGTTTTGGCATAAACGCCTCGAAATAGCAAACAAACGTGGCCAATACAATGCTGGTACAGAAAAACATCTTAATCAAAATGGTTTCAACAGAATGGAAATTAAACGATCTCGAATCTTATGTTGGATACCAACCTCTCCAACCAGCCTCACTAAAAGAGCAAAATCAGTGAAGGATACATGGGGGAAACGCTGTGATATGCTTTTGTTCTTCAGTTCGAAAGCGGATTCCAGATTTCCTGCAATCGGGTTAAATGTTAGAGAAGGAAGAAACACACTGTTCGACAAAACCCGTGCATCACTCAGATATATTTATCAACACCATCTGCACGACGCTGATTGGTTTTTGAAGGCAGATGACGACACTTACGTGATCGTGGAAAATCTCCGAAATTTTCTGACCAAGTTAAATCCCTCGGATCCTCATTATATCGGAAGGATGTTTACTACGCATGGCGGATACAACACTGGAGGGGCTGGCTACGTTTTCAGTCGCGAAACGTTAAGAATATTCAAGAAAGCGCTGGACGAGGGTGGCTGCCCACGAGGAGGTGGTGAAGACACATTTGTAGGAAAATGTCTCAAATCTCAGGGAGTGAGGCCCGTGAGTACGAGGGATTCAAGCGGGAGAGAAACATTTTTTCAGTTTAGAACTGCACCCCAATTGATACCAGGCCGTCCACCGCATGGCTTCCTCTCGAACTACAGCTTTCCTCTTCCTTATAAAAATGGACCCGAATGCTGCTCAGATTATCCAAATACTTTTCATAAAGTCACACCAGCGATGATGTATCTACTTGAATACTTAATCTATCGTGTCAAAGTTAAAACAATATATAAAGGAACAATATATAATTGAATTTGTGTAAAAGGGTTCAAAGCTGGAAAACTTATGGTTAGTCTCTAAAGGGGGCATTGTTTTACTCTGACTAAAGCTACAGCACCTAGACGGAAATTCGCTTTCAACGTTTTTCCCTTTTTGTTTTTGTTATACATCTTTTAAGATCACTTTCAACATAAGTATAAATAATTATATTATTCTAAACATCCTGTCGGTCGCAGATACGGGTCTTGATTTCCTGGGGCCGCTTTTCAACATTTTAAGTAATTTCCCTTTCAAAAGTTACGTGAAAAACTCAAATCAGGCCTGAGATGATCACCAAAAGTACTGCGAGGAATTTTAGAAAGTGCTTGTGTAACTTATTTTCACAGACACTTCACCATTGGCCAGTCTGAACATACACGATTGCAGAGGTCGAATGTGGTTCCCATATATTTTTCAAGGAAATTTTCGGTTATTTTCTTTTCAAGCAGTCAAACTACTAAATTGTCTGCATCTATACTTTGACAGGGTCAGTCAAACCCAGATGATGTCACAACAACCCTTATATCAGTCAAATGGTGAATTTTTAAAAAAGTTTTCTTTTTTCATTCAGGAACGTTTTATTCTGACTCAAGAGCTGTAGTTGTTGGGTGTGTTATCGGGCAGACAGGACTGGTGAATTCGCTACTTTCCAAATACCATCGCATTCAGTGCAGGCTGGGCAAAGTATAGGCGTGAAAGGGACCATTAACTAAAGTTTTCGATCCTGAAAATTATATGCAAGGGCGGGGCTGCCATACTAAGTAGAATACAAGCAATTTGGGAGGGCGTTTCAGATAAAGTCACTAGGGACTTTAAGATCAAACAACGCGGACGTTAACGAGAACGTCGAAAAAACAATAGGTTTGATTAGCAAAACAACAACTTTGTACGTGCACCATGCTTTTTTTCTACATTTCTCTGCCTGTTTTTGCACGACTACGACGTGAACATGCCTAATTTCGCGTTTTATGGAGGACGTAAACAAGTAACGACGAAATTTTATTTCTCTTACTGTACTTGGATATGGTGCCTAGGAATTCAAGTCCAAGAGGGTTCGCCTACATTTGACAAAGTAAGTGGGTAGGAATAAGTGCGATATAGACTGAAAGAACGCAAATTCACTTTTTATGCGACGTTCTCATTGCCGTCGCGTCGTTGGATCTACTATAAGGAACAAACTGCGTCTAGCAGAATTTTCACGGAAATTCTTTGGGTATGATGTTTTTTGTTTGTTTAAAAGCACTAACTTCTTGGCGCACTTGTTAGGAGTTTCCCGAGCATACCAGTAATCCGCCAGGTTCGACTCTTTTCTGAACTTCTTGTTGCTGTTGTTACCGTTGCTTTCTTCGTTTGTTTTGTTTGGTTTCTTTTTTCTCAATAATCGACGTGCCACATACTGATAACGACCTGTTTGAATTCCATCCAGTTTCTGATTGTAAGGAAGTACGGAAAGTGATGATGGCCTTACCTGCTAACAAGACGCCAAGGCATCGTCTCAGTAATAATGGATTGTCTTGAGTACATTCTCCTGATAATGACGAACATAATCAACCACTCATTTACTTGCTCAATTTTTTCGCAAGCCACGAAGTGAAATGGTCCCTCCCCAAGAGGGGGACCACAAAGTACCAAATAATAATCGGCCTCTCTTCTCTTCTGTAGACTGTGCCCATGAAAGCTAAAGTAGCTGAGGGAATCACCCTGGGTCAATTAAACAAATAGCTGCTTTACCCAGAAAGCGAACTCACTCGTCATCAAAGACACCACTGGACGCAATTATTGAGCTTGCTAGTCATCGATGACATATCGTTAATGCCATGAATAAAAAGCAAATTGCGGCAGGGGTCCATATTGACTTAAGCAAGGCTTCCACAGCCTATTCTATTCAGCCCTATTTTGTAAATAACAGAATTTGGTTACTTCCAACGAAGCTGTTCTGTGGTTTGGAATTTACTGTCAGAACCAGTTACTATAGCTCATCGGGTACCTTAGGGCTCAGTTCTTGGCCCGATACTTTTCAGCCTTTACATGAACGATCTAACCGAAGTCGTCAAGTTTAGTAACTTCGAATCTTACGTTGATAAAAGAGTAAAAAACCCGCAAATAAGAATCTGCATTTTCCCATGTTAGCCGCCTAAACAGGCTTTTCTATTACATAAATAGAGGATATTACATGGCCGCGCGGAGATACGAAATTTCTCTTCGAGTGTTGAAAAATATTTCACGAGTGAGCGCATAGTCTGCTACACAGCCGTTTTTAGTGTCGTCACGCAACGCTCCTCCCCACTAACGGCTACTGAAAACCGAACTACATTCCTTTCCCGTGATTAGCCAATTATAATTCAGCTCCCATTTTCTGGAAGGTGTTCGCGCCACCTTTGCGGTACTGTGACTCCTCCAATCACAGCTTTGCTTTTATCGTTGCCCCATGTGTGAATGACAGAATAATCAAAATCGTCACGTGAAAACAAGCAATTAACTACAGTGTTGTCGTAGTCGAGTCCTATTCAAAATTTAGGAGATAAGCAGCAACAGCAAGCAAGTCGAGCAAATTGCGATGCACAACATGGATGTGCTCATAAAGTTGCCAGGTATAGTTTCGGGAAATCGCTCATCGATAATTTATAACATTGCTTTTTGAATCAGTACCCTTGAGAGTTTAGTCTTCACAGAACACAATGAGCACATTCGGTACATTAAATTCTTCACTACATATCAGCACATATGCACGTTAAATGAAGAACGAACCGATCCTGGTAAAAGTTAGTGGGGAGGAGCGTTGCGTGACGACACTAAAAACGGCTGTGTAGCAGACTAGTGAGCGCAACGAACGAGTGAAATATTTCTTTTCAACACGAGAAGAGAAATTTCGTATCTGCAAGCGGCTATGTAATGTTCTATTTATTATATAAACGCCAAAGGAATACCAAACCATTTCGCTTTAATAGTTTTTTGTTGTGAAAGGCGCGATTTATTATGTAGTCATAGCAAAGGTGATATTTTCACATGTGAAGATAACATGTTGTTTTCACATGTGAAGATATCAAGTTCTCGCGCGAAAGCTCACCTGGTATTTCATTGGTGTTTATATAATAAATGGCAATTTATAATAGCACAAATTTAGGCTATTTTAAAAAGGTTCTCTCTTTTTAAAGAAAAAATAGATTTTGTAGCTAAGAGGTATTGACGGGTATCAAGAGAGGATAGAGTTTGTTTTGTTGTCTGCAGACCATAACATTGCAATTGGAGTGATAAGACACCTATGTTTCCGCTGAAAGAGCATACTGAATGTTGACTTATCTTATTTGCCTAAGTGTACAGAACGTTCCTTTTAGATTTTAGAAAATAAGAATCAATGTTTCAAATTTTAGGGTAAACAGGTTCTTGTATAGAAGGGACCTAACTGGCAAATTTTTGTCTAACAGGTTCTTACTCGTGGGTTTTTACTGTAATTAAAATTTATATATTCTTCGAATAATAGCCGTCCCTCGAATAATCGCCCCCTTTGACCAAAATATTTAAAATAATCGCCTCTCTCGAATAATCGACCCCCCACCTCACCCCTCTCGCCATCCTCTCTTTCTTTTGTCCCTTCCCTGTCAAGTTAAAATTTGAATACTTACAAAATCACGGTTTTTGTTACAGTTTTTTCTAAGATAGTTTTCATGCATTTCACTTTTTCATCTATTCCTTGGATATTGACATTGAAAGTTCTTATTCCTAACAGCTTGATATTTTGATATTGCTATATTTCAACGTTATTTCAATGTAGGTACGTATTTGTTTCGTTTTTGTTTTGTTTTTTTGCAAGAAACCCTCACTACTTCGGAAGTTTCACTTCACAAGTGCAAAGGCGATTTCTGTATGCTTCGAGCCTGACTTTTAATCCTCTATGGCTTAGCGGTATTTATAGAATAACTAAGATAGTACGCTCGCACTGATTGGCTGAGAGGAGTGTTTGCATCAGTGCCATAACAAAGAGTTTTCCGTTTGTTCTCAGGAAAGTTATTTTATAAAAGCAATAGAAAACTTTTTTCCGGTGTTTGCATAGCCTGACATAAACACTCGAGGGGTTACGAGAATTCTCGACAATTATGCAAACCCTCGACTTGGTCTCGGGTTTCCTCGAATTCTCCCAACCCATCTCGTGTTTATATCACGCTGTGCAAACACCGAAAACGTTTTCTATGGCTTAAATATTACTAAGTAAACTCTCCATCTCTCTTTGTAAAGAATGGCAAAATTTGAAAATTAAAATAAAACAAGTTTTGCTACGAAAGCGTGAACTTATCTCTCGAGGAACGTATATGCATTAAAAGGAATACTTTTTCTTTTACAATCACTGTTTAGATAGCACTGAATCTCCCAAAATAAGTCCTTTTTAAACCTACACAACAGCTCGCCCGGCCACCACGTACATGCTGCGCTGGGCAAAAATTCACGCCAATCTATCACGAAACGAAGAAATTTCAGTTTCAAAGTGAAAAATTGTATAAATATTTAGTTTTTAATTTAGTTCTAGTAAAATTTCGGAAGGATCGATAGTTTCTTGTGTTTGAATTTTTGATGACGTCATCTGAAAACCAGTTAATGATATCGACAATTATCACCCAAATTTGGTCAATAACCGTGGTTCTGTAATGTTTAAAACACGAACAGCGGTGTTTTCGAGCTCGAATTTTTAACCGGTGGCCGTAAAACACGTGCTGTGAGTGCTTTAAACAGCTTCAAAATTGTCCCCGGAGTATTTCATTTCGATAGAATTGTTAAATATTTCATTCCCCTTTATAGAAAGTGTTGATTGAAAATAATGACAAACAAAAGCAGCTAAGATGACAAATGTCGGGAAGAAATAGTTAACATGCAAATGCCTCATACAGCTGAGGTACACAGTTAAAAAGCCTACTTGTTTTCGCAATACCGCTATTCAGATGAAAGAAGTTTCCACAGTTAACCGGTCGCTCAAAAGTAACAAAATTCTCGAGTAGCATGCCGTTTAATCTAACTGTAACGCGACATGATGGTCATTTCGCGAAACTGCAAACGATATACTGTAAAGAATTAAATTTTGCCGTTTGGGACTCATTTCGCCCATCCCTTCTGGAAATGGTATTAGTAGTATCTTGACATGGACCGCGGTTTGGTGCTTTCTCGGTTAGAAAACTTTGTATGAAACTGGTCGACTGGTTGTTGTTGGTGTTGTTTTTTTTTTCCAAGGATGAACATTTTTTCTGCATTTTTTTCTGTCTTCGGTAGAAACAATTTGTTAAATTGTTGACTTTTCATTTATTTGCAAATTAGGAGGACCGTTTTATAAGAAATTTCATTTTTGTTAGTAATCAGTATTCCACTGTTTCAAAGAATTAACACAGTATTTCCACTGGGGCTGAATTCAAAGACCGCCCCCTCGTGCCTCCTACTTCTCAGTTTGCTGTCAGTTTTTAATACCGCGTATGAAGGTCGTTACAGGTGATTAAATTTGCGAAGTCTATTGGACAATATGCCTACTGAATATTAATGCGTTTTAGAAGAAGGATGCTCGATGCAGTTTTTAATACGACCCCATGCGCAGCGTAAGTACAAAATAAGCTTTCATT
Source organism: Porites lobata (assembly GCA_942486035.1). Lineage (NCBI taxonomy): Eukaryota > Metazoa > Cnidaria > Anthozoa > Scleractinia > Poritidae > Porites > Porites lobata. Next base: position 1,036,254 of record CALNXK010000094.1, read on the forward strand.
TGCTTTCTCGTGTTTCTCTGTCGAAATCCTTTTTTATTACAAAGTTTCTGAGAAGTTGAACTATCTAAGGGTAGCTAGGAGAGTTTACACCCGACAGATTCTTAACAAACATGGTCCGACTGGATTCAAGTTTGCCTAATTTCATCTTTCAATTTGCCTGCATTCTAGTTCTTGGTATGGTGACAATGTTCTTCTTGGAACATAATAACTACATGCAGTATTGGCATAAACGCCTCGAAATAGGAAACAAACGTAGCAAATACAATGCTGGTGTAGACAGGCATCTTAAGCAAAATGGTTTCAACTTAAAGGAAATTGAAAGACCTCGAATCTTATGTTGGATACCAACCTCTCCAACCAACCTCGCAGCAAGAGCAAAATCAGTGAAGGATACATGGGGAAAACGCTGTGATATGCTTTTGTTCTTCAGTTCGAAGGCGGATTCCAGCTTTCCTACAATCGGGTTAAATGTTGGGGAAGGAAGAAAGAGACTGTTCAACAAAACCCGTGCATCACTCAGATATATTTATCAACACCACATAAACGACGCTGATTGGTTTTTGAAAGCAGATGACGACACTTACGTGATCATGGAAAATCTCCGCTATTTTCTGTCCAAGCTAAATCCCTCCAATCCTCATTATATCGGAAGGATGTTTACTACTTATGGCGGATACAACACTGGAGGGGCCGGCTACGTTTTCAGCCGCAAAACGCTAAGAATATTCGAGAAAGCGCAGGACGAGGGTGGCTGCCCCCTGAAGGGTGGTGAAGATATATTTGTAGCAAATTGTCTGAGATCTCAGGATGTGAAACCCGTGAGTACGAGGGATTCCAGCGGAAGAGAAACCTTTTTTCATTTTAAAATTGCACCACAACTGATACCAGGCCGTCCACCTCATGGCTTCCTCTCGAACTACAGCTTTCCTCTTCCTTATAAAAATGGACCCGAATGCTGCTCAGATTACCCAAATACTTTCCATAAAGTCAATCCAGAAATGATGTATCTACTTGAATACTTAATTTATCGTGTCAAAGTAAAGGCTTAGAGTAACAAACGGAAAAGTTTGAAAAGGTTAAATCTATAAAACTTATTAGTCTAACTTGCAATTTTTTTTTACCGTAACAGTGATGAAGACTGTGACAAGTTGCGTGACATGTCACTGATTCCCCGTATGTGTATGTAGCGTTGTCGTAACAACCATGTGCTTGTGACTGAAGTTGTGGTTCGTAGTTCGGTTTCTTGTTTTCGCCTTTCTATCTAATTTAAGAGAATAGCATATTGATACATTTGGCCTGTTCCAGGCTCTGAGATAGTGGGAAAGACGCGAAAGTAAAAGGCACGCGAAAAGCTGGCGGGGCGAAAAAGATTAAATTAGAACTAAAAGCTTCCTACTCTTAAGAGCTAGTGTCAACATAAAAATTATGAGTTTCCTAAGTTAAATTACTACTCTGTCCATTTTGGGTAAATGTGTTGAGAGGGACATCAAGTTTGGAGACAAGATGTCTCACTCCTGAAAAGCACACTCTTAATATTTATCTTTCTTAATGAAAAGCTTATCAGTAAATTGGGTATTCATCATGTTTCATTTTCAAAGGTAAACACTAAGAATGTTCTAGAACCTTAAAGGCCTATTAATCGGATATTTATCGAACTTTCATTAACTTTCCATATATCTTCAAAATCGGGGAGATGAGTCCTGTAACACATTCATGCCAATGATCGGGTTTTTGATCGTTGCACGCACTGGCTGAGGTTGATTTCTGGTGCAAGTCATGTTTGTCATATTCAGATCCTATAAAACCTAGGAAAAAAACCCATTTCTTATTCATAAATCCATGTTTTATTAATCCATATTTTATTAACCTATGTTTTACCAATCCAGTCCAGTCCATATCCTATCATATGCCATTTACAACGCGTTTCAATACGGCGCGAGTTAGGATCCCGATGGGGTGGAAACTTTAGTCTCCCAATTCGAAGAAGGACCGTAAACGGGGCGAACGAAGACAACGAACTGAAACCTTGTTCGAAGGAAAAAACACCGAGCTACGAAAACTTAAGTGCAAGTTCTGCTCACAGTCTCACAGTGTTCTGAAGAAAGAGCTATGCCCTGCGTTGGGTAAAAGGTGAAATGTTTGCCGGAAAATGAATTACCGGAAGGGTTCAGAAGTTTGTGCCATGAAAGGGAAAATACGCGCAGCAAATCAAGATTCTGATTGCTCCGACTCGGACTCGGATGTGGCCTCTGTGAAGACTCTCAACGCCTTTGTTAATGGTGTCGCCTCAAAGAAAGACAAACCAATCTATGGTGAAATGCATATCAGGTCTAACCCAGTCAGACGACAAGTAGACTGTGGAGACTGTGGAGCCACTGTTAGCATCATTCCCAGAAGTCACATCAGTGACACCCAACCTAAGCCATCTAAGATTTCTCTAGGGGTGTGGAACAAGGAGAAAATGAACGCACTTGGAACCTGTAAACTCTCCCTACAGAACCCCAAGACCTCCCAGAAATACATGGTAAACTTTGATGTTTTCTCGAGGAAGAGCTCATCCCCCTGCCAAGTCCCAAACCAGCTGAGAAGATGAAACATATCACAGTCAATTACAATAAGTTAGAAAGTGTCAATGGAGTGGTTGAAGACAAGCACGATACCCTACAAACTTTTCCTGATGTGTTCAGTGAATATATTGGCGCTTTGCCTGCTCTGTGCAACTAGCCTTAAAGCCTGATGTAGAACCAACTCTTTGCCCACCAAAAGATTACCTATTGACTACTACGGGATAAAGTTAAAGACGAACTTGACAGGTTAGTTGACACAGGAGTCCTTGCCCAAGTAGATGAACCCACTGACTGGGTGGATCAGATGGCAGTTGCTACCAAATAAGATGGAAGTCTACGGATTTGTATAGATCCACGATCCCTAAACGTAGCTTTAAAGCGGGAACACTAACAGCTTCCAGTGCTCAAGGATATCCTTCGCTAGAGTAAAAGTCTTCAGCAAAGTCGACCTCATGATCAGCCATGGCTCGTTGTGGACTGAGGGCTGATATAAAGATAAAACTATCTGCGTAACGTGCTGGTGTGGAAGGTTGTCTCAGGAGGGCAAAGTAGAGTGTCTACTGGCCAAGTATGAACTCTGAACTTAGACACTGGATCTCAACTTGTGAGCCCTGCAGACTGTTTGAAATTTCCCATGGCAAAGAGACCCTCACGAGGCACGAAGTACCGCAGAGACCTTGGGAGAAAAATTAAAGTGGCTGCTGATCTCTTTACACTGGACGAGAAAAACTACCTAGTTACAGTGGACTACTATAGCGCCGGGCTATTGGGAGCTGGACAGACCGCACAGCACAGAAGCAGGAGCTGTGATCAAGAAACTAAAGGCTCATTTTGCAAAGCACGGCAGTCCCTGCCAACTTGTAAGCGAAAATGGTCCACAATTCGATGCGGCAGAATTTCAGAATTTCAAAAGTGCCTAGGACATCAAACACACACCAACATCAGCCTGCAATAGTAAGGCTAATGGGAAAGTGGAGGCAGTTGTCAAGTCTGCTAAACGTGTCCTCCGCAAGACTGCTAAAGGCGGTGACGATTTCTATCTGGGGCTTCTTGCCGAGCGCAATATTCCATCACAAGGCATTGGGAGCAGTCCAGTCCAGGGACACATGAAAAGGAGGTGGAGGACTCTTCTTCCCACAACTGACAATCTGCTGGAGCTAAGGAACCTGAACACAGGCTATGAGAGAGAAGCTGAGAGATGTGCAAAAAAGGCAAGCTCGCTACTACAGTACCACTGCTCATGACTTACCCACCTTTCGACCTTAGGACTGGCGAAATCGCCCTGGGTCAATTAAACAAATGGCTGCTTTACCGAGAAAACACCGCACTCGTCATCAAAGACACCACTCGACGGAATCATTGAGCTTGCTAGTCATCGATCACATCGTCAAGACCATGGATAAATAGCAAATCACGGCAATGGGTCATATTGACTTAAGCAAGGCTTCCACACTATTGTAAATTACAGAATTTAGTTAATTCCAACGAAGTTCTTCTATGGTTTGAGATTTACCTTTAAAACAGACATAACTCCACTCGTGTTGCAACTTCATTGTCAGGACCACTTACGATAATACATGGGGTCCCTCAGGGCTCAATTCTTGGCCCAATGCTTCTCAGCCTTAAATGAACGTTCTAACCGAACTCATCAAGTTTAATAACTTCGAATCTTTAGTTGATGACACTTAGATAAAACAGTAAAAACCCGCGAGTAAGAAACTGCATATTCCCAAGTTAGTAACGGACGGACCACTAATTTTTTGGCGGGGGCGGGGGGAGGTTGGAAAATTTTGAACACTGAAACAAATTGTATGCAAGTAAAAAAAAAAAAGTGAAAGTGTTTGCAGGAAGACGGAGACACACAAAAAAAATTGTTTGCAGCAGCAGCCGCATATAAAAAAATGTTTCCATGTGAAAATTTTCAAACCCCACCCCGTCAAAAAATTAATGGTCTGTCCCTAAATGGCAATTTATAATAGCACAAATTTAGCCTTTTTCTAATAGGTTCTTATTTTTTGAAGAAAAAATATATTGTAGCTAAGAAGTATTTACTGGGTACAGCGAAACCTGTATTAAGCGGACACCCTTGGCGAATGCTGTAGTGTCCGCTTAATACAGGGTGTTCACCTAATACAGGCTTCGATAGATAACGTCATATGAGGTGTCAAATGCCATTCAAATGAACAGTGGAAACGTTTAGTATACTCCCGGCGACTATGACGATATACGTTTGCATTAATTTCTTTATTAAAGATGATATTACCATAAACATAGATTGCAACTCAAATTTGAAGAACTCAGATGAGTGAAACAAGCTCTACAGAAACAAAACGAAATAGAAAACAACACTGCACTGTGAAACTAATCAAATAAGTTCGTCAAGTCACGTTTTTTAATGTAAAAATATTAAAATTTGTGGGTGGTAATCTTTCGCATTTCCGGTGTCTGGCATGTTGGGTGGTGAAATTTATTTACAAAGTGTCCGTTTAATACAGGTTGGCAACGATAGAAATGACCATTTCAGGTACTTTTTAGGTGTCCGCGTCCGCTTATTAGAGGTGTCCGCTTAATAAAGGTTTCATTTCAAGTAAATAAGGGTAATAAATTTGGGGACTTCGGCTACTGTCCGCTTAATAGAGGGTGTCCGCTTAATACAGATTTCACTGTTTTCAGGTTACTCCTTGTATAAAATCTTCCGTCTGCAGTTCATTACATGGCACCAGTCCAAAGTGCATGCTAAATGTTGACTTATCTTATTTGCCTAATGAGTGCACAGGACGTTTTCTTTTAGATTTTAGAAAATAAGAATCAATGTTTCAAATTTTAGGGTAAAAAGGTTATTGTATAGAGCGGACCTAACTGATAAATTGTAGCCTAACAGGTTCTTACTCATGGGTTTTTTCTGCAATTTAAATCCGCATTTTCTCGAATAATAGCCGTCCCTCTGATTGTTCACCTCCCTCGAATAATAGCCCCCCTTTGACCAAAATATTTACAATAATGGCCTCTCTCGAGTAATCGCCCTTTCGCCACATCCTCTTTCGCCGCATCCTCTCTCTCTCTCTTTTATCCCCTCCCTCTCAAGTTAAAAGTTGAATACTTACAAAAGTACGGGTTTTGTTACAGTTTTTTCTATGATAATGTTTATGTATTTCACTTTTTCCTCTATTCTTGGATATTGACATTGAAAATTAATCAAGAAACCAAATTTGGAACACTTAAAAAGACCATGTTCAGTTAATTTAATGTGATGGGATAATAAACCAAAGTATTTAGGGCATGACTTCCAGTGAGGAATATTTGAAATAATCCCCTCCCTCGAATTATCGGCATCCTTGAATAACCGCCTCCTTTCGGTGCGCCAAAAATTAATAATAATCGCCCCTGGCTATTATTCGAGGAAATACGGTACTGGAGAGAAAACACGCCCCGCGACCCGCGACACGTGACTATAGGGCAACTCATCCTGTGAGATTTTCCGGTCGATTTAAGGCATATTTGAAATCACTTCAAAGTGGTTTCACATTTCAGTGTTCTGACCTATCTAGAAAACAAAACAATGAAACTTAAAACTACGAATTGACTGAAAAACGGGAAGCAACAAAACGAGCAACTGTGCTTAGAGAGAGGTAAGCTATGCATTTTTTTTACAATTTATAGCGCCCTTTTATAATTCAAGGTTAATTATTGTAACCACATTCACAGTTTTCCCCATACCACTGCATTTAAAATTTCCATTCTTCTGTTGAAATAACACATCTAACGGTAAAGCGGATTCCTATTTCTTGTTAAGCTTGTGGACTTGAGCATTCTAGTTTCTTATCTGCTTATTTTATCAAGCAGTGGTTACTGATCTATTGATGTCATTGAAAGGAACATTAAGGCGAACCAGTTAAGCTAAAATAGATTTGGTTTCGAACAAAAATAATGGGAAGGCTGGACGATTTCTACCAAGCCGCAATTAAGCATCTTTCGTAAACATCGATCGATCCAGCATTCCGCACAGAGTGAAAACGTATCAATCGGGATGTTATGAAACTCTTCTTAGTCAAAATGGAGTCTTCAGAAAAAAAAAATACATACAAAAAAAGATAAAAATTAAGATCAAGAGTTAAAGCTTTAAGTTACGGATCACCTATATATAGTAATAAGAAAAATTAGGAACATAAACACTGATTCATGTGACGGTCATTATTATGTTTCAAGGCTCAGTGTACACATTTTGGTCCGGAAGGAAATTTCCCATGATTTTTATTAAAAGAGGAAAAAACAAAAACCCTGAATGAATTTGACCCGGGCAAAGACAGAGACATTAATGCCTCGTTTTTTGTCCATGAACTTTTAAATAAGCCAAATTGGCGTCTAGAATTCCAAGTGTCTAACTCTAAATGGGATAAAGAAACTCCTTGATCATTTTTTGAAAAGGAAATACGAGCCTGTATCTAAAAAAAACAACAACGACATCAAAACAGGCCAAATAATATTATCGGTTTATCGTACAAATGATGACACTCCCTAGCCTCCCCGCAGACGTCCTTTGGGGTTCGTTTGTCACGCATTCATTTCTCCCCACAAACGAACCCCAAAGGACGTCTGCGGGGAGGCTAGACACTCCCCGAAATAGATAGCTTCGTCCCACGAAGATTTCTGCCAGCTGCGTAGGTTTTTTCCTATTGCGTGACTGATTAACACTGTTATTCCCAGACTGCACGACTGTTCGGTCACGAACACGCGAGGCAGTCAAACGAAAGTTGTGTGTGAGTTACACGCCCACACGCTCCATTCCGCCCGAGAATATTACGCCAGCTATCGGTTCGTGCCTTGAAAAAAGAATCGATTTTGTCAGAACAAAAAAAAACAAACCGTGTTTACGGTTCAGATCCTTTCCACTGCATGTCGAGTCTACCAACCGAATGCCTTGCCAAAACGAATAGTCTGCTTGGAAGATGGCAGGCATGTGAAATCAATTTATAGTAAAGCAAGATGTATTTCTTCGGAAAAAAACAAACACTTTTATATCTGTTTTATGAAAGTTTCGACGAAAACAAACGAGAGAGAGGGGGACGAAACGAGTTTTAGATATGATTTAAGGTCTTTAAGGTCTCGCGTCGACTGTGCTCTTTTTTCGAATCCTCTTGATCTCTTGTCACAAATAAAAAAATACTTTACTGGCGTCATTGTTGTTTTCGCATTCTGAAAAAGTCCAAAATTACATTAGCCAAGGGCGTGTCAGTGAAGGTTACTTGGAGTAGGCCCTTTTTCTAATCCATGACGAGCTTTGAAGCGCGAAAAAATTTTATGCAAATTAGCTGGCTGCACATTCAATGTGCAGCCAGCTAATTTGCATAAGTATTCAAAACCAAGGTCTGACAGCTCTAGGCTCTTGAGGTGTTAGCTGAATACCCTAGGACTTCCGTAAATTGCCCACAAAAGAGTAACTCAAGCTACCATAAACTGAAATGAAAGTAACCGCAATATTTGATTAAAGCAAGGTTTAAATCTTTTTCTGCTCGGCTAACCCTCTTCCGAGGCACTTACTATTTTGGTAATAATAAAACGCCATAAACATTTTACATTGCGCCTTTTTCAGTCTCGGGCAGTAAGTTATAGTATGAAATGGAGGTAAACTCAAAAATTCAGTTTTGTGACTGCCCTGCAACTTTGAAACTATTTAAGCCGCTTCCTAAAAGGCTGGGAAAATGTTTTTCGTAAAATTCGTAAAAGTAGCTCCTTATACTCTAATTTAACATTACCAAATTTAACAAACGCGGTAACTACTTTATGGTCCTGTATCAGTATGTAAAGGCATCAAATCGTTATAAAGCCGACAGAAACAACAATTAACAGACAAGTACTAAATATGATTTAAGATTTTTTTGTACTGCTTTTATATCAAGCAAATGAAATAGTCCTGGCGATATGTCATTATCGCAAAATCGCCAAATTCAGAGGTTCCTAGATCACTAACATAAAATACTGCAATACATGTTCTTATACTGCTCTTTTACTCCGCTTTGTTAAGACAACACTCGTGCCAAAATCAAGTTCGAGTGCGTGCTAAAAAAATAAGATGGATTGAGAGAAAGCTGTTAATTGACCATGAATATTCAAAAAGAGTAAGAGTTGAATAAGATTGTCACCTCCATAAGTCAAATAAGTCAATGTTATGTATTTTTTAGGTATACATTAGCCGGGATACTACAGCATTGATTAGAGTGTTTTTGCAAGTTAACTGTCGATTTCAGGTATACTCTACCCAGGATACTACAGGAATGATTAGAGCATTTTTGCAAGTTAACTGTAGATTTCAGGTATACGCTACCCAGGATACTACAGGAATGATTAGAGCATTTTTGCAAGTTAGCTGTAGATTTCAGGTATACGCTACCCAGGATACTACAGGAATGATTAGAGAATTTCTACGAGTTAACTGTAGATTTCAGGTATACACTACCCAGGATACTACAGGAATGATTAGAGCATTTTTGCAAGTTAACTGTAGATTTCAGGTATACGCTACCCAGGATACTACAGGAATGATTAGAGCATTTTTGCGAGTTAACTGTAGATTTCAGGTATACGCTACCCAGGATACTACAGCATTGATTAGAGCATTTTTACGAGTTAACTGTAGATTTCAGGTATACGCTACCCAGGATACTACAGGAATGATTAGAGCATTTTTACGAGGTAACTGTAGATTTCAGGTATACACTACCCAGGATACTACAGGAATGATTCGAGCATTTTTGCAAGTTAACTGTAGATTTCAGGTATACGCTACCCAGGATACTACAGCATTGATTAGAGCATTTTTGCGAGTTAACTGTAGATTTCAGGTATACACTACCCAGGATACTACAGGTTAATACTATGCAACGCAGATAACAAAAGCTCAGGAAACAAGGGGACCCTGCATGACCCAGCGAGGCTGCTTGTCTGCGAAATTTTTTTGAGACAAGAGCTGACTCTCTCGAGTGTTGAACTAGAATAGAATAATCCAGAATTATAATTTTAAACATCAATTGCTACTGATATAATTATTAAGTTTTCTTACCTGTCTGGAGTCTCTTCCACTGATGTCAATGATCTGGGCGCCAAACAAACGCGCGCGGTACATATTTCCCGCCACAAATAATTAAAAGCACTTTCATGAGATGGTGATCAAAATGCAAAAGCAAAATAGGAAAGCCGGCGCCAAATTGCTAGAGGCTAGCGATCGTTTGTTGGGCGGCGTGTGATAGACTGAAACTGATAAAATATCGAGAAATCTGGACAGAATCTTTTTGTAATACATTATCAAAAATTATGTGAAATACATCATCAGAGAACACGTGCCAAAAAAATAATTTCGGCCCGATATTTTTTTCTCGGTATTTTTCATCGACAAAAAACCGAAACATTAAAAATCACGACTTACCATCAATTAATCGGCTAAACAAAGCTAAACTTACCAAAGTCGATAACCAAGTAAGGATTTCCTACAGAAATAATTTGCCACTCTCGTTTAGCAGTGTAGTGGTCGAACTTGACGTAGGTTAAAACGGATTCGTTTTGCCGGCATCTTCCCGTTAAATTAAAGCAGATTTAACACTTGCCAGGAGTAATTAGAAATCTAGCCATTTTGCTCATAGCTTCGCAAATGCAACCAGCGTTATGCAGTAAAGCGACAGAAACGTTAGCGAAATATTCACACGCGACAGTCGCGACGACCTCAGTAAATCTAACAAATGAAACAAGATGCTGAGAGAAAAAAAGGGCTTCATTGATTGTTTCCGGCAGGCGGTGACAAGTAATGTACGAGATTAGAAGACCTCCTGGTCAGAATTTTTTTTGTAGCCTAAGCCCGTCATGACAATGGCAGCTGTTGGCCAGCACTTTGTGATTACTGTAATAGTCAGGGACCGCGGAGCAGATTTTGGATTGGTGGGGCTTGCTCGCGCTTATCGCGAGCTCAGCGAGCGCCCAAGGAGCTTGCTTATCAAGGGGGATCCTGGGGGCATGCATGTTCCCCCGGAAATTGTTGAAATTTAGAGTTTATTTTAGTCCTGAGAAAATGTTTTCAAATGTTTATCATCGTCATTCTGTAAGTTTTCTGCAGGAAAACTCACATTTGCAGTTAAGATGAAAATTGTGTTTGTCTTTAAAACAAAGATTAGAAGTACCTTTAAAAAAGAAAACAAAAAAATTCTCGTCAAAATTATTTCGAATTATTGGTGAAGGTTCGAGGGCGTACTATGTGAGCTCAAAAAAAGAGACTTTCCGGCATTTTCTCAGTCATTTCATGTTTCTTTCCCAGATCCTTTGGGTTTGCAAAGTTTATCTGAAAAGTGAAATCCAGCCTGCGAGCAAGGTATCCATTTGGGAAATATCTTAAACGTTGCGCACACTTGTGAGCGGCAAGTGAGAGAAGACGCGACAGCGCGGGAAGGAAAAGAGAGCACACGTAGCAAACTGCAAAAGAACATGGTACGACTGGATCTAAGTTTACGTAATTTTACCCTGCAGTTTACCAGCATTCTAGTTTTGGGTATGGTGACAATGTTCGTGCTTGAACATAATAATTACATGCAGTATTGGCATAAACGCTTCGAAACAGCCCGTATACCATTAACTATTCATAATCAGGAAAGAGAAGATGCTGACAGGATGTCCACTCAAAATGAAATTAAAAGACAAC